>OZ010669.1:50351690-50854190 GCA_963932185.1 Troglohyphantes excavatus
AAATTGTTTAAAATTTTAAAGAGGCTTTTATCTCAGAATGAAATAACATCAATTCATATGCATTAAAATAGCTAATAGGCAGAATAACCTATTTTCACAAGTTATTTTAAGCAATGGTTATATTAAACTTGTAAATAGTATTATCAGTTAGCAACAGCTAATTTAATTTAATTTAATTTAATTTATTTTTACGATAAAATAAAAACATGTATTTTGTTTTTGTTACGTTATATGTATTGATAAAATTTTAATTTAATGATTTGTGTCAATTGTTTTTTAGGTTAAAGAAAACCTAGTGGTCGTATCATTATAATACATAACTTTCTATAAAGTAGACAAACTTTATGAGAAACTATTTTATATAAAAAAACCAGACAAATAAGCATCCAGGCAAATAAAAATCAAATGTTTTATATAATGTTTAGTGGTTGGGCCCTGTGCTAAAAAGAACTCACACTTTTATTTTTCCTTAAAATTACATTTTTATATAAAATGTAATTTTATAAACAATATTTATGTACGGCTTCTTGACGATTGGGAAAAAAAGTAAATATAAAAAGAAACTGCTTCCCACTGCTACGTAAAACTTATTGAATCGGAACAAGCAATAGTGTCGAAGAATATTTTAATTATCTCAAAGAGAGAATAGGTGAAGATATAAATATAATTTATGGCTTTTAAATTGAATATCCCATACACTTTTATTAAAATAATTTAAGTAAAACTTTTCATGTTACTTCAAAATCTTCTTGCTTGCCTTGTTAGGAATGTTTATCTGAACACAATATTGAAACTGCTTTATTTATCTAAGTGAGAAATGTCATTTCCTGGCACATGATGATTCAAGGCTATAAACGGAATAAATTCGCTGTGACGAAAGTTTATGTGTTGTGTGTTAGAAATATAAATAGCGCGAAATTTCCGTTCTGTTGTTCTCTAAATCATATGACTCTGAATGTAAGAAATAAATTTCCGAAACGAAAAAGTCTCCTAAACGTTTGAAACTGCTAATGGTCAAAATGAAGTGTAAAAGTATATATTTTTATTTAATAAAAAACAAATTGGAACAAAAACTTGTGTAAATCCTTCATTTGAAAGCAAGAACATTTTAGTTCATTTAGCGTAAGTTTTATACCTTAATTTCTAAAACCATTGTACTTATTTTACTTATATTACATGATTTCCAATTCGTTATAAGTTTTTTCCAAGTAGTAGTGCGTTTTTTTAAATATTATACTCTAAAAACTTAAATACTTTTAAGTTTTAAAAATAACTTTTTTCGGGGTTAGTTTTTTGTGAATATATTTTTTTCTGAACATAAATCGTGTTTGTATGTAAAAATTTTGTTTGGGAGATTAAATATCACTGACACTTTTTTACTGTCTAGAGCAATCCTAAAAATCAGATTTTAGAATTTATGATTGAGTATCTGTTCGTTTGGCAATTTCAATGGATATTGATGGTACAGCAGCATCTATAAATACGTATTAATAACAAAGCAACAATATTATATTTATTTGTATTATATTTAGTTATACTTGTATTTTATTTAGTTATATTTGTATTACAGTTAGTTATTTTTGTATTACATTTAGTTATATTTGTATTTTATTCAGTTATATTTGTATTACATTTAGTTATATTTGTATTTTATTCAGTTATATTTGTATTACATTTAGTTATATTTGTATTACATTTAGTTATATTTGTATTTTATTTAGTTATATTTGTATTACAGTTAGTTATATTTATATAACATTTAGTTATATTTGTATTACATTTAGTTATATTTGTATTGCATTTAGTTATATTTGTATTTTATTTAATTATATTTGTATTACATTTAGTTATATTTGTTTTATACTAATTTATATTATATGTAGTTATATTTGTACTATATTTAGTTTAGTTTTTTTATTATATATAGTTATATTTGTATCATATTTAGTTACATATTTATATTATATATAGTTATATTTGTACTATATTTAGTTTAGTTTTTTTATTATATATAGTTATATTTGTATCATATTTAGTTACATATTTATATTATATATAGTTACATTTGTATCATATTTAGTTATACATTTATATTATATTTAATTATACTTGAATAAGTTTATATTTGTTTATATTATTTTACCCATATTTTCGGTACTTTAATTGTGTAATTTTTGTACTGTAAACCTATCAAGGAATTTATAAGTTATAAAAAATACATATAAGTAACATAGTTTAAATCTAAGTAATTAGTAACGAAGTTTAAATCTAAGTAATTAGTAACATAGTTTAAATCTAAGTAATTAGTAACATAGTTTAAATCTAAGTAATTAGTAAAATAGTTTAAATCTAAGTAATTAGTAACATAGTTTAAAACAAAGTAATTATTAACATAGTTTAAATCTAAGTAATTAGTAACATAGTTTAAATCTAAGTAATTAGTAAAATAGTTTAAATCTAAGTAATTAGTAAAATAGTTTAAATCTAAGTAATTAGTAACAATTAACAATAGTTTAACAATAGTAACTATTAACAATAGTTTAACAATAGTAACTATTAACAATAGTTTAACAATAGTAACAATTAACAATAGTTTAACAATAGTAACTATTAACAATAGTTTAACAATAGTAACTATTAACAATAGTTTAACAATAGTAACTATTAACAATAGTAACTATTAACAATAGTAACTATTAACAATAGTTTAACAATAGTAACTATTAACAATAGTTTAACAATAGTAACTATTAACAATAGTTTAACAATAGTAAATTTTAACAATAGTTTAACAATAGTAACTATTAACAATAGTTTAACAATAGTAACTATTAACAATAGTTTAACAATAGTAACTATTAACAATAGTTTAACCATAGTAACTATTAACAATAGTTTAACAATAGTAACTATTAACAATAGTTTAACAATAGTAACTATTAACAATACTAACTATTAACAATAGTTTAACAATAGTAACTATTAACAATAGTTTAACAATAGTAACTATTAACAATAGTTTAACAATAGTAACTATTAACAATAGTTTAACAATAGTAACTATTAACAATAGTTTAACAATAGTAACTATTAACAATAGTTTAACAATAGTAACTATTAACAAAAGTAATTATTAACATAGTTTAACAATAGTAACTATTAACAATAGTTTAACAATAGTAACTATTAACAATAGTAACTATTAACAAAAGTAATTATTAACATAGTTTAAATCTAAGTAATTAGTAACAAAATTTAAATCTAAATTTATTTATGCTTCTACCAACATTTTCTAGCCACATGCATAGCAACAGTGCGTTCAATTAAAAAAAATTACTATTGTGCCGTTCTATGTCTCCATCCCCACTAAGTTTTGGTCTAGTTCTTTTATAATTTGATAAGCCTAAGAGTTATATGGGCCCCATACGATCCAGCGGCATGTATGATAGTAATTGAGATGATAATTACAAGGTTTTTCGGCTTGAATAAAAAGATATACTGCAAAAAATTTATCTTTACTTTCTTTCAAATTCAGTGACATAAAAATTAAAATTAAAGGTTATTTAGTTGCCTGACAGCTTACTCATTTTTAGCAGATTTTTTTATGAAATAAATTTAAATAATTCTCTATATTTAGCAGCTTTTCCTGATTTCCGTAAAAAACAAAATAAGTTTCAAACTGTTTTGCTTTTGGAGTTTTAGTAAATTGTAGTTTTAAAAAAAAATTTCAAAACAGTTGTACTTTAATTAGTAAAGATTTCATAGCTGAAAATAAAAGCGAAGGTTTGTGAGAAGTTGAATTAAATTTTGCATTTCATAAAAAAATATTTATGAATTCCAATTTTCCTTTTTCCTTTTCATAATTCAAAAAAGTTTATCTGCAACCTGCATTTCGAAAATTGTAGTTCTAGAAAATATGGTTATTTAAAAACGAATTTGCCCAAATATAGATGGCAGCACGTTAAAGTAAATTATAACAACAGAAAATTTAAAGCGAATCAAACGGAGTTTATCTAACTTCCAATAAATGTAAGTATTTAATATTTTATTTTGAAATGTAATTATCCAAATTGTTTAAAATTAAAAAAGTATTTCTAAGGCAATTATTTTGTTATCAAATGATATGTCATACTAAGAGAACTGCGAACATGCATACTTTATACCCCCCCAAAAATTCGATTTTAACGTACTGATGTTTTAACGCAATATTTTTTTTGCATAAATCGGGATCGGAATGTAGCAATAAATCCCTCACTTGAAGTGCGTGAACACCAACATAGAAACAAATAAATGACCAAACGAATAAAGCTATTAACAAAAAGTGGAAAATAAAAAGTATTATTAAAGAGTTATTACTTAAATTCATCAGCTTTTTCTTTGAAATATATGTTGTTTGTAATATTTGTATCTTTGAAATGTATGTAGCTTGTCTGATATAGCTAACAATAGATAGAAAAAAAATCCATTTAAGCCTTATGTATTTTATAGTAATGTTTTCTTTTTTTTATTTACATGCAGTCATTTTTATTTAAAGGCTACACATTCATTTTAATGTATATTATCAGTTTCATTATTGCCATTTAACGTTTAACTATTTTCGTTTCGTTGTTTTGAAATTTAGATTTATTTTCTGGAAACTTAATTTAGAATGAATATATTTATTTTTTAAAAAAGCCAAAAGTGTTCACAGATTTAGATGTTATTTGACCCTAATGTTCAATATAAAATAATTCAAAATTTAATTCATATAAATTTTTAAATAGTAATACAATAATAATAGTTTTAAAGTGGCAAACAAAAAATTGAAAAACTACCCATGAATAAAAGTAACTAACATGACCGTTATAATTATCGCATGATAATTAGGTTATTTACTGTTTCAAACTAACATGATAATTATCGCATGAACAATGCCCCCCCCCCTCCCCCCTCCCTAAACACACACGTACACCACACACTCATGCGGGTGAAAGATATTTGCAAATCTTTTATGACCAAAAAAATCAAAAAGTTTTTAACAGTTTGCTCATAGATGGCAGTATTATCAGCGGCGTATTAAAAAAACCGTTAAAATTAGTTATTTTAAACAATTAAAAAAAAACCGTTGATATTTAGGAGATGGAAGTACGATTGGTCACTGGTCCATGAAATTATCTTTCTTTTCACGTGTTAAGATTCGTTGCGTCTAAGAGGCATAAAAGGGATCTTTACTACGAAAATAATATTTATGATACTTGTAGCGAACACATCAGCAAACCCTCACCCACATAGTGCACGATTGAAGTGATAACCTCTTCTTTCTTCCTTAACGTATTTATTTCAACGAATTAACCGTACAAAAACCGCACAACACTTGACGCATCGACATCGACTTAAACTTGTATTTGACTTGTACGCATGCGCTTATCTTCCTTCCGTTTTATGTTCGATTTCTATGTCAAAGTCATTCTTATTCACTAGCCTGGTTAAGAAGTTTCACTTCAAGAAGTCTCTAAGGAAATATTCCTTTTATTGTTCTACAATTAAATCCGAGGAGCGTCTTCAAATCTATAAACATTTATTTTTAATTTTTTACTAAATTAAGTAATTTATTGAAAAATTCAATGGCTAAATTAATCCATATGAAATAACTGAAGCACCGTTATCCACCTATTTTAGAGGGCTTTAGGAGAATCGAACAAAGAAATGTTGTTATTCAAACCATTTTATGATTTAAATTTGAAGTCTCACCAGATCGCAATCCAATTTAACGTGTGCACTTTGTAGTTACTTTATCTATTTTTAAAATTTATTTTAATTGTTAGAAACATTGAATTTCTAATACGAGGAGGTTCTGAAGAAAGAAGAAAATGTATAGTTGATTCGCTAAGTTAAATCACGTATGTCATGTTGTGTATGCAAGCAATGTAAACTTGCTATGTAAATCCTGAATTCGAAAATTTTCAAAGATTAATGCACAAGTTACCGACAATTTGGAAAAATATTTAAAACTAGGAGCATATAATTATGTTTGTAAAAGTCCCTTTAATCAATGTTTCTCATAAGCTTTTAAAATTTAGGTAAATTTCATTTTACAGTCTATAATGAGTTCAGCGGTCAATAATTCTTCTAAACCGGTCGGAAATTGGTACATTCGATCTATTCGAAAGTAATCGAACAAAGTAATGCTTTTAAATAACTAATTTGTACAGACATGGTTTATTAAATATTTATAAACATATTTTTTATTTCAATACATATGTGACATAAATTATTCTTTGATTTCCGTATATGTGTCTCGTTTTATTTCTGAATTGTTCTTCTGATGTATATCCTCACTCAGAACTGGAAGGCATGTCAACCACCTAAAATAACAAGCGTAAGTATTATATATGGTATATACAGGGATTTTTAGGGGGGGGGGGTAACATTTCGTTAAAATAACATTGCTTTTAAAAATTTATGAAGACTTAAAATAGGTTAAAATATAAAATATTCAGCTGGAGATCGTTTTTGTCAAATGTTGAAGTGACAAATTCGAATGAAGAAAATAGCATTTAAAATTTTACAAAGATAATATGAGTTTGCATAGGCTTTAAATATTTATGTAATATGAAAATAATAATTTATAACAGACAATGATTTATTACATGCTTAATAATTTACCTGAGCATTAAATTATTGATATACAATTCCACATTGCGTTTACTCTTTTAAGGCGTTTTTTACGATGCAATATGTTTCTAACTGCATGTTAGAAAACATACGATATGAAGTAAACTCCTTTCCTTGGATACTTTGAAAAAGGTTTTGAATTTAACTTTAATACCGAAATAAAGTAATAATAATTAGTATTACCGAAATTCAAATAAAGTAAGATGACTGTTTGTATGTTTTGGAGTTTCATTGCAAAATAACTAATTTCAGCAATTTCAAATTAGTAAGTACTCTAAATAAGAACTATTTTATATATGCTCAAACTAAAACTGATATAATAAAGATAGTAATTGTCTGTTGTTGTTTCTTTTGCCATATCTTTGAAAGCAATGGACTGTTACATGGGAATAACACATAGTTTAAGTAAGACTTACTTGATTGATTATAAGCGGCATTAGAAAACAAATTTGTCATCCGTTTAATAAAATTTAGAAATGATAAACTGGTTAATTAGACATCGATAGAGGTACAAGTGCTTTAGTAAAAGTTAAATATTGCGGTCTTTTCGCCAACTTCGAACAATTTTGGAATTCACAAACATGCCGAAGTAAAACTCAAATGAATAATTCAAATATCATGCTTGGCCACAGAAACACATAGATTACATCATTAAATACAGACATAATCAAGTTTAAGTTGATCCTAAGCAAGTATACTTTAAAAAAGATCCTTACGGCCAAAATAGATAGTTCTAAGGAAAAGAAAAGAAAGTCTATAAAAGAAAATGTCACAATAATTGTAGAACGATAACTTTTTAATTTTAGAATTCGAATTTTTAAAACAAAAATTGTGCAGTTATACTATTTTTACTTTTTTTCTTTAGCTTTTTTATATTAGTATTTTTGCGTTGGCAGGACACTCCAACTTTACCGAAATAAATCCAGTAACCCTCGATTATTGTAGTAACCGAGAATCCAGTAACCGAGAATATCCATTACCCTCGATTTTGGCGAATTCGATAAACAACAATTTACATTCCTTCTTATAAATTTAAACAGATTTAAACAAATCCTGGTTTTGCCTTTGGTGATTAAATTTGTTTAGTTTCCGTTATTTAAAATGTCTATTGATACGGTGAATGGAATATAACGTAATATTTTTTTTCATATATATATAAATTGTCGTTATTTTGCAATAATGGTCCATATGACATTGGTATGTTTTCTACTGCCAAAGTATTGGTAAGGAATTTCTCAAAATGAGCGGATTTCTCTCCAAGGTGACTTATGGAAATTAATTTTAAATATGGGATTTCTACTATTTGTCTTTTTAGCTTTGGTGTTCTAGAATTACCATCTTATCTAACTTAACGAATTTGGTGAAATTAAAGTACTGGCGAGAAATCAGCTCATTCTGCGGAATCTTGACACCAAGTATTGCACGCTAATTGACACTGCCTTCTTATACATAAGCTTAACGGTTTGGGTACAATACTTACGTGAAAACAGAAAACGGCAGAAGAAGGAATACTGCGAGGAAAATGTACGGCATTCCAGGAAATGTATTGAGGAAGGCATTAAATATCTGCGAAGTGAGAACTGTCGTCAATACTGGAAGCAAAGATTCGGCGGTGGCTACGAATGAGAAAACTTTGCCTGAAAGAGAAACAGCAGATTGAAATGTTTGGAAGCATAAGTGATGGAAAAAGGAAATGCATAAAGATATATGTTTTTTTTTATCTTATATGCAAAGTCATATACAATTTTAAACTATCATATTGTGAGTGATAGTTTGTCATTAATTCTTACAACTAGCATTCCCATGCGATAATTATCGCATAAACACTCCTTCCCTTACAGCCAAAATATTAAAGACAGTTTAAAGTTACTACACATAGATGGCAGTACTCTTGGTCACGAGGTCTACTGCTCCCAGAATTACTTGTAATAACTCCAATTACTATATTTTATATTATAGACACTTATAATTATCTTCAGAAAATGTCCAAATTTTAATAACCATTTACCCATAAATTTTACATTCGAGTCTAATGAATAAAAAAAAATCTTGTAATTTTATACCTAGGTACTTTTGAATATATACAAGGATTATATATATAAACACGTTATGCCTTTGTGTGCGACACAATTGTATTGAAGAAAAACTAGGAAACTCAGATTTCCATTTTAAGCAAATGTTTGAATAAAAGCTCACATATTATTACAAAGTACTTTCTAATGACTTTTTGAATGATCTTACCCAAATCGTCATTTGCGACAACTTTCGATATCCGAGAACGAACAGCAAGAGGAGCACACGCAGAAAGCAAACCGAGAAGACTTGCTGCAAATAAAAAGTATATGATTGAAAGTTCATGGTTTTACGCTATGTGGAAACTCATGTAATAAACTCTTTATCATGCTGCAAATACTATTATGAAATGATAAGAAATAAAAAAAAATTTTAAGGAAAACCGACATTAAGAAATATGTGCTTAAAAGTAAATATAGTAATTTTTAAATTTACGATTAAGTTGCAAAAATTAGATTATTAAAGTTTTTACATATTTCAAAGATTTGAAATCGGCGCCAATATTTTGGTATAATTTTTGTAAATTGGCACCATTTTTAAAAAGTTGTACTAAGCATAAAATTAATATTAAAAAATTAAATTTGATACTTTTTTTTCAGTTTTATTATTTTTTACTTTTTAGTGCATTTTTCTTAAAGTCGGTTTCCTTTTTTTTAAGGTTATGTTATTTATCCTTTTTTATTTTTTAATTTAACAGAGGGCGAAGTCCCCTGCTATTGTTCACCAAGAAATTCAAGTTGCTCACATTTTTTCACGTATCGGATCCGGTTTAATAAATGTCAGGTAAACAAAACCATATTGTCTCAACACAATATATTGTAAAACAATTCCTATCCATTTTAATAAATACCGGGTGAAGAAAATTTCTTAGTTGTACAATCTTTATTCACCAACAAAAATATTTTGAAATTGGAGAAATTGTTTTAAAAAAAAGAGTCTGGTTAATCGATATTTCCGGATATATAACAACCGGATAACTTAGATAAACAATCACTTCGAATTAATCTAGCCAGCATTCTGATTTATCTTAGTCTAGTCAAGAAATAAAAATAATAAAAAATATTTGTGTATGTAGTACTTACCTATGTGATAAGTAATTTGTCTCCATGAAAATCCAATCCCCATGAACTTGAGGAAAGTCGAAGTGGTTCCTATCAAACCGAGAGTTGGGTCTCGAACTTTGAATAGTTTGAGCAGCGGAACAACCACGATGAGCAGAATGAGGGCGCATACGGAATAAATAGCGGTGATGGTGGAGAACTCGGTGGTGTCCCAGTTGAACTGATGGTGAACGTAAAGATAACTTATGTCAGTGGTAGCTGAAAGTAAAAATATCACTTGAATTAACATACTTTCAGGACTTGAGGAGAACAGCCCCAAGAGTTGGCTTGTCCATTTTTGCGGAAAGTTGAAATTTAAAATTAAAAAAAAAAAACGTATTTATCATGGTCTATTTTAATTGATACGGCTTATTCACAACCTCACCCATTTATGCCAACAAAGTTTATAAGTATTTTAAAGTACATATAACAGCTATTTCACAACTAAATCGACATTTGTAAAAATGGGATAGATTAAAAGGTGTGCCATTTCAATTGTAGTGTTCACAAACTAAAGAAAAAAAATCAGATAATTATTATTATGTAGCCACTTATATTTCAAGTCCTATTAATGAGTTTTGTTACTGCAAGAGCTGCTCACAAAATTCCCAAAAATTCGCACATATCCTCCTTTTTACAAATTTTACATAGTATTACACTGAAATTACTGGGAAAATAATAGAAACATAATTTTATGAACAAAATTATTTATTTTTTGTTATAAAACTTTTTGTCACACATTATTTGTTGTAAGGCTAAAATATATTAATGTATTTCTTATAGCCAAAAAATCATAAAAGTTTAACACTCTGCTCATTCATAAATAATAGCATTAACAAAAGTTTGTTTAAAAAAACACGTTTAAATGAATTATTTTAAACGCATTAAAAAGCCCGTTGATATTTATGAAATGAACGTATCATTTGTCACTTCTCCTGAAAAATATCTTTCTTTTGATAATTCAAATGTTAAGATCCACTGAGTACAAGGTGGTAAAGGGGATCTTTACTACATAAATAATATATATAATAATGTGTCGAAGCGACGTGATTTATTAATTGTCAAATTATAGCAATTTATCGATCACATCTCCAAGTCACTCTATTTATAGTTGTGAGTATCATATATTGATATTATGCTTGATTTATTGCCAACTTTTTTACTCATTGGCATTAAACGGTTTATTAACATTTAACAAATGCATAAAATATAGCCTTAGCTAGTTGTCGTCAATTCTAGAGGTGTAGTTAGTCCAGATGAAAAATTTATAATGAAGTTTATTTTACTTAAAACTGTATTAAAATCTTATAACCAATGTATATATGAAGAGCACAATTCTCCAAATGTAATTTTGTCCACTTTTAATGCTTTGCAGAAAAAAAAACTTTATAATTAAATTTTTTGTTTATCTTAACCTAATTATTGTCCATATGGTTTGTAACCTAAAAATTCATAACAGCAAATTTCATGATTTTTTAAAGTATACATAAAAGTTATTTCACGTTTTATTTTGGAGTAGATTGGTTTTGGAACAACGCGATGAACAAGAATGGTTTTGAAAGTATCAAGGCTCAAATATATGGTGTTCTAAGTGATCAAATAAATGAAAAAAGATTTATTTGGATCATAGATAAAAATTTCTTTTTTACACTGGCGACCCAGCACAAAAAGTAAAATCAAATCCAATACGCGCACACACATGGTACTTTGCAAATTATGGATTGTCATTTAATCAGCTTTAAATATTATATGTTCCAATTCTTATTGTCTTTCTTAAATATTTTATTTGTAAATTATTTTAGAGTTTCAATTACTATTAATGAAATCAATAAATAAGTCAGTATAAGCAAACTTAATTTCTATATACAATTGTTTCAAACACTCTTCCATAATATATTATTTAAATTTGTGTACTAATTTTTAATGGCCTATGTTTGTGAAAAATATATCAGTATACCCTCCTTACAACAACCCCTTGATCTAGAGATCCCTTAATTACATTTGAGGCTATATGCAGTTCGTTCACATTTCTTTCTCTACCAAGCAATTCCGGGAAAGAATTTCCACTTGAACAGTGTATATGTCAGAGAGCCAATCGCATAGCTCCAAAATAATTAGGCCCACGCAGGGGGCGGCCGAATGCGATAAACACTGACTCAAAGGAACTCATTCCTAGACATTCCATCCAATGTAACTACACGCTCTTTCAGCGTGCTGCTCATCCTAATTGTAATGTCATAGATTTAATCTTTAAATGTAAATCCTTAAGTGTTAAACTAGCATCATTAAATATTATTTGTTTTCTAAATACTATGATGTTCATCAATTTATTTATTACCTTTAAACTCAACCTTCTGAATCTCAAATGGAGTCAACAATAGCGTGGTCACATAAAAACCAAACAACTATGGCCGCAGCACATTAGTCTTTTAATGTCCATCCCAATCAGTTGGTCTAACACAAGGTATTTTTAACACATGACAATTTTTTTTTCACATTACTCCTGCAAGGGGTAGTTATATCGAAATTCTACGGGTATCTTTAACAATAGAGTATTTAGTTTTAATGACATTGTCAACACTTACAGTTGGTCGCTATTATGATGAAACACATGGAGAGTATCAGCAGCACCACTTGCTTCCTGCCCTGCTGAGGCCTGTGCTTCGTGGTCGCGATGAAACTCTCTCTGAAGGTCTTGCACGTGAACAGCTTCTTGAACTTCACACTAAACGGGTACTTGTTGTCGAGACCCCGGGTCTCAGGCAACAAGAACGCAACCCACATGAAACTCGCGAACAACCCACCTGTCGACAACAGAAAAACAGCCGGATACCCCAAGAAGTTATAGATCCATCCCCCAGCTGCCACTCCCATCGGTTGTGCCAAACCAGTCGACATCTCGATCAAAGCATACTTCATTGTCCGCTTCCCGAATGTGGTCATTTCCGACGCATAGCTGTAAACGACAGCTAAAGGGACTACTGTACCACCAAACAGACCAGTGAAAGCAGCCGATATGTAATAATATTCAACTCTCGAATCTAAAAAGTAGGCAGACACTGTGGATCCAAGAGTGTCCAGGGTCATGCCGAATATGGCAATCAGTACTGGAAGTTTGCGTCCGTAGCGATCACTCCACGGACCTACGAAGCAGGACAGCAGAGCAGCTGGTGCTGTCTGTATGAGGGTGTGGCCCAGCTGGTAGTTGGTGCTCACTCTTTCAACCGAGGTTTTGATTTCTGTATGGTTTGCCAAGTTGTCGCAAATGTAGTCCGGGTACTTAAAGTGGGCGATGCAGACTTTGTCTAGAATCATGGAAGTGGACGAAATCCTTGTCAGAACGTACGAGAATGTGAACAGGAATGAGACGATCTCGAGTCTTAGATTCTTGAAAATGTTTCCGTTGCATAATGTTCTGGATTGGGATACATCAGGTGAAGTCTTTGGAACTATGTTTTCGAAGTGTGTTGGGACAGGTGGGTCATCTGCAGTGCCTTGATATAAATGATCAGAAGTACTAACAGCTTGTGATATAGTTGGTGGTGAATCTTTCTGAGTCATGTTCGCGTAATAGAGGATAACAATTTAAGAAAGTTGTTATCCGTTTTTAAAAAATGGTAGAAAAGCTAGAATTCTAATAATTGCTTTATCTTTCATTATTTTTTCTTTGTACCTAAAAAAATATAAAAACAGTCAATTTAATTCAGTTTACTAAACATTACACACGAATTAATTATGAGAAGGTTTTAGATAAATTGAAAATCTAAAAGAATTTATAATTGAATAATTGACCATAAAATGTATAATACGTAATAAAAGCCTTCAATACTCTCTTATAATTTTTTTCAATGTGAAGTTCATAAGATTCGAGGTGCAAATATTAATTTAAAGAAGATTTACAAAGATCAATATTTGGATTGTCAATATAGAATATTAAAATAATAAAATATAATTTGTATTAAAATAAGGAAATATAATTTTTTTTACCAGTTTTGACACTAATTTAGTAATTTTAAATCTAGATACAATTGAAACTTTAAAGTAAATGAGATTTTGATCATTTAGGAAAGAATATAAACGAAAGAAAAAATCTTCCAATTCGGAAATTGTCTATGTTGATTAATGTATCGTTATTTACGAATAAAAAATACGTATTATTTTGATAATTTATACGCATGACCTTGAACCACTGTAGCTGTTTTTTTTATCTTTCGCTAAATATAGACACACATATAATTTATTTTTGTTTTATTATTGACCATAATAATTATTATTATAAATTATTTATTTAACTTACATTTTAATATTATAAATATCAAACATTGATTTTTTTCATTGGAATCAGTATGTAAAGTTTCAAGTTAATTTAGCTTTGGAAAGGAGGTTAAGATGAATTAAAAAATACGTAGTTACTGAGTAGAAAATACAAAAAAAAAAAAAAAAATTGCAACAACATCGTGACTTATAATATTTTTTAATATTAAAACACGGTATCTGCTGCTTACTGCGCCATTTAAACTCTATCAGAAGCCGATTGAAAGCGAAGGGACACAATCACAAGGTATGTATGTCATCAGTCTTTACTCAGCCGTTCCATAAGCGACTTTTTTCGCAACTGCCAGAGATGAACTCGGCAAATACAACGATGACGTCATAGGATAGCGCCCTGTGATGGACATAATTATTTACACTTATACTGTAAAACAAATTGTACTTAAAAATGAGTACCTGAACCTACTTAATTTTTTAGTACAATTGCATCTTAAATTAGCGATAACATACTCAAATTTAAGTAACCGTACTTTCTCAAAATGAGCAGTGTGATTTAATATTGCTAATCTCAGTTTCTGTTCAAGCTATCTTAACAAAGCGACCTGACAAACTTAAAACAGGTGTTCAGAAGACAGTTGTCCACATTATTTTATGTCGATTGCTTAAATGGAAACTGAATTATTACAACTCAATTATTTTACTTGTCATTCTTTTGGCACACTTTTATAATATTTCTTCTTTTTATAGCTTTTTCATGTCGTCCTGGTAGTACAACGGATAAGGTGTTGGGCTGTGGTCCCTGAGGACCTCTGGGTTCGATTCCCGGTAAGTCTTAATTCTAATTGTTGATATTTATTGAAAGAAATTTCTGAAGGCAGCCTATGTAGACTTGCATTTTTTTTCATTCACTGCACTTACTTTTGAGTACGAGTCTTTTTCAAAATTGAAACTCATGTATTCGAAGCCATGATAAGCATCGAATGTAATAAAAAATTAGTACATTTTACTTATTTCTGAATACTTATTTTTAACAGTGTACCAAGCAAAAAAATTTTTAAAAATCCAGTAATATTATTACTCCTTGAAAAAAAAACGCCGATAATATTTTGAGTGGAAATGTATACTTTGACCATATGATAAGATGCACGTGCAGTTTTATCAATTTCCTAATACAAATGATCTTGCAAAAACTATCACGTTTTAAAAGAATATATTTCGTAAAAAAAATCACTTACTTTCGCTACTTTCATTTGAATTTAATTCATTTTTTTATAAAATAATCTTTCTAAAAAAAAGGAAAACCGACTTTAAGAAAAATGCGCTAAAAAGTAAAAAATAATTTTTAATTTTACGAATGAGTTGAAAAAATTGAATTATTGAATATCAATTTTATACGTAGTACAACTTTTTGAAATCGGCGCCAAAATTTAGGTATGATTTTTGTAAATTGGCACCAACTTCCAAAAGTTGTACTACGTATAAAATTGATATTCAATAATTCAATTTTTTCAACTCATTCGTAAAATTAAAAATTATTTTTTACTTTTTAGCGCATTTTTCGTAAAGTCGGTTTTCCTTTTTTTTAGAAAGATTATTTTATTTTTCTCTTTTTAGTTTTTAATTTAGCAGGGGGCTTCGCCCCCTATTATTATTCCCCAAGAAATTCAAGTAGCAACTTGTGCTCAACATTGTATATTGTAATACAATCCCTATCAATGCTGGTTAAACGAAATGTCGTTGTAAACTTCTGTTAAACAATGAAAATATTATGAAATCGGAAAAATTGTTTAAAAAAACTCCGGTTAATCGGCATTTCCGGATATATAACAGCCAGATAATCGATTATATTTTTGCAGATGTTGCCTAGGTGGATTTTTCTCTATCCAACAAAAAAAGAATTTTCGAAATCGGACGAAATTTTTTTTAAAACGGTCCTGTTAATAGAGAAATCCGGATAGTTAAATACCGGATAACCGGATATTTTTTTCAAATTGCTCCCCTTTGAAACATCCCCTATCCAACAAAAAAAAAATTGTCAAGATATCTGAAGTAGAATCGAAATCCCGCGCGCACATACATATAAAAAAAAAAAATAAAAAAAAAAAAAAAATACATAAAGACCGAATCTATAACCTCTCGACTTGGCGCGCGTTGGCGGTTTTAATTTAAAATTTCTGGCGGTTTTATTTTTGAGTTTTTTTTGGAGTTTTGGTGAGCGCGCTGGGCAGTCGGTTAAAAATACATCGCTAGTTTATAAAAATCCATTTTACAGGTTGATAATGAAATGTTGACCGATTATCTTTGTTTGGCTGTATCACATTCAAATGAATTGGCATAATAAAAAAAATATTTTTGTCCAACTACTTCGATAATATTTTAAACAAGTCGCTTAATTTTAGTTGCAATACACAAAGTATTTAAATTATAGCAAAAAGAATGGTTTATTGTGTATAGTTATGCAGCTCAAACAATAACCATCGCCCAGTAATTTGGGATCAATTTGTCAAAACAAATTCCATAAATAAAATATGATGTAAGAAAGACTATGGAGATATAATCCAGTATCTGTACAGTTTGATCAAAATAACTTGTTTATACGACAATAAAGACAAATATATATATATATATATATATATATATATATTTTAAAATTACGAATATATACTGGTTAAACTCTTCTTAAACTTTCATTAAAAATGGTGTAGCAGAAAAAATAAAAATTATTGAAAATTTATTCAAAATCCAAATATAAAATTCTGGAACAACTTACTACTAAAGGATTTTGTCCTTACTAAAACCTCTAAATTAAAAAGTTTTTGCAATACAATTGTAATTTTACATTAATTTTCCTCCCCTTATCCTAGTTACTACAAAGTATTTAAAGAAACATATTTTCGATTAGAGTTAATGCAAAAGTTTTAATATGTATCTAAAAAAAATTCGTGTCCGATAATACTTTTTTTTTAAATATCTTAAATATTTTTAAAATAAGTAAAAGTATTTCAACATTACTCCATAATTCCTATTAATCGAATTTCATTAAGATGTAGATTAAGATTGCACTTACTTATATATCCTTTAAGGTTGTTTCTTGAAAACGTTAAAGTATTTTCAAATGTGTTTTAAATTCAATCACAAATAGTGATTAGTACTATTTTTCATTCAAAACGTTCATAATGCGATTCGAATAACAGCCATTTTCTTATCAGTTTAATGAAACTTGCATGATACTTTTTCACATCGGTCTGAATTCACAATAGACACCAAAATAAGCTTCTTGAAAACAAAAATATACAGTGTTAATTATAAGCAGATCTCTACTTCCCTTCATTAACAAATCCGTTCAGGTAAAGTATTCCAAGAATAGTACCCAAACACGGTGTAGAGATAGTTCACTGAGTGATAAGAAAAAACTAGCTGATAAGAGTGTAATATTTGGCATGTATGCTGTTACTTCTATTGCATCACTTACAGGATTTCTCTGCAATATAAAGATGACTTAGTAGAAACTGAATTTATTTCGTACATAAAACATTTTACGAACGAGTTGAAAAAATTAAGTTATTTAATATCAATTTAATACTTATTAAAACGTTTTGAAATCGGCGCCAATTTTTATGTAGGATTTTTGTAAATTAGCACCAACTTCTAAAAGTTTTCACATACTTACTTTCTTACCAACAAGATTGGTTTGGTTTGGTTAATTAACGTCGTACTATAGCTGCACAATGGGCTATTGCGACGATTCGGAGTCTATCTCGAAGGAAAAACCCGGGAACACATACACACATGGGGATACATGCACCTCGTTATTTTTAGAACCATGATCAGATGACGAGGAAACATTTGAACTGGCACCCAACGCTTTCAATAGACGTTGGGACTTTGGAACCCGATCAGATTTATCGTGCACCAGTCCCGTATACGACGTTAATTTTTGCGGATGTTCTGGACGACTTTTCTAGTATTTTGTAGCGAAGCTGGCAACCCTTCGATCACAAGATCACTACTTTTTTTACTTTTCTTTGTCAAATCCAGCGCCTAGGATCGAACTATGAATCTTCGGATTCCCAGCTGACGCCTTTAACCGCTCGGCCACTGAGGCCCTCTTACCAACAAGAACAGAACATAAAAGGAACCGAAAGAAAACAGTTTTAAATCTTCCTGTGAGGTCGCGTGAAACTCCTGCAAAGCGAAGGAAGAATGTTTTCTCGACTTTTCTTCTAAATAGTATGCATCCGTGCGGCACTGTGCAGTACATTGTAGCTCAATGGGAGTACTCGTTCTAGTGTTAATTATTATTTTAGCTCAGTGCTTCAAATACAGGTATCATTAAAAATGCTTTATACAAACCTAATACAATAAATTTAAAAGAAAATCTCAATGAGAAGTATGAAACTTGCTAAAATGTGTATTAAACGAATTCTTTTCTCTTACTATATAGCAAATATTTTTATTGATTTAGAGTAATAATTTATACTTTGTGTCTCTGGTCGAAATTTAAAAATATTATTTGCTCATATATTAATTGTAGTTTTATTTTTTATTTAGTAATCTCATTGTATAGTTCTTTATCAGTTTCGAATCTAGTTCCTGATGACTCATAATATATGTTTACACCTCTACTACATTTCTAATAGATAATAAACCGTAGAGGTGTTAAACTTTTAAAATATGAGGACAGGGGTTGTTAAAAAGTATTTTATTTCTCATTCTACTAATTTTAAAGTGAAGTTCAAAGTTTTAAAACGATTACGAGAATTATCGCATCATTATCTTATCATAAAAGAGATTTATGTATCATTACCTCAAGGGAAAAAATATGTTGATGATTTTTTCAGGGCTATCTTGATTCCAGGTAATAAAAAAAGAACTTTGATATAGTATAATAAGATATATTTTTTTAAATTACTAAATTTCATTGAAAAATTATAACATGACTTAAAATTATTAATGTTTAAACAAAACTTCTAATGTATATTAATTAGTAATGAAACAATTAGCATTTTCACAATACGGTGTTTTATATTATTTATTAATCTATACAAAACAGCAAATATACAAAAGTGAGCGTCAACCAACTTTAATTTTAATGTAAGTTCTTGCTTTTGTTTTATTTAGTTTAAAGACATATGCAACACGTTTGGGTATCATAAAAAATAATTTCCATACCAATTATTTATAAATTCGAAATATTTTCAATTACATATATGTCTTTTTAAGCGAAACATGTTAATTTTTTAATAAGTTCTTATAGTTCAGAATACATTTAAAAAAAATAATTGTATATGTACTTTGTAGATTCATTCGTTAACTTTTAAATTACCAATAAAATTTTCTACGGTTAATTATTATATCATGTAAATTACTCATATTATATTATTATATATTATATTATTATGTAAAAAAAAATACTCATAATAAATATTACCTATTATTCTACGAAACTTCTAAACTTCTATTTAAAATCTGTTCACCTTTTGAACACTTAATCGTTTCATACATTTTCTGTAATTATTCTTTTGATCATTAAGTAAATAGTTTATTTAAACCTGAAATATGTTTTGCAAAATATAATTAAATTTTATATTTTCAGACGATATTTGAGGAATGTTCCTATATAATAAATTTATTTAAACATTCAACATTATGTAATTTTGTAAGAATATTTTAATTTTTTTTTCTTCTAGATAGAATTCATCTAGATAGTAATATATGAATAAAAAATGACATTTTTTCCTACAAATGAGTTAAGTTATACTAATATTGTACTAAAATATTTCTTTAGAATCATTGAATGTTTTCATGTCAGTTTTTATATAAAGTTCATTTAATATTGACTTGCATACTAATAATATATAACAGAATATTTTATAACAAATTCTCCACATTATCCCTTACGTAAATAGTAGTTTCGTTTAATAGTTTATTTCTTCGAATAAATCTTTGTTATCTTTAAATATAAAAAATATTGTTGTTTCAATTTTAAAACTTTCAGACGATATTTGTGGAATTTTATTTCTTGTGTTCGAATAAAACAGTGGCCAATGTTGGAAATTGTTATTTTGATCTTCTAATTTTTAACAACTACTGTAAAAATCTCCTAAAGACATTTGTACGAACGCCTAGACAGAATTTCAGTTTAATGTATTATGTGGAGTAATTATATTTGTTCATTATGTTATACCTATAAAATGACAAAAGATATAAAGAGCAATCAAAGGTCTTGCAAGCCACTGAGCTAAAAAATATCTGGAGAGATTACTTACATGGGGGACAATGTGGATTTACCGTGCCGTGGATGAATACTATTCGGAAGAGAAGGTTTAGAAAACATAACTAAGAAAGTAAATATGGTAAGCCATTAATTATGTAACATTTAATGTATTTTTGAAAGCAATACATTTGGTTTTAAAACTGGGCTGTAAACACCATGTAAAAGGACTATATTTTTCTAACTTGGCTCAAAATGGTGTAAAGTGGTTGCGCAAGCTTAGTCATCTCTCCAGTGATTATTTGAGCTCAGTGGTGTTGCAAGTAAAGCACAAATATTAATTCTTTCTATTGCGGTTTCAGAATCACAATTTCTGCGATTAGATATGAGGATTCGATTATGTTAAAGAACAAAAATTTCACAATTGATCAATTCGTTCTGTTAGATTACTTTGCTATCTGATATGTCTCATTTCATTTTTTAGTTTGTTTAAAATGTCTGATTTTAACACATGAAACACATTTTACTGAAAAATTTTGTTGTTGTCCATGGCTGCACAATTTAGAAAATTATGGTGTACTAGTAAAAATATATAAAGGTTTTACTAAGAAGTTGTAAGGTAAAGGTAAAAAACTTCCATTGTTTAATACTATTCATTGATATATTTCCAAACATTTATGCTTTTGCTTATCTATTATGTTTTAGTGTTAAATTGTTTTACTTTAACATTTGTTTGATTCTCTTCAAATTCATAATAGAGCTATTTTTAATACTTTCTGTGATAAAGATCATATATTAGCTATTATATATAATAAATTAGTAATTATATATAATAAATTAGTAATTATATATAATAAATTAGTAATTATATATTATAATTAAGTAATTAATTATTAATTAATTAATAAATTATTAATTATATTTTATAATTAAGTAATTAATTATTAATTAATTAATAAATTATTAATTATATTTTATAATTAAGTAATTAATTATTAATTAATTAATAAATTATTAATTATATTTTATAATTAATTAATTAGTCATTGTATATTCGTTATTATATATTATAATAAATTAGTAAATATATATTATAACTAATTAATAAATTATTAATTATATATTACAATAAATTAATAAATTAGTAAATATATATTATAACTAATTAACAAATTATTAATTATATATTATAATAAATTAATAAATTAGTAAATATATATTATAACAAATTAATAAATTATTAATTATATATTATAATTAATAATTAGTAATTATATATTATAATGAATAATTAGTAATTATTTATTATAGTTATAAGTAATATTATAGTAATAATCATAATTATATATTTTTACAACAGGGATTAGTTAAAATAATCTACTTGGACCAATTTTAAGTATTTTCTTAAATTTGTTGTAAACAATTGTACGATCTTGTATATAAACAAGGACATTGGATTTTAATGAACAATAATTTTTTCTTAGAAAAATATAATAATTGATTAGCGCTTTGTCCATTCGTTTCTGGGGAACATCTGGCGAGAAATTTGAGCAGCCCCGGCCAGATATCGAACACACGACCAACTGTTTTCAAGTCCCGCGCGCTACCAACTACGCTACATGGCCACTGAATGTCTTTCTTCTTCCTCTAAATATGTTTTGATTCTTGGAAATGCTTTTTTAAAGATATTTCTTTGTGCAATATTTTTTTAAACAAACCGTTGCTATTTATGACATGAATATACGATTCGTTTGTGCTACGGGAAATTTTCTTTCTTTTGATACCTCAGTTGTTAAGACTCGTCGCGTGTAAGAAGCGTAAAAGGGATATGTACAATAAAAATAATATTCATTATGATAGCTTTTATAGAAACAATTTTTTAGATACACTTTAGGGCATTCTTCCACTTTTAAAAACAGGTACACAAAAATAAGTAAAATGTACATTCGATGCTTATCAGAGCTCCGAATACATAAGTTTCTATTTTAAAAAAGGCATGTACTCAAAAATGAGTAAAAATGAATAAAAAAGAGCAGTTGTTTGCCTACATAGGCTGCCCTCCTATATCATTTTCAATAAATATCAACAATTACAACCAATATTTACCCGGAATGGAACCCAGACCTTTCGGTTCCGCAGTCTAGTGCCTTATCCGATGTACCACCAGGGTGACGTGAAGTAGGTATCAGCAGAAGAAATCTTAAAAGCTGTGCCAAAAGAATGAGAAGTAAGATAATTGAGTTGTAATAAACCAGTTTCCATTTAAGCAATCGATATCATATCATGTGGAAAACCAACTTCTGACAACTATTTTAAGTTTGTCAGGTCACTTTGTTAACATGGTTTGAACAGAAGCTGAGATTAGCAATAATAATCACACTGATTATTTTTGTAAAAGTTTAATTTGACTTAAATTTGAGTATATCATCGCTCAATTACAATGCAATTGCACTCGAAGAAAAACGAGTATGTTCATGTACTCATTTTTAAGTACTTCTATTTACAGTGCATATTTATACGTGAGCAATGCTCTTAGTCTCCTTCAAATACCCCTAAATGCACACACAAAACATTTGCAATATAATTTTACAATTTGATTTGGGCCGATGCATACAAAATAACGTAAATAACTTTTATTTTATATTCGTATATATAATTATGTATATTACATAGTTTCTAAATTTTTTATAATTTTAATTACAGGTGTGAAAATAAAGATATTTATTTTCAATTGAAATTCCTTCTTCGGGATGCAGAACAACAACAAATAGCAGAAACTTTTACTCATCCAAAACTATGTTATCTCTTCCATTATAGTATTTGAAAATTATGTAACTTTATTTCCCAATGACGCACGCATACTAACAAGTGCTAATAATTAAGGCTTATCCATTTTCTGTAATTTCATATCCATATCCCTACAATTTGCAATTTTAATTAAAAAAAATTTAAGAAGTTTATTGAAATATTAAAAACTAAAACAAAATGGAAACTATAAGTGAAACAAAAGTACAGTTCTCAAATGAAAATGGACATCCTAACCCTATACTTAAAAGCACAGCTCCTCTAAAAGGTGGACAAAGCAGTATACAGTATGGCAGTAATGACGCCGATGCTCCGTTAATTCTAGAGGAAGACCATAAAGTCGCACATTGTTGCAGTCAATATAAGAACTTAAAAATAGAACCATTTGTGTTTATGTTCATGTTTTCGTACTTTCTAAATAGATCTTGTCTGACCAACATGATCATGGACAAAGGTTGCCTCTACTACCTCAACTACACCGAAGATATATGCCAGAACTTGAGTGGGCATTCCGATGAGAAAGACATTGTTGAAGTCGTGGCCACCAATTACACTCTGTACACAAACTTGATGGCTTTAGTTGGCGCTTTTCAGATGATATTCATCGCCCCCTGGAGCGATAAGTACGGCCGAAAGTTTCCGCTTACAATGGCGGTGATTGGTAATATCTTAAGCGACATTGGTCTTATGCTGTGCAGCATCTATTTCGATTCGGCACTGTATTTCATAATCATATCGAGGTTGCCATGCGAGCTCTTCGGTGGTTTCATCTGTGCGTTGACCATCGTGTACAGCCATGCGTCTGAGGTATCCTCGAAGAAGATGCGAGCTTTGAAATACGCCTGCGTGGAGATTGCCATGGGTGTGGGGATGGCCTTGGGAAGTCTTGTTGGCGGATTGATGTACACTTACGGGTATTTTTACACTTTTCTTGTTGGAACAGTGATTCATGTCTTGTGTTGGCCTTGGATTGTGTTCGTCGTCCAAGAGACCACTGGAATGGAAGAGAGTCACACTTGGCGCGAAAAGATCTGCGACTTCTTTGTGTTGGAGAGCTTCTCCAAGGGGTGGAGAGCGGCAGTTCGAAAAAGAGAAGACAACGGTCGAGCCATTTTGCTGTTGCTCTTTGCGTCCATGTGTGTCATAGTCTTAAGCTTGGAATGTAAGTGTTGAATGGTATTTTTAATTATATATTTACAATATTATGAACAATTGACTTCATATTTACACAACTGGTTATGAAACGGTCAAACTAAAACGTGTTTACTTTAAAGTATTCGAAATGGAAGACATTCGACACACATAAAGTTTCAGAATTTCATATCAAAATAGTACTTTAAAACATATTATGATATAAAAAATTATAATGACAACGATCTTATAGGGATCCCGTCAGCAAAAATATTTCAATGCCCTTTTCTGCATACAGCACATTGTTCAAAATGTATACTCAGGTTTTAAGAAAATTTCGTAATTGTTGACGAAACAGACGCCAGCTATATTTAGTCAAACTGAGGAATTTAATTTTGTAGTTTTTTTTCACGAAATTTATTTCGTCAAAGATGATTAATATCTTAAATAAAAATAGACGTATCAACTCGAACCAGGAAATTTCTTGTTCGAACTTACGCGCGACAGGGGCCAGAAAAGCTCTTTTGAATTGTAGTAATATAAGAACAAAAACTAGAACCAAATGAGCTGATATTACCGGAAAGAAATCAGGAGAAATTGCTTTCATTAATAATTTAAAGATGTTTGTTTTGTTAAAAATCAAGTGAATCAGTAACGAAAATATTATCAAAATTGACTAATGTAGCCTTGATGATAGTAGAATGCTCACAAATGAGTGTTATTTAGATTTTGAACTGCAGAAAAATACCAAAATTCTAAAATTGTTTCCATTGCAAGATAGTTTAATTTGTATTTCTTTCTCATGTTATTTTATTATATTTACTTTAATAGATATAACCTTAAAAAACACCACAATGCTTTAGATTTGAAAAAAAATTCAACTTTGGTAATTTTCCGGAAAGTAATATTTATTTGTATTGATGGTAAAACCTGAAATCCGCGGACAAATATATCCCTTAGCGTGGTTAATCCACCGCAGAGTTAAAAATACTTTTATTATTTCATTCTCTAATGTCCTGTTTTTAATTTGCTACAAAGTATTTCGATGATGGCAAAATAAGCAAATTATTAAAAATCTTTTCAATATGAAGACACTTGATATGTGAACCGTTTAGTTCTATATGTGTCTACATGAACATTTAATTAAAATTACTCTATTAAAAACATTGATTACATATAAAAGTAGTATAAATTAACATAATTTCACTAATATAAAACATTCATGCATTTTTTTACATAGGAATTATCAATAGTAAGTATGAAAATTTTCCATTAATAATTTGTTCGCTTAACTTTAAAGTCTACTTTTTAAGCTTCCAGGTGAAAACTTCTTTTCACCTGGAAGCTTAAAAAGCTTTTTTCTTTCCAGCTTTAAGTTCATTAGGGTTTGTTTTGATCCACCACTTATACGACTGGAATCAAGGAACGTACAGCACCGTCAATACCTACTTCGTTGCTTCTCAGATGTTTTTCTTGGGTTTCGTTCTGCCGCTCCTCATCCGAAAATTCAGAATCTCAGACTCGGCTCTGGGTGTGCTGGGTGTTCTTTCCTCGATGGGAAAATACAGTCTCATCGCTTTCTCTAGAGTCAGTCTGTATGTATTTTACTTGGGTAGGTGTCATTCACATTTCACTCATACTTGTAGTTGAATACTTTTCGTCAAGATAAAAACTTGTCTTATAGAACATTGCGTTAAGAATATTAAAATACAAATACGACGTTAAAAATACGCAATTAAAATACATTAGATGTAGACATGTTTCCGGAGATACATCTCCCTTCATCAGCAGAAATGAGATTCATTTGAAATGAAGCTCATGAAACATCTCTAGATCTTATGTATTTTAATTGCGTATCTTTAACGTCGTTTAGCTAAACATATGATCATCGGTAGGACTTATGATTGGGATGGAAAGGGGGGGGGGGGGAGAAACCTTAAAATTTTCAAGTCAAATATTAGATTTTACTAACCCTTTTAGAGTCAAACTACTAACCTTTTTTAACAACTTTCTTAAGAGTTTGGCAATGTAACAGTTTTTTCCACTTGGATGGGAAAAATTAGTTTTAGATGGGAAATTGCCAACCCGACAAGTAGTAAAATTTATTAACATTTTACAGCTATTTTGCAATGGTTTACCAAGGCTTATCACATTCAGTGATGCAAATGTTCATTCATTCATAAAATAGCTCATCACTGTTAGGCCTCTTTTCACATACCTGGAAAACCGGTGACGGTAATGTCGCCGCCTGGAATGTTACGATATAAAATGCCAGACTACGGGAAAAAGTACTTATTGAATAACCTTGCTTTCGACCGCTGTTGATGTCGTCGACTCTGGTTTTCGAGGTGTGTAAAAAGACGACTTTACAGTCGATGATTAAAATTACACAATCCATGATTGATCTGTTCATTCATTGATCTGCAATTATATCCAATTAATAAGATACTTGGCATTGACGCTCCCATTCTTTGACATACTTTTTTAACATTTCTTCTCTTCATAACTTCTTCACGTTGCCTTGGAAGTACAAAGGATAAGGCATTGGGTTGCGGTGACTGAGTAGCTGTGTTCTATTCCCGGTAAGTATTGGTTGTAATTGATAATATTTATTGAAAGAGATTTATAAATACAGCCCGTGTAGGCAAGCGACTGCTCTTTTTATTCATTTTTACTCATTTTTGAGGTGAAGCTCCATTTGCTAATTCGAAAATAAATAAAGTTTTTGCCGTACTTGTCTCAATATGTCCCGACCAATGCTATCAATAGCGGATGTACTCTTACCCGATCACCACACTGGTTCTTTCTTTGGAATTATATTCACTTCTTATGTTTTTATCTAGCACTATATATGCTGCCATTCAGTGAATTGAACTTGAAATAAATCTTTGTTTAGTGATATGAAACTTATTGCTGTATTCATCATAGTTTTTTTTAACTAAAAAATTATATTTCGCTAAATATGCTAAAAATTTAATTATTAAGTATTTAAAGTAAATATTTAATGAACATACTGAGCGTCAATATCTAGTTTGAAAATTAATTTCTTTAAAATTAATAATATATAGTGCACTTCAGATTAGAAAGGTGTAAAGTATTATGTTTATTTGTAAATAAGTTTTAACAACTTCACTTAAAATGCACGTCTTAAACTATTTACGTTCTAGCATAACATTACAACATTGTTTTCATTTCAGGGAACTTTATTGGAAGCATGAGTGGTCTTGCTCTTTTCTTGATTAGGACAGCAATTTCGAAACTTGTTGATAAAGATGAACTTGGTAAGACACTTACCAAACCTCTATTGCACAACGAATCTTTTTAAAATTCTACGATAGGTTTACTGAAGAATTAGATAAACAAAAACGGTGTCAATCTAGTCTACATTGATATCCAAAACGCATTGATAAAGTTCCCCACGAGGCATTGCTGTTTGAATTAGAAGTGTTAGGGATTGGGAGTTAAATTTTACAATGGATAAGGAACTGGTAAATTGATAGCAGTCAGCAGGTACAAATTAAAAGTGGGCAGAAATTAAAAATGGAGTGCCACAGGATTCTGTCTTAGGTCCACTTTTATTTATTATTTTTTTGATGATATTACTTGGGAGATTAGGGGCAAGGTCAGCATCTTTGCAAATGATTGAAAAATGATGGCGATTGTGAATTCTGATGAACAAATAGAGATGTGGTTTAACAAGAATATCGGAATTAGCTATTAAATTAGGTGTGTTTTGTAATGTCAGTAAATGTCAAGTTTTACAAATGGATATCAAAAATAGAAAGGCGACTTATGTCTTGCAGGGGGCTAAAATCCAAAATAGAGATATAGTCAGTGATCTGGGGATAATAGTAAATGAGGATTTTAAAATGGGTCATCAATGTACAATGGCTAGCAAGAAAGCTAGTAGAATATTGGGGGTACATCAGGAAAAATGTTTCATCAAAATCTAAGGATAAGATCCTGACATTATATAGAGGTTTGGTAAGGCCTCATCTTGAGTATTCTGTATAGTTTTGGTTGCCATTTCTTAACAAATACATTGATATTTTAAAGAAAATTCAGCACATGGCTA
Organism: Troglohyphantes excavatus; assembly: GCA_963932185.1. NCBI lineage: Eukaryota > Metazoa > Arthropoda > Arachnida > Araneae > Linyphiidae > Troglohyphantes > Troglohyphantes excavatus. Next base: position 50,380,015 of record OZ010669.1, read on the forward strand.
CTAAAATGGTCCAAGGGTTTTCCGGCAAGGATTATGAAGATATATTAAGACATTTGAATATGTATACTCTGAAAGAGAGGAAGGTTAGAGGACATATGATTCAAATCTTCAAATTTATTAAACAAAGGAATGTGGAGGGTTAAGATTTTCATGTAAGTGATAGAACGATACGTAATGGGTTTAAATTAAACAAATCATATTTTAATCGGGAAGGGAGAAAACACTATTTCTATAATAGGGTAATAGACAAATGGAACAACTTGCCAGTGAATGTTGTTAATTGTACAGGAGTAAAGGATTTTAAGAAGAAGTTATATTCATTGGAGAATAGCTAGGCGATACTAGCTGGACCTACCTCGTTGGGCCTTGAACCTGTTGTTGAACGTCAATATTTGCATTTGCATTTGTATAACATGATAAAAAAAGTCCTAGCATATATATTTGTTTAAAACAGATTACTCTCTCTCTCTTTCTTTCTTTCTCTCTCAGTGAAACAACTCGCATTTATAAACGTAATTCCTAATAAAAAAATATTACCTAAGATCTTTGTATAAATTCTGTCATCAAAACCAAATATTATTACAATTTATTTTAATTATATTATTTTCAACATACTTTTAATTTGTTGAAAATAAAAAATTTCGTACACAGTTTTCAATGACAAGATCTTTTATTATTTGTTTAATTTGTAAAATGCTTTTAAACTCATGAGTCGTAAATTGAGTCGTTCTCATGAGTCGTATTGAGTTCTATTTTGCGTTAGTAATTCGTCGTGTATACTTTTAAATTTATCTTAATATACTAAAAATAAATTACTCTTGTTAAATTTGCAGGTCGAGTGTTTTCTTTCCTGGCTACCTGTGAAGCTATCATCCCCATGTTTGGAACAATTCTGGTCACCAAAGTGTTTAATGCCACTATGAATTCCTTTCCAAATGTCAGCTACATGATGACAGTCGGATTTCTAATTCTACCTTTGTTCAATTTTGCGTGAGTCCAACATAATTGTTTAACTTGTTACTCAATTATTTAAACATTTTATTGTTAGTTATTTGAAAATGAATTCATAAATATATATATTTTACTGTTTTCTATAATTAATTGCATTAGTAAATATTAAGTACCACAATTATAATAATTTTAATATCTTTCAAGTTACAGCTTTATATCGTGGTTTAGGTGTAGTATGAGTTAATGTGTATATAAATTTATGTTTTAAAAAAGAAGATTTTTATGTTAAAAAAAATAAGAATTGATATTTAAAAAGGAATTTTATGTTCTAAAAACGAAGATATTTGTGTCCTAAAAAAATTTATATTCTAAAAACGAATAAATTTATGTTCTAATTTTATGTTTTATTGCCTTTATATTTTTATAAAAAATATATAAAAATATTCACTTTTGTAAATTTAATATATTTATATATAAACTCAGTATCCATTGTCGTAAATTTAATGCATTTTTTGTTACAGGTGGTTATATATTAGATCAAAAGGAAAACAAGCACCTGCAACTCCTTAGAAAAACTATTAAATTTTTTTGGGAATAGAGAAAAATTTATCATTCTAAGTACAAAAAATTTTCTTGTAATAATCATCTCTCACACTAAATAAATCATAATAAGTGTTTTCTATCATGTTAATCTAATTATAGTATTTATTAATGAAGCGGCCCAAATGCAGAAACAGAAGCACTTTTAAATATTTTGAGAAAATCGAAAATCACGTAAAACCGTCAGACCATATAACTAGTTTCAATGCTATTGGTGTTTGTAATGGAACTTTTTATAAATAAATAACTGGTTTTTGATTTAATTGTAAGGAAGAAGTCCAACTAATGAAGTAACATAGCATACCAAAATATCTTTTTTTTAATATTAGATATATCTGCTTTTGTATTTGGGCTAATTAATGTAACGTGTGTGCTAAAAATATCATTCTTAGGAAAGTGTATATTATTTTCTTGGAGAAGAAGTTACTATACTTGCTATTAATTGGAGACGGAGGTTATTTAATTATTTTAATCAATGCAGTCAATATACAAAATGTATGTTAGTTGATGAATTATCTTTCATGTATTCAGAATGTCACAAATATTATAAGTTTAGAATAACTACTGAATAATTACAATACAACACCTTCATATAATATTTGTAGAAATGAACTTCACTAAATTAATTACCGAAGGATTTTTTTAATCCAATTCCTAATTAAAAATTTATTTATATATTTTTATTGAAACTGTTTGAAGATTATATTTTATAATAAAAGTTTGATTTCTCACCTTTACTACTGACATTGAAAAAATCGAAACCATCTCCATGTTCATGCTACTATTTTATATATGTTTTACTAAAACAATGTGATATTTTTTTAATTATATTTGGATAAAGTTTTACTAAATAAAAGCAACTGTTTTATATTTAATTGAATCGGAATTAATACCCGTTAAAAAATGTTCTCATGCCATGTCAAAAGAATCATTTTAGATAAGTTTAAGATCATTGATTAATCAGCTATAACATTTATTCTAGACGAGCGAAAATTGCACTGCAACTTTTAATTAACTGAGTGACTAAACAATCACTCAGAAACTTCCCGGTGGTAATTTTAATTGCTTTCGACTCAGGGCTGTCACGTTTCAGATGAGACACCCAAATCTCGCCAAGTAGAGGTCCGCGGTTCGAGTCAGCCTTTCGATATCAAAATATTACATTTTTTAAAATAAACATAATTTTTACAAATTATTTTTTTTTAAATGATTTTTCTTTTTTTGACGAAATATTTAATCAGAGCCTATAGCAGGCGTATGTTTCGTCAAAAATAAGTTTCTTCAAATATGATAATGCATTTTTAACAGTGTATTAAGACATTGGACGTTTATTAGAAAAACCTACAAATTATTTAAATTCCTGTTTTTAACTGAACTACTTTAACGATTTTTATCACACTCTGTGCTATTTTAATTGTTTATGTTATTATAATCAAAATCAGTAAAATATGTGGTAATTTGTTCCGAATGCAATAAAAATGGTGTTACATTTTGTATTAATTTTATCTAAAATAATTCATATTAGTATAATTCTGCAAAATATGCTTGTTAATATTCTATCGTTTCTGGAGTATGTAATGTTTTCATAAATGTAAAGTTATTTACCGATGCATGTAAGTATTGTTTGTTTAACTGTTAATCCATTAAATTGTTCCATTAAATTTAAGTTGCACATTTGTTCAATGGATATCGTCTAAAATACAGAATATTTTATGATTTTGAAAAGTACATTTAATGAAAAAAAAATAATTATAAAGGGCTCGATAAATTATTAGAAATACAAGTAATTTATTTTTTTACATTATCTTTACTGGTAAATTATAAAACTACAAGTATTAATTCATATAAAGATATGCTAGATATTATTTTTTTTATATTAATTATTGTGATTAAAGTTTATATTTGACTAGCTGTTACCCGCACTTTCACATGCTTTAAAAAAAAAGTTACGAAATTGATTCATTCACCCCGTTATTTTTTTTCTCTTTTATTCTATTTTCTCCTTGGCAGAATAACTAGTCTATTGATCAAACATTTCAGGGTATATCTCCGAATGTTAGCTTTTCCGTTAGTATTCCAGTTGAAGCATAATTGTCAGAAAGAGTTATTTCGCCGAAACAATTTTTTCATCGCTAACTTTCAATTGTTTAAAACAATAAATACATATTAATTTATTTTATAGTATTTCATTGTCGTCATAATCTTATGATTTTATAACTAGTAATTCTGGGAACAGTAGACCTCGCGACCAAAAAAAAGGGAGAAAAAAAACCACATGTCAATTTTAATGGATTAAAAGAATATTTCTGCCAAATTTGAAGAAAATCGAACCACGCGTTTGCGCGTATAACAAACAAACAAAGCGAAAAGGTTGAGTTAAAACAAAACTTCTTTAACACTCGGTCAACAATAGAATTTTTTAACATTGTAGATACTATTATTTTTAATGATCATTTAAAAAATATAGCTTCTAAAACAGTTATAGCTTCCAAACCGGTTCCAAACGGTTAAAACAAAACGGAATAGGCTGCCTTCATAAATCACTTTCAATAAATATAGACAATTACAATCAAGCCTTACCGGAAATCGAACACAGTTCTTCATGTACGTGAGTCCAGAGCCTTATCCGTCCAGAGCGACATGAAGAAGTTATAAACAGAATAAACGTTAAAAAGGCATGGCAAAAGAATGGGAAGTAAGATAATTGAGTCGTAATAACTGAGTTTCCGTTTAAGCAATCGACATCAAATAATGTGGAAAACCATCTTCTGAACAACTATTTTAAGTTTGTCAAGTCGCTTTAGATAGAAGCTGAGATTAATAATATTAACTCACACTGATCATTTTTGATAAAGAACGATTACTTAAATTTGAATACGTCATCGCTCATTTACGGAAAAGCGAGTATGTCCTGGTACTCATTTTTAAGTACCTTTTTTTTTACAGCGCAGATTTTTTATGTAATGAAAAGTGCATATTTAAGGACATATCAGATAAGCTAAGAAAATTAACTTTAAAAAATTGGTTTTAGGGTATTTGAACTTATGACAGGAAAGTTGTCGTTGATAACATATTATGTTAGTCCAGTGCCTTATCCGTTGTACTACCATGATGGCGTGAAGAAGTTATAAACAGAAGTAATGTTAGAAAGGTGTGCCAAAAGAATGGGAAGTAAGATAATTGAATTGCAATAATACAGTTTCCATTTAAGCAATCGACATCAAATAATGTGGAAAAGCATCTTCTGAACAACTATTTTAAGTTTGTCAGGTCGCTTTGTTCAGATGACTTAAACAGAAGCTGGGATTAGCAATATTAAATAACACAGCTAATTTTTGCGAAAGTACGATTACTTAAATTTGAGTGCGTCATCGCTCGTTTATTATACTCAAAGAAAAACGAGTACGTTCATGTACTCATTAATTGCGGGTAAACGAGAAGACAATTGTTTTTATTTTTCTCAAGAAAAGTACTGTAAAATACTTTCTCAGTAAGGTGTAATTCAGAAATATATATATGTATATATATATATGTATATATATATATATGTATATATATATGTGTATATATATGTATATATATATATGTATATATATATATGTATATGTAATATATTTTACAACTCTTCCCCCTTTAAAATGTATTTTAATTAACTTTCTTTAACTTTGTATATCGCCCCTTTTCCCATTACAAAAGCATCCCTCATGTGACTGCTTTCCCTCCCACGCCACTTCAAAATCCCGAACCCAAACCTAGAAAATGCGAACTAAAACTGAGATGAACCAATCAGAGGTGGCCACGGTCCATTCTCCTTCTCAAAGTATTCCGTATTATCTACAGATTCACGATGTAACCTCGAGCTATCAAGTCGGGCTGTGAAGTCCGGAGAAATAAATTTTGTGAACTTGATCTTTCGGCCTTTAGTTTATACCTGCATCATGGAACTTATCATAAAATAATAACGACTGCAACTATAAATAATAAACATTACATATATATATATATATATATATATATACATACGCGAAAAAATTACGTCACCCTTGTGACGTTTTATCACGACTGAAATACGGAGAAAAAAATATAAATCTAACACATATTCAACATTCACCATTAGTGCATGGTGAATGTCGATATTCGCCGGTGTAAGTCAGAAATAAGGGTATTTAGCAAATATTTCGGACATACACCAAGCGAATATGTGAATGTTGACATTCACCGCTGAAAGTAGACATTCTCCAGATTTCGGTCTTTCACTGTAACATGTACATTCATTTTATTGTGTGTGTGGGGGGGGGGGGGGGGGGGCGCGATCAAAATTATGATTAAAAACTGGGCCGCGAATACTGAAAGGTTGAGAATCGCTGCTTTAGCTGTTAAAAGTTAAATATCGTAGTTTTATTTAGTAGCTAATTAGCACCAGGTGCTTTGTATTTTATAAGCAAATAATCAATTATTTAAATAATTTTGTTTCATGCAGTAGCTTTTGAATAAGTATTTGATATTTAAAAATAATTCATTTTCATTTGAAAATTCATTTTAACCTGTATCCTAGAAATTAAATTATTAACTATTCTCATTGAATACTGCATTGAATTCATTGAATACTCACTGTAAAAAAAAGTACTTAAAAATGAGTACCTGAGCCTACTCGGTTTTTTTTAGTACAATTACATCGTAAATGAGGGATAACGTACTCAAATTTAAATAATTGTACTTTCTAAATTATTTGCAGTGTGATTTAATATTGCTAATTTGTGCTTCTGTTTAAGCCATCTTAACAAAGCGACCTGACAAACTTAAAATAGGTGTTCAGAAGATGGTTTTCCACATTATTTGTCGTCGATTACTTAAATGGAAACTGAGTTATTACAACTCAATTATCTTACTTCACATTCTTTTGGCACACCTTTTTAAAAAAAATTCTGTTTATAACTTCTTCACGTCGCCTTGGGAGTACAACGGATAAGGCTGCGGTGCCTGAGGATCTGGGTTCGATTCCCGGTAATTCTTGGTTGATATTCATTGAAAATGATTTATGAAGTTAGAATATGTAGGCAAGCAATGCTCTTTTTATTCATTTTACTCATTCTTGAGTACATGTCTTTTTCAAAAATGAAACTTATGTATCCGACCGAATCTATAATAATCATCGAATGTACTCAAAAATGAGTATATTATACTTATTTTTGAGTACCTATTTTTAACAGTGTGTTTATTGCGCAAAATACGCAAATTAATTAATTATAATATAAATATTTCGCATAAGATGTTTTTGCATAAAATATAAATGGATTCAATCGCGTGCTGGCCTATAACCGAAAAAGTGTCATTCTGTTTAAAGTTTTAAAATTATCCTCCTTCCTTTAAAATACTTTATGTAACTCAAACGATTAGATACCAGGTGATTATCGCAAAGAACAATGGTCGCATCATCGCTTTTATGTTCCATCGATAATATAAATCTGTCTGCTATCGTTCAACACTCACCTTGTCTTACTTGTCTATTCTATTTAAATAACTTTTATTAGATGAATTATTCCATTCGTATGTCTATAGACAACATCTGTGAGACAGAAACTTTTGTTGTCTGAAAGAATGGAATAGAGGTAAGTTTTAATTAATTAATACTTTATTTAGTATAATGTTAATAAGTTAAAAACTTCAAACAATGCATGTGGAAATGGGGCACTTTAACATATATCATTACAAATAATTTCTAAAATTATTGGGGAAATTAAAACTGGTGCTTTTTAATTTTTTTTTTAACAATCATAAGAGTAATATATGATTGTCTTCTTGTGGAAATGTTATAATATCAAAATACAATAACTTGTATTTCGACAGAAATATTTGTATCTTACGTTTTTTAATTTGCATATCACACTTACGTAACTTTTATTATTAACTACCATACAGTTTTAAATTTCATTTACTTGACATAAATAGATTGGTAGGGATAAGATGATAGAAATATTAGTTGCATTTCACCTCTAACAAATAGGTTGGGATTTATTATATTCTGCAGGGATACAAGGTCATAGGGTCTAGTTTTTGGGAGAGAGGTAGAGCCCTACTTATATTTGAGTATTAATAAGACTTTTCTTCGGTATATAAGAAAAACCACGTATATTTAAACCAAAGATTTAACACCCGTAGTTGGTGACGAAAGAAAAGTAATAAACTTCAGAATGTGAATGACCTTGGTGCTACAGTATACAGGTATCAGGGTTGGCGTCATTTTGAAGGGATAATAATTAGGATACACATAATTCCCCTTCATTCGATATTGAAAGGAAACTTAGCACAAGGTCGAAAGGCAGCCATTTTTAAAAAAAAAAGTAAAACCCATTTTTCCCACATTTGAATCGAAAAATAAGCAACATAGAACATAGTTATAAAATATGTTAAAATAATTTTTTTACCTCAGAATTAAATAAAAATAAAGAATTACGTTCCAAGTGAAAAACTGAATTTTTTTATAAAAAATTATAATTTGACATTTTTTTTCTTAAGATAAATTGGACTTTGAAGTTATAAAGAAAGACTTTAATATGTTTCTCATAAGAATCGATTAAATTACAACACATTCTTCAACTATATATTTAAAAATGTAATATTTAATTATAAATCTTCGTTAAAATTTTTAATTAATCATTTGTAAAACGAAACAGAATTTTAGCCTAGCCTATAAGTGTCCGATTTACAAATCCGCCAAGGCCTCTTACTGTATGGGGGGGGGGGGGGGGACTAAGTTGTTTTCATATTTCAAATTAAAAATTAAAAAAAAATAACATATTTAATTAAAAAGATGTGCGTGTATATAGCGATCAAACGAAAAAACACGTTTTGAATGTTTACTGTTCATATTTAAAAATAAGTATGACTTTTTAATTTAAAAAGAACTACTTGAAGATCGTTAATATGTATGAAGAAAAAATTAAAATCATAATGATAGTCAAATAATTGACTTGGTTTTGAAATTCCATAATTGCATTTCGTTATTTGAGTTACCAATTCAGATGCGGTTTAGCTCTGAAGTAAAAAAAATACTAGTTTTGAAAGATAAATACTGAACTAAATTAAGAGAAATCAAATAAAAAATAACAAAATTTATATTTCTATCGTTACCAATGCCTAAAAATTCCTTTACCTTCGAAAAACCTTTAAAATTTAGGTATTATAAATAAGGCTCAGAGAATGTATTTTGGTTAAAATCCGTTCTGTTTCATTTACAAGAATCTATAAGTAATCAAAATTTTAACTATTTCATATTTTAATACATTTGTTTTTGCTTTGTTAAAAAGTTATACATCCACGTGAGTTCGATCATTTCAATATTAAAATTTAACCTATTAGTTGGTTTTTATCTCGTGAATCATATTATCTATTATTTTATCTATTGAAAGATTAAAATATGATGACTTTATTGACAAAATATTTTATCCTTACTGTACACATTCCTACGACTCAACTACAGATAAGCTTCGATTACGAAAAGGTAAAACCATCTCCCTAAAGTAAACAATTTTTTTATATATGAAAGTTTGAATGGAAACAAAAAAACAAGAAAATAAATAAACTAAACAAAAGAAATACCCAAAGCCTATTATGAAATGCACCTTAATGCAAAAAGGAAATGAAATGGAAGTCAGTGGAACGTATCATATTGACAAAAAACTTCTCGTTTGACTGATAATGGTTTCGAGTTTTTTTCGCAATTGATCCACAGTCTAACCTTCACAAAATTTGACACAATGGATTTCAAGCAACACGCACTTGCTTGAGCACTTTTGCATTTTTATAATATTTCTGAATTATTTCAAGAACACGCATCTGCGACTGAAAAAGTAAGTGGATAATTTTTAGTATAGTTGGTTAAAACTGAATTAATGGTTTTCTAGAGCTGAGCAAAAGGCAACGGTTCGAAATCTATCCCGAAAGAAAGACCCGGGAACACTACCTCGTAATTTTGAACTATGACGAGAATAACACCTGAGCTGGCATCCCTTCAGAAAATTTAACACAATGAATTTTAAGCATCACGCACTTCCTTGAGCATTTATGCATTTTTATAATATTTCTGAATTTACTAAAGAACACGCTTCTTTGCGAAATTTGCAAAATATGTGGATAATTTTTAGTATAGTTGGTTGGTTAACTGAATTAACGGTGCAACTAGAGCTGAGCAATACGTGACGGTTCGGGATCTATCCTTAAGGAAAGACCCTGGAACACTACCTAATAATTCGACGTAACCTGACATACACGTGATGTAGACAGATCGAAACCTTTTAGATAACCAAAAAGAATTATACATTACAAGATGCTGCAATTAATTTTTTCTCAAATCTTATCTGTAATAGCAATCTATAGATGATCATATTATCTATTACAGAATAATATCCGGGTTTTCTAATCTTAATTTTAGGTTTTATAAGGATTTTTATATTAAAAAGAACTATTCTGATTATAATATTTTGATAAAATCTGTACGCGACTTACATATTTGTGTAGCATTACGGGTAAAACATATTCTCCTTGAATGACGATATTTTAATTAACAAAAAGCGTACAACTAAAAATTCGTGTTTACAAAAGGCAAACAGTAACATTCCAAAACAATTGCGGTCTATACTCGGGGACAACCTAAGTTGAACCTGAAGCGGAAGCTATGATATGTATAAATATTCAATTGCATTATGCTCAACTTAGGTTGTCCCCGAGTATAGTATAAATACTTGTTTATATATATTATCAATTAATAAATACTACAGTTGGGCGGAGAAAAAACTATTTTAATTAAGCATATAAACATTTTCTTGTCAATCTATTTTATGCAACTTTACCCACCAACAATCAAGCGATTTTTGAAGTATTTCTCACCTTTTGGAGGTGTAAAGGGGTATAGGACATATTTGAGTTTTTACTTTAATATTGTAGAAATAATTTAATGTGTTTCCACGTATGTGTGCAAAGCATATTAATATAATTTTTCTTTTTGAGAATAAAATATTATAAAAAGTGACCTTTCTTATTTTTGATACAAGTCAAGAAAATATTCTTTGAAAAACTATATTTTTCCTTTTTATCAATAAAATAATATGCTTAACAAACTGTATTTACAGATATTTGTTATTTGCAAAAGATTTTTTGTGAAAAATTTTTGAATTTCACTGGTCCAACTACTTTTTAAAATATACTAAAAACATATAATTTATATACTATTAATTCCTAAAGGCATATTAAAGTAATATGTTTTAAAATACGCTGTAGCAAATTTGGAAAAGTTTCTTCAAATTGATCTGAACTTATATCAATTTAAACTTGACCAAGCATGAAAAAAGTCATCACTGAGAAAAATTAATTCAAAGTTACGTATGCAGGCAATTTTATACCAAAGCTTAATATTGATTGAGAAAATATAATTAGTTGTATTTAACGTAGAAATATAATTTTGGTGTCGTCCGATTACAAATAAAGTGAACTATTTTTTAATGCAATAAAATCAGTTGGGATATTTTTGATGATTATGTGTATAATACCCCCTTAAATAATTGTTCTCGTTCAGGACTTTTCATATTATTTTAATTTTTTTTAAATTGATTGTAAAGTGATAGCTTGTAAGTTGTACCTTAAACTTTTAAATTAAAAAAATATTGTAAAATAAAGTATTTTTATGAATTTAAAAATTGGGTGTATTGCTAGAATAACTCAAGATCCTTTGATAAGATATTATGTACAAGAGCATCAGGGGGTTTTAAAAATAAACTCAAATTTTTAGATTTATTAAATAATGAAAATATTCTTTTTAAGAAAGTTTACTGTAGTCACCGGATATGTTCCATAAGAAATCTGAATATTATTTTTTTATTGCATTTTATTAGTTATTTATATTGTGAACTATTGATTTAAAATTTTCTATTTTAGATGCATATTTATTAAATAAATGTATTTTTTGTAGGTGCAGTGAATAGAAAATAGAGACTTGAAACATTTTTTTTGTTTAAATGAAAAAGTATTGAAGATCGTTTAAGGAAAGTTTACTGGCAAAAAATGATTGGTTTTTACTAAACAACTTTTTAATCTACAAATAAAAAAATATTCAAAATGAAGGTTATAATTGAGTAGTTAGTGTCTATAAACTTACATTCAATTCATAAAACAATTGTTTTTACATTAGAAATGTCAATTTCATAAACTCAGTTCACTAATCCATAAAATTTTTAACATTTCATCTCAATAACTTTAAGACAGGAAACTAAAACATCAACATGGATAAAATAGATTCCAATAAAGATAAAGTGAAAGTTAGCGATAACAAAACATTTCATTCCAAACTTAAAAGCAACACGCCTCTAAAAAGTGGTCAAACTAGCATCCAATACGGATGTGGAAACGAAGATGACGTACCATTAATACTGGCCAATGACGAAGAGCAGAACAAATGCCGCAAAATCCTCAAATACGTTAGCACATTGACCATCGAGCCAGTAATATTCTTCTTCATATTCGCTTTCGTTTTGAGTGTCTCTTGCTTGACTAACATGATGATGGACAAAGGTTGCCGATATCATCTCAACTTTACTGAGGAAGTATGCAAGAACCTAAGTGGACATGAGAAAGAAAAAGAAGAAGTTGAGATTCTGGCCAATAATTACTCACTGTACTCAAACCTTATGAGTTTAATTGGTGCCTTACAGATGATATTCATCGCTCCGTGGAGCGATAAGTACGGCCGAAAGTTGCCGTTAATTATCGCTGGTCTCGGCATGGTACTGAGTGACCTTGGCCTCATGGTGTGCAGCATCTATTTCGATTCTCCGTTGTATTTTATAATTCTCGCCAAAATACCATCGGAAATTTTCGGCGGTTTCATTTGTGCATTGACCATTGTGTACAGTCACGCTTCGGAAGTTTCGACAGAGAAGACCAGGACATTGAAGTACACCTCTATAGAGATATCCATGGGCTTGGGAATGGCCCTAGGAGGATTGGCCGGCGGGTTGATGTACAAGTATTACGGTTACTTTTATATTTACTTGACAGGGACGATTTTGCATTTGTTGTGCTTGCCTTGGATAATGTTCTTTGTTGAGGAAACTACTGGACTGGACGCAACCCCGACTTGGCGGGAAAAAATATGCGACTTCTTCGCCACCGAGAGTCTCTCCAAAGGAATTAAAGCATCGTTTAGACGAAGGGAGAACAATGGACGAGCCTTCATATTGCTGTTCTTCGCGTCTATGTGTGTAATGATATTAACGTACGAATGTAAGTATTGACACAAATATACTTTAGCTGGCTTTTAACTTAGAAACGATATTTAAAGCCTAAAAGTCAAATAAATTTCTCAATTCAACTTGGGATTATTCAATCGATTTTTTTTTTACTATTAACGTATTTCGGAAATTACCTTTTGGGAACTTCAACATAAACCAGTATACCTTACATAAGGAGGGGGGGTTCCAGTTGCTTGGAAGGGGGGGATGTCAGAACTCATCTCTGAAGTTCCCGTAAACCCTTCCCATTCACCTTTTCTGCATATTCTACTGACATAAACACTCAGAGATATACGGTTACAAATATAAAACTTTAATTAACACAACTTAATAAACAATTGTTTAGTGAGTAAGCATCTTCAGTTATAAATTGAATTACAAACTCTTAGAGATCGTAAAGGTAATCCGAAAGATGACTTAACGCACTGTTATGCATATGTATGTTAACAAAGTTATGCATACGTATGCATATACGTATGCACAACATTGAGTTTAATTTGTTTATACACTGGAGACACATGAAAATAATAATTTGTAGAATTTATCGGGAAAAGTTGGTCTATATTTCTCAATAAGTAAATGGTATTGGTCCCATCCAAACTTGCTTACTCAAGCTTTCTACAATATGTATTGTGAATTTTTTTTTTAAATGTAGTGCAGTTAAAAAAGTTTGATTTAAACCTTCCACAATTTTTCTGCAACATACTTCACTTGTACACTGTTAAAAATAGGTACTCAAATATAAGTAAAGTGTACTCATTTTTCAGTACATTCGATACTTATTATAGCTCCAATACATAAGTTTTATTTTTGAAAAAAACATGTACTCAAAAATGATTACAATGAGTAAAAATGAATTAAAAGAGCAGTTGATTTCCTACTTAGGCTGCTTTGATAAATCACTTTCAATAAATATCAACAATTATCGAACCCATATTCTAAGGCACCGCAGTCCATTGCTTTATCCATTGCACTACCAGGGCGACGTGAAGAAGTTATAAGCATAATAAATGTTAAAAAGGTGTACCAAAAGAATGGCAAGTAAGATCATTGAATTGTAATAACTCTGTTTCCATTTAAACAATCGACATCAACTAATGTGGAAAACCTTCTTCTGAACAGCTATTTTAAGTTTGTCAGGTCGCTTTGTTAAGAAGGCTTGAACAGAAGCTGAGATTAGCAACATTAAATTAAACTGCTCATTTTTGAGAAAGTACGATTACTTAATCATCGCTCATTTACGATGCAATTGTACTCAAAGAAAAACTAGTAGGTTCAGGTACTCATTTTAAGTAACTTTTTTTTACTGTGTAAACATACAAACTAACAACTTCATTTTGTATTTCAGCTTTCGGTTCCGTTGGTTTCGTTTACGTCCACCATTTGTACGACTGGGACCAGGGAACGTACAGCATAGTGAACACCATCTTCGGCTTCACTCAGCTGTTGATCTGCGCGATCTGCCTTCCACTGCTCGTAAGCGTGTTCAAAGTGTCGGATCCTGCGCTGGGTTTGTTGGGTGTAGCGTCTATCATGGGAAAGTACACCTTGCTTGCTTTTTCCAAGTATCATGTATTCATATACTACTTAGGTAAGTGAACTACTGTCGGATAGTGTTTGAAGTTTGCATTAAACATTCCTTAAGTATTTGCTTTTTCAAGAACGTTTTCTACAACAGTTACTTCTGTTATCATATTTAACCCTAAACTCTTTGGGGTTTCGGGTGAAAAAAAATACAGTTTGGGTATACAAAATACAGGTGGCTCTAACAAATCAATATCTGTAAAGGGAATTCATGTGAGAGATTTTAAACTATAGTATTTTTTCGTTTCAAAATTAATTATAACACAACAAACTTGTGTTTCAAATTTTAAAAAAAAAATGAACATAACTTTTCATATGTGTTTTTTGTTTTGAAATATATTTATCAATTCTTCAAATTTATGTTTTTAGGAAATATAATTGGATACTTGAGTATCTTCATGGGCCTTTCGATTCGATCAGGAATTTCAAAAATTGCTGATAAAGATGAACTCGGTAAGTCTGTTCCACTCGCTTTCTTTATAACTAACATTAAGCATCCTTGCGTTATTAGTAATACCTTTTTAAAACATTAAAGTTAAAAAATTAAAATCTAATGCTGATGAAATAAGTTAATATGAAAGAAATATTTCTTAATATCGAAAGAATCGAAAACATATTTTTTTAAAGTACAACTAAACTATTTGTTGTTTTAAAATCGGATTTAAATACAACTAAATATTGTTAAAGTATTTTCTCAAATGTGGGCGAGTTGTAAAATTCATGTAATAAAATCATACGAAAATAAATATTAAAAGAAAGAATTTTTATTGATATTTAAGATTGATCTACTTGTCAATTTTTTTGCGACGTTTTTTTATATTATTATTTTTTTTCTTTATATCCTTATTATAAAATTTACATACAATATTAGTTTGTACGGTAAAATAGAAAAATATCAATAAAATTTTTTTAATTATTATGCTAGTAGAGCAATGAAAAAATTAATTTTAAAAATAGACGTTTTGAAAAGTAGTATAATCAAGTATACAAATCTGAATTAGTCATTTTTCAAAATTTCCGTAAGGCATGACAGTTTAAATAACTTTGAAACAACATGAAATTATCAAAAGTACTTTTTGCGTATACAGAATTTTACGATTGTCCTTTCTATTATTTTTTTATATCCGGATCAGTATATTATCACAAGTACCAAATTTAATTAAATCAATACTTTTTTTTTAAATAAATATTTTGATATTTTCAAGATTTATGAATACTATACAAACAAATATAACTCTTTTTTAATTCATCTATTATAAGTTCTTCACGAACGTAATAAATACGTGTCTATTCAAAGATTCGATTCGATTGCAACATTTTCAACAAAATATATATTTATAACCATGCCTTTCACTATTGTTCTACAGTCTTTTCTATATGCAGTTAATATAACTACTATACGATTCATCTAATAAGTGTATACATTGTATGGTTCTTTTCAATGGTATTTAATAGGACGAGTATTTGCTTTCCTTTCTACGTGCGAAGCCATGTTTCCGATGTTTGGCACGATTCTTGTGACCAAAGTGTTTAATGCCACCATGGATATCTATCCCAGTGTCAGTTATTTAATGACAGTGGGATTTCTACTAATACCACTAGGAACTTTTACGTGAGTATGAAACATAATTTCTATAAGTAATACGTTGACTACTTTCATAACCTTTTTTTTTATCTACTAAGTAAAAACACAAACTTCTTTCTTAACCATTTTTTTATCTACTAAGTAAAAACACAAACTTCTTTCTTAACCATTTTTTTATCTACTAAGTAAAAACACAAACTTCTTTCGTAACCATTTTTTATCTACTAAGTAAAAACACAAACTACTTTCGTAACCTTTTTTTATCTACTAAGTAAAAACACAAACTTCTTTCATAACCATTTTTTATCTACTAAGTAAAAACACAAACTTCTTTCATAACCATTTTTTATCTACAAGTAAAAACAAAACTGCGATAATTATCGCATAAGCAATGCTAGTTCTTTTTATTTAAACTTGTTGTACAAAAAGGTAAAACCACATTCGCTCAAAAAAAATTCTCAATATCACTTATATATCAGTTTAAAGTTTCTTCTAATTTCGATTTGAACTAGTTATAAAGAAGATTTTGTTGAGAAATCACGATTGAAAAAACACGAAAACTGTTCACTTTTGAGTACTTAACCCTCTAAGCGATTAGAAAAAGGGCGAAATTGTAAATTATATTTCTCTGTAAAATAGTTTACTTTATATTCCCAAGGCATGTATATTATATATGTATTTTAATTTTTAATGTATTTCAAAAGATATCGCATCCAAGAAACACCCAAATGCTTTAAATGTGAAAAATATGTCAACATCCAATATTTCTATGAATTTAAAGTTTATGTGTATTCCTAGAGAAACTGGTAATACCTGAACGATTTAAGTCGTTCAGTTCCATCAGAGGATTAAAAAAGTTTCGATTTCTCATAGTCAAACCAAATAATATATGCCTGACACAAACTAATGGCATAACTGTATTATGCTTTGCTATCTGTGAATAGACAAATTACATTTTTCTCTAACCTTAATTTGAAATTATAAGGACTGTATCAATGTCCCCGCGTGTCAATGGGCCCCTCTTTACCCCTACGCATGCTTTGCAATGCTATTTATTTGTATTCATTTTATTGCGATTATTCATGATTGTATATCGATACCAATAATATTTTGTTTTCTTTCACAGGTGGGTGTATATAAGCCACAAAAGAGAACTCATTCCTAAAGTGATTTCATCTAAATAACAACGTAATTTTAATTAGTGTCCTTTACTTTCTTTTTATAAATTCTACTTTTTTTTATTAATATGTTTTTAAAAAAATCATTCCTTGAAATTGCTTGTAACATACCTAATTATATTAAATGTATAAAGACAGTTTTGATTTTTGTTTTGTTAGCACATTCAATGCTATTTTTTTAATGAAAATCGACGGGAACTTATTTAAATTTGTGATTAACCCCTTATCCACATTTTGGTCGGTGTCGTATGTCATACGTCCAGCATTGTCCGTTCCGAATAGTCTCCAGAAGACCGTACGTGTCAGACAATTAGAATTCAGGATTTAACTTACAAAAAAGGAATTTTTTAATTCTTGAAACCGAAATTCGATAAACGAACATGAAGGGGGGAGGGGGGCTAAACTACATTTAATAAAATATCTCAAAGTAGTTTACTAAAAGTATTTCTTTTACAGGAGTCGAGTGATTCCTTATATTAAATTTTCGATAATTTTTAAAAACACTTGTGAAAAATAACAAAAGAAATCAGAAGAAGACTGATTATTCTGTAATTTAATGCTGTTAGTAGAGATTTTGTTAACCTAAAAAATTAATTAAATAGTATTTTAACCATAATTAGAACTGTATAAATATATGTGTATCTTTAAATGTTGCTTTACTGTGCAGATTCATATTCGGCAGGATAATCAACTTCAAAGAAATCCGGTTTTAAAATATTTTCGTTAATGTATTTTCATATATTGCAAAAAAATTATAAATAACCAACCAATTTATTCCTATGCTAAAATAATTATTTCTGCTAATAGTTATAATTATATTAAAGTTCCTATGATATTGAAGTTAACATAAACATAATATAAATAATTGTATTGAAAATTACTTACATACTGTGCAAGTTTATAATATTTGGTGACACAAAAGTGGAAATTCACAATAACAATTTTGTATGAAAGTTCTAATTTTACAATATAAATAATTTATATTTTTTTTAATTTAGTGATTAGATTTTAGAAAATTATATTAAAGAAAGATACATTCTCTTTTTCCAGGTAGTTAATCATTTGTGACATAAGTACAATTTGAGGTAAAAGAAATAAATAAGAACTTATTTTAATAACAGATTGGTCTGTCCTTATCCTGAACAAAACAAGTACGAGAGACGTGTGCGATTAAGTTATAGCAATATTTACCTCAAAATGTTTTGTTCAAACGAATACGTGTTCAAACAATGTCTTTATAATGAGTATAAATACCTAAAGTCAACGATTTTGAATATGCTTCAAAATTTTATTTAAGTAAAATATAAAATGTCTGAACACGAAAACAAAATTTTAAAATAAGGATGATTTTTTTAATTATCCCATACTTTTAAATACGGGACTAGCATAAATAGTTCATCAGTTTTCTAAACACTATAAGACTTATAATATCAAAAGATTTTACATTCTTATCCAATGTGTAGTTTTCAACAATGCACCTTATTTTGGAATTCAAATAATTTCCGAAATTCAATTCCAAAGTGCAACCATGATTGAATAACCATGACACAGGACCAACCAGTGCAACCATGACACAGGTTAAACTTTCACTTGGCCTGAAAATTACGATGTCATTCCTGTTGATCCCACTGAGCTAAAATAATACTGAGCTAAATGGAGTGAGGACTCCCATTGAGCGACAATGTACTTTACTGGGCCCCACGATATTACCACCCACGTGATACACTTCACGGGTGCTCTTCAATCATTACCTCGTCCGACTTATTGAGAGGCGTATATTGTGTGTAGTGTATGGGTTGCAGGAAAACGGGAAGTGCAACCAGCGGACAATGACATAGAAAACAAATTGTAGAAAAAAAATGTAAGATGATGGAAAAAATCTAATTGCAAGTTCTTATATTGCAAGTAGTTATATCCTCAAATAGTGTCTGCTAACTTTGTTTCTATATTTCTTACAGTAACAGTTTGAGAATGAAGAAGAAATTAACCCGGTTTCACTTACCCCAATCCACCCTAATAGAATTACTTTTATTATCAAAAATTAAAATAAATAAATTATTAAAACATGTTGTGGTCTTCCATCTTGAATTACAGGGTACCGTCTACAAGTTTAACTAACATACGAATAAAACGAATCCAAGATCCGCAATTACAATAGCAATTGTTTTCTGGGTTAGAGAATTAATAATGGAGCTCTTTTAAAAGATTATTTCTTATTCTACTAATTAAATATTTTTTTATCATAATCCAATATTTTATATGTGAAATCAACACAACGTAACATAATCTGATAGTTCCCTTCAAATCTACGAAACTCTCTAGGGCTCGAGCAATTGCTTTAGCTCAACTGCAAAGTTTCGGGATAACCATTCTTAATGCCCAAGGTTCGATTCTGACGTTTCCAAATACCCACTGACCTACATTGGTGACCCGGCCTGAAAATAGCTTCTACCGTTATAATCTTCATAGAGACCTGCTTATCGCCACCCACGTGATACACTTCACGGGAGCTCTTCAATCGTTCCTCCGTCCGACTTACTGAGAGGAGGATATTGTGGAGATCCCTTGAAACATATGAATCTTACTCTTAACTAAAGCATCTTCAAAGTTTCAGGGCAGCATTTGTAACGCTCAAGGTTCGATTCCGGGCGTGTCTAAGAACACAATGCGCTACAAACTGTATAGTAAAGAAGCTCCATGAAAAATAGTGAAATGTGGTTATTTCTCTAATACAAAATAATTTAATTACTGATTAGTTTAAAAACAAAATTTTAATGAAACTGGGGCTGAAGAAAATGAAAGAGTAAAAGACAATATAGCGTTAAATTTTAAATTTCAAAGATAATTTTTTTCTGTCTGATTTTTAAAAAAATCTCAATATTTATTCATTGTTCCAGACAAAAGCAAACTATAGAAAGGAATGATAATTTTTTCACATAGACAAATCAAATATGATAAAAAAGACGCAATATTTAACTAAAATCAAATTATTTTTTAAATAAATTGCGTATTAATTTTTGAAAGATTAGAACAAATAAGGCTAATCCTAATATATATCCTAATCCTAAAATCCTAATAATAAATAATGTTATCGGATTCAGTTCATACAAAATGGCCGTTTTACATAATAAACAACTGAAATCATATTGTGGCAATAAATTCAATAGCGTTAAGAGCTATTCATTCGGTTTGGACATATTTTCATGGTTAAATGTGTACGCTCATGCATCTATTAAAACTAACTACTCACATTTGACGAAAATCATGAAAGGAACACTTGACACATAAAATTTTTATAAAAAACAGAAGACATTTTTATAGTTTCTGGTGGAAAGAATTTCTTTTATACGACAGGGTAATTTGATCCATGGTCTTCAAAAAAAGGTACATATTTTTATTTTTGGTTTTGGGGGTTGGGAGGGTATGGGAAGGTTTAAATTTGCGTGATAGCTTAACGTAGATTTTGCAATTATCATTCTAAAACAGTATCTTACATATGTCCAATTATTGTAAGAAAAAAACAATCTAAACTCACACACAAAGAAATTTTAACATTATTTTATGTATCGTTAATAAAACCTTTTGAGCAACTATTTACTTTCATGAAAATTAGAATTTTTCTGCGATAAAACGATACATAAAATAATGTAGACATTAAAAAAATACACTCAGGAAAATTGCAGCGCTTTTTTTTTGCTTTTTTACATCTCATACACACTTTTTGTGTGATTGTTTACTTTAATGAAAATAAATTTTTTTTTATTTTATGATATTCTTTAATGACATTACTTTAATAAAACTATATTTCTATTGTGATAAAAACTCTGTATAATCCATGTAAACCAGGGGTACATAACCATTGTATTGAAGATAAAGTAGTTGTTTTCACTGCGAGGGGGTTAATTTATTTTTCAACATGTCTTTATTTAAATATAAACTTTTTTTTTTAAATTAACAAAGATGGTTTTTAAAAATGTCTTTTAACATGTCTTTATTAAAATATAAACTTTTTTTTTAAATTAACAAAGGTGGCTTTTAAAAATACTACCAATGTTTAAATTTCAAAAACAAAATTCATCATAAAATGTTTTTATACATTAAAAAAAAATATTTGTATTGCTAAAAAAAACTGGCGAGATACTGGTTAGATATGAGGAGCGTGCATGCAAAACCAAAAATGCAAAAGAATGTAATAAAAATTTATAAAAGCATTGGGTTTTATAAAAAATCAAACAAAAAAGTATAAGTGTTTAAAAAAATAAAATGTAATATTTCCAAAAATATCCCTTTCATTTTAAAACTTGAAAATCTGGAGTACTGAAGTTCCATACTGTATGCGTCTGTTTGCATCTAATAAACATTTTTGCGGTTTTTTGTGATTGGACAAATGTGTTCGTTTTTTCAAGAACGCTTCTCATATACATCACTATCCCCCAAAGGGTTCAACGCAAACCAATTAATGCATAATATCAATTCTTTTGAGCAGAGATGTGGTAATCAGTCATTCATTATTATTTCAGGACAGTTTCTGGTAGAGTTATTAAAAGGAATAGAAAACAACAACCATCAGAGATTTTTTGCAATTAAAACTAATTGCTTTTAGTCTGCCGCTATTATGTACTATATAGATTACAATTTGATTATGCTATTGAAGTCTTAACCACAAATTCACGAAAAATGTACTTAACACATTAGTGCACTAATCCATCTGCATCGAAATAAAGTGCAATACACTTTTACTTTCATATGTAGATCAGCGTTCTCTATAGCAATTTAACAGATTGAATTCAAAAACTTCTCAGATGTATTATTTGCACAGAAAACTAAAATCCAACCCCCCTAACAATTCCCATTGTTGACTCAAATCGAAGAAAAGAAGCCCCGGGAAACGATTGTTTACCGAAGCGGGAACATAACTTCCTTAAACTTTCCTCCCCCTTTTCAGGGTCGTGACCTCCCCCGGGGATTCAAGAAGATGGGGGGGGGGTCCAAAGTGGGGGAGTAGAAAACCGAAAAAAAAACGTTCGAAGGGGTGTGTGGAGAGGCGTCGGTCGTCTGTCTCCGTGATCGGTGGGCCCCGGAGTCTAGACTCCGCGTCGGCCCCACCCTCCCGTGTATCTCTCACTCCTCCTGTCTTCATCTTGAGCCTCTTCTTCTTCTTCTTCTTCTCTCCACGAGGCATCCTCTCCGTAGAAAGCATCCCTCGCCCCCCCTCTCTCTCTCTCTCTCTTTCTCTATCCATCTTTGGAAATTCTGCTCTCCGCGGTCAGTTCTTGAAAAGTTGCACCAAAGGTGAGTTTGGGATTGTTGTGTTGTTGCATAGGTAGTTTGCATTTATGAGATTGCGTTATTTTGCATGATTAATTGCATTGCAAAAACCATGCTGCTTGAGGATTTTGAAAGGTGCGTTATAATGCATGCTAGTATAATTTTTATATTAGATTATGCATGTTGACAATTGATTATGCAAATGACAAGTGTTAAGAAGTACAGACATAATCGGTTTAAATGTTTAAAATTTAAGAAATGAAATAGTATGCAGGTAGTTTGCGTTATTTTGCATGCTTAATTTCATTGCAAAAACCATGCTGCTTGAGCATTTTTGAGAGGTGCGTTATAATGCATGCGAATATACATTTTTTTAAATTTGCATAGTAAATTATGCTTGTTGACAAATGATCATGCAAATGACAAGTGTTATGAAGTACAGACATAATCGGTTTAAATGTTTAAAATTTAAAAAATGAAATAGTATGCAGGTAGTTTGCGTTATTTTGCATGCTTAATTGCATTGCAAAAACCATGCGGCATGAGGATTTTTGAAAAGTGCGTTATAATGCATGCGAATATACATTTTTTTAAAAAAAATTATAGTAGATTATGCATGTTGACAAATGATCATGCAAATGACAAGTGTTATGAAGTACAGACATAATCGGTTTAAATGTTTAAAATTTAAGAAATTGAAATAGTATGCTGGTAGTTTGCGTTATTTTGCAAGCTTAATTGCATTGCAAAAACTATGCTGCTTAAAGATTTTTGAGAGGTGCGTTATAATGCTTGCGAATATACATTTTTAAAAAATTTTATATTAGATTATGCATGTTGACAAATAATCATGCAAATGACAAGTGTTATGAAGTACAGACATAATCGGTTTAAATGTTTAAAATTTAGAAAACTTGAATGGTATGCGGGTAGTTTGCATTTTTGAGAGGGCGTTATTCTGCATGTTGACCATGCTGCTTCAGTGCTGCATGCTGCTTCTTTTTTGAGTAGTGCGCTATAATGCATGCTAACTTAAATTTTAAATTTCATTGTAGATTATGCATGTTGACAAATGATCATGCAAATGACAAGTGATAAAAAGTACGGACATAATCCGGTTAAACGCTTAAAATTTAAGAGAAAAAAATGGAATCGTTGTGCGGGCAGTTTGCATTTTTGAGAGGATATTATTCTGCATGTTCAGTTGCATCGAAAGACCATGCTGCTTCAGTGCTGCATGCTGCTTTTTTGAGTAGTGCGCTATAATGCATGCTAACTTAAATTTTAAATTTCATTGTAGATTATGCATGTTGACAAATGATCATGCAAATGACAAGTGATAAAAAGTACGGACATAATCCGGTTAAACGTTTAAAATTTAAGAGAAAAAAATGGAATCGTTGTGCGGGCAGTTTGCATTTTTGAGAGGATATTATTCTGCATGTTCAGTTGCATCGAAAGACCATGCTGCTTCAGTGCTGCATGCTGCTTTTTTGAGTAGTGCGCTATAATGCATGCTAACTTAAATTTTAAATTTCATTGTAGATTATGCATGTTGACAAATGATCATGCAAATGACAAGTGATAAAAAGTATGGACATGATCCGGTTAAACGTTTAAAATTTAAGAGAAAAAAATGGAATCGTTGTGCGGGCAGTTTGCATTTTTGAGAGGATATTATTCTGCATGTTCAGTTGCATCGAAAGACCATGCTGCTTCAGTGCTGCATGCTGCTTTTTTGAGTAGTGCGCTATAATGCATGCTAACTTAAATTTTAAATTTCATTGTAGATTATGCATGTTGACAAATGATCATGCAAATGACAAGTGATAAAAAGTATGGACATGATCCGGTTAAACGTTTAAAATTTAAGAGAAAAAAATGGAATCGTTGTGCGGGCAGTTTGCATTTTTGAGAGGATATTATTCTGCATGTTCAGTTGCATTGAAAGACCATGCTGCTTTTTTGAGTAGTGCGTTATAATGCATGCTAACTTAAATTTTAAATTTCATTGTAGATTATGCATGTTGACAAATGGTCATGCAAATGACAAGCATGAAATACAGGTAATAATCGGGTAAATATTTAAAATTTACAAAAAAATGGGATTGTTGTATTTCACAAACAGTTTGCACTTTGAGTGGATATTGTTCAGAAATATTAATTGCATTTGTCTTGTGTACGAATAAAAACCATGTTGTTTGAGACTCTTTTTGCGTAGTGCATGCTAAATAGATTTTTATTTTCATGCCAGATTATGTATGTTAAAAAGTGATCATACAAATGACAAGTGTTAAGAAGTAAAGACATAATCGAGTATACGTTTAAAATTTACAAAAAAAAATTAAATAAAGTAGTTTTTCCCTGAAATAATTGCCTTTTTACATATGGGCAAGTAGTAAATTTTTATTTACAAGTCGCAAAGGTGTTTAATGCTATTTTTAATCGTTTTTGTTGGAGGACGAGATAAAAACAAAGTTTTTGCATGCTGTAAAGCAGATGTTTTATAAAACTACGTCCGAATGTGTTAGTTTCAACATGCCAAGTATTTTAGATTTTAAGAACTACATTACTCAGGTTAAAAATATTAAAAAAAAATTATATATTAAAAATTGTGAAAAAACTTTTTTTTCAGTTTACTCTCATATTTAATCATCACATAAATTTTGTTACAGAAAAGAAAAATACTGATACGAATTATTTTTTAAGGTTTCATTTAATTACTATAAATGCTTTTATAAAAAGTTTGACTTAACATAATTCAATCTATGTTATAAATGTAGTATAAAGTGTTGATTGCTTCTTTGTATATTACTCTTTTAAAAAAAACTGGACAATGGTAAGTTTGATCCCATATTAAGATACAATGCTCTTGCCATACGTTCTCTATAGTCATCCTCTCCTCAAATGTAATATACACAGTGTTAAAAATAGTACTTGAAATTAAGTAAAACGTATACTCATTTTTGATTACATTCGATGCTTAAAATGGCTCTGAATACATAATTTACAATTTTAAAGAAGACGTAATGAAAAATGAGTACAATGAGTAAAAATGAGTATATGCTTGCGTACACAGGCTGTCTTCATACATCACTTTCTATAAATATTGATAATTACAACCACGTCTTACCGATAAACGAACCCATATCCTCAACACCACAGTCCAGTGCCTTATTCTTTAAACTACCAGGGCGACAAAACTAAGTAACAAACAGAAGAAATGTTAAAAAATGTGTGTCAAAAGAATATGAAGTAAGATAATTAAGTTGTAATTACTCAGTTTCTATTTAAGCAATCCATCAAATAATGTGGAAAACCATCTTCTAAACAATTATTTTAAATTTTGTCAGGCTTAATGGCTGACAAAAAAAATAATTAATGGCTTGAACAGAAGCTGAGATTAGTTATATTAAATCACATTGTTAAGTTTTCGAGAAAGTAAGGATACTTGCATTTGAGTATGATATACGCCCGTTTACGATGCAATTATACTTGATAAAAATCAGTAGGTTTTGATACTCATTTTTAAGTGCGTTTTTTTTACAATGCAAGGGGATTATAAAATAATTTTACAACTATGAAAACCTATAGCTCTGCAAACCAAACAATCTAAAGCATCATTCTATATATCATTGTAAAAACCGGATTTGAAGGTTTTATTTGATTTCTGAGAGATGTTACTAGAAGTTTTCTTTGTCACACATTCGAGCACTCATGTTAAACACGTAAATAGTCTTAAAGGATTTAGTTTTAACAAAATCAATGACGCCGAACACTTTCTGTTGTGCGGTTTCCATCTTAAGGACGCTATTAGAGGCAATTCTTACAAAACAAATTATTTTCTGGAGAATGTCTTCTTCACAATGATATGCAAAATGGTAGTCTAAGTTGTTTGGTGGCGAAGATATTTTCAAATTTGGAATATTATTTTTTGAACCCTGCAGCACTCGCGCTTCTGAATGCAAAATTAATTGAATTGGAGGTAAGACGAATCAGAAAGATTCTTACTGGAATGACATCAATTACTATTATGGGCCGTCACTTATTTCACAAGACCTAACTTACTCGCAAAACCTGACAACTGATCGAATCGACCAGATGATTTCGCTCATCAGAAAAGGTTCGAGTGGTTGTAAAAGTGGTCTAAAATGTTATTGTACAGCTCGGGAAAGTAGGAAAAAAATTGTCTAACCTCGTGGAAAATATGTATGAAAATTAGACAATAGCTTTCTGCTGTGCAATATGTAAATATATTTACGTGTTGAGATGGTCGTTTCTTATTATACTATAGTCTAATGTGTGCTGGTTTAATGAAAAAACGAAAACCGGATAGAATCGCGATGCGTGGCTTCTAACAAGAATACACTATCCCAGTTCGCATTTTTCCCGTTTCGTCCCACCTCCAATTCGATTCGCCTTGGATTGTGCCTTTCAGA
Organism: Troglohyphantes excavatus; assembly: GCA_963932185.1. Classification (NCBI taxonomy): domain Eukaryota; kingdom Metazoa; phylum Arthropoda; class Arachnida; order Araneae; family Linyphiidae; genus Troglohyphantes; species Troglohyphantes excavatus. The sequence continues at coordinate 50,406,902 of OZ010669.1, forward strand.
CACAGTGTTAATACAGACTCTGCAGTGTTAATACACCACGTGTTTAAAGTCTGTCTGTTACCTCACAGATGGAGCACCCCATCACGTCCTGGTGCCTGCTTCTCTTCGTCGTCCTCGTTCCCTGCAAGGGAGGACGACGCCCCAGCGCCTCCTCCGTCCTCCCCGTCCTCGAACTCATGGAACCAGAGGGCGACCTCTACGACCCGAGACCAGAGGACAAAGACGAAGGTCGCCTGAGGGCAATCCTCGGAGGGTCCTTCGACTCGCGGGTCATGAGCATCCGACTGCCCCCAGCATTGTCCCAGCATCCGAATGGCACAGTGCAGCTGGGGTTGAGGAGGACGTGGTCCGGAGGGCTGGTGCCGCTGGGGCAGCCTCCGAAGTACATCAGGAGGATGAAGCTGCAAGGGGTGAGGATGGGGGACGGGAAGAGGATCGATCTCAAGATGGGAAATAAGATGAGAAGGAGGTGGGTATTGAGTCCAAAAATTCATCGTTCACTTGAAGAGTTTAGTTCCAGAATGGTATATGTCTATTTAAGTCGCCCAATTGCAAAACTCATTAAATCCATAAAAAAAACTACAAAAAATGCAAATCGTGGATTTTATTCATTGAACCAATTTCTATAGAGTCTGCAGCTCAAACAGTTGCAAAACGCTTCCGAAACCTTCTAAAAAAAACTACGAAAGTTTGAAACTTCTGAAAAACTCTTTAAATACGACTGTCGCGCATACGCGTTAAATCCATTCAATTCAACCTGCATCAGAACTCGTTATATTCTCAGTTGTAAATACTTGATGCGCTTGGTTTGACTGTAAAACTCGCTAAAACCTCGCTCTTTTCTCCCCTATTTTTATCAATATTACCAGCTCCTATGTTTCACTTATTTTTGTGTAAGAGAATGACAACACTGTTTCATGTGGGGGAAATATTGTTGCATATTGCTGCAAAACTTAATAAATCCTTCATACCGCAGCAAAACCCCAGCAAAAAAAAGTCAGCAGGAAACCTTAATCAAAATTGTGAAATTGAAGGTTTTATAATGGATTTTGTTTTTAATTTTCCTGCATAAAACCTTTAAAATATCTGCATTTTCCCTTCATAATTAAAATTATCATGTATGATTTATGAAGGTTTTTTTTACTGTTTTTATAACGCATACTAAAACAAAAACCTTTTATTTCAAATATCTTCAAAAAAATATCTGCCACTAGACGACTCATTTGTGAAGTTTTCATGTAAAATACAAATGTATACGATTTAGGATGACCATTTACTCGAGTAATTTATACATACCCAGCAAAAAAAGTCAGCATGAAACCTTCATCAAAATTGTCAAATTGAAGGTTTTTTGAAGGTTTTATAAAGGATATTGAAACAAAAAACTGCCGTTTTTTTTAAGTTTTTAATTTTCCTGCATAAAACCTTTAAAATATCTGCATTTCCCCTTCATGATTAAAAATTGAAGGTTTTTTGAGGGTTTTAATGAAGGTTTTTTACAGTTTTTATGAAGGACATTGAAACAAAAACCTTTAATTTTATAGATCTTCAAAAAAACTGCAGTTTTCCTGCATAAAAACTTCAATTTCAAAATTTTGATGATAATTTAATGCTGACTTTTTTTGCTGGGTACAACGAGGTTTCGTGGATATGTATGACTACCTTCACAATATTTTGCTCAAGTGTACATCTTTATTTGATGGTTGGAATGGACGTTTTAAGTCAATTTAACAAAAAATTAAACTTTCGCGATATTTGGAACTAAACTCTTCAATTGAATTGTTGTTTGATTTTGAATTGACTATACAATGCCTCCACACTCTCTCACACACTTCAAATTAAGAAAAAAAGATCGATATTGAGTAAATAAGACATAATTACTTTCAGGTTTCGTGATCTTCTGTGGTTGCAAAGTCACTGTCCCCTCCTACAAAAGTGGAAGGATCTGGGCCCCCGCTTCTGGCCCCGGTGGTTCCTGGAGAACTCGTGCGCCCCCAGGGCCACCTGCTCTTTTCCCAGGGGCATGGTGTGCAGGCCCCGCAAGTCCCTCAACAAGGTCCTCCTGAGGTGGCACTGCCAGAACTGGGAGAACAAGAAGAACTGCAACTGGCTGAAGGTCCAGTACCCGCTTGTCACGGAATGCCAGTGTGGATGCTAAACAGACAGGTAAAAGTTATAGTCAATCAAAACACCAAACTAATTAAAATTTTAGATAACTACAAGAAAACACATGTATTATTTGGTATATCATAATAACCTACTAATGCCTGGCGTCAAAGTTTCTGGATGTCATAGAAAAATATCCACTATCATATTAATGATCTTTTAACTTTAGAATCATATATAATATCATATAACATATAAATAATCTTTTAACTTCGGCCCTATCTAGATGCTTTCAATAAAAAGTTATAATGTGTGCCAAAGAATGTGGAAGGAGTGAAGTAAATTGTAGTTACTTAGTTTCTTTTTTAACTTATCAACATAAAACAAAGTAGAAAACCTTCTTCTGAGCTACTAATTTAAGCTTATCAAATCATATTAAGGTCAATCTAACAAATGCTGATATTAAAATACAAAATTGTTTTTTTCGAGTCAGTAAAAATACACAAGAACAATATTTTTATTAGAGAACAACTAAGATTATAATTCAAATTAACATATCGAAAAACACACAACGCTAAAATCTTCTTCTGAGTGGTGTCTATAATTTTCATCGAAATCGATTTTGAGATTAGAGAAAACAAACACAATACTTAAAATTTTTATTTCGAAAAAAATGTGAAAAGTTTAAATTATCCAAAGAAGATATTGACTTTTCTTATACCAAGACAGAATTATCCTGTACAGCAATAACTAGTCTACTAGAATTCGCTGGACTGTATCAATTGGGTCTTTTATACTTAATTTTAGTAATATGGTTCTTAATCAATGCCATTCTGAAACAAGTATTAAATTATATTGAATACATTTAAAATATATGTTGCACATTTTATTCATTTAATTTTTTAGGAAATAACCAGAAGTGGCATGGAAAGAAATTTAAGCAAAATAATTGTAATATTTTGGAGAGATTATATTTTACGTGTGTGTAAACTCTTTTAAAAAAATCTCATGTCCATTTTTACTAAATTTAAGCGATATGGTAAATTATCGACTTAAACTTTTATGCGCAATGTGAGGAATTCAGTATGCGGATGTTCGCCGATCAATTTTAATGCCATTTAATTATTAACAAACAAAACAAAGTATTTATATAAAAAATAACTCAAAATACAGGTGACACAAATATCGCACTTTCAAAAAATCACGCACATTGGATCTTCCAAAATTAAATTCTACAAAAAATAACTCAAAATACAGGTGACACAAATATTTTACTTTCAAAAAATTACGCACTTGGAAATTACAAAAATTCTAAAATGAAATTCTACATATATTTTTTAAAAACGTGACATTACATGGATTCTATTATTCTAAAAATTGTCAATATACAGTAAAATTCCAGTTATCCGGATTCTTATCGCCAATTATCCGGAATCCGGTGTAAAAAAGAAGAAATCAATAAAATCTACATTTTAAAAGTTTCTTATCGGTGAATGATATTGTTTTGTTTTTAATAGTCATTAAATTACATTACAAACTAAAGCAAAATTTGTTTGTTTTTACTAAAATTAACTTTTTTTTAGTGAATTATCAAATTATTCGGATATTTGATTATTCGGATGAAATCTGCTCCCTAATGTAATATGTCTGTGGCTTGCAGGAAGAAGGACCAATGTCGCATTGAATTAACGCTAAACATTAGTTCTTGTTGGTCCAAGCCTCAGATATAATATGTATTTAAATCCTTAATTTTAAAATAGGTATTAAAAAAATGCATTTTATATCTTATAAATTATCCTTCTTTTATGATTCTAAAGCAAGAAAAATTTGCAACGAGCTGTAATTTCAAGGAAAACATGTTATTTCTCTTACTTAATCACTCTAATATACCAAAATATCTACTCACCGGATAACAGACTTTCTTCGCATGTTATTACCTTAAAAAAAAACATTGGAAATGTTTAGGTAATGTACAAAAGCTATCACTTGAGTTACAGGGAATTAAAACACCTGAACAGTTAGTTGATAACGCACCAAAGGATGTTTATAGCGTGGTTCAAAACGTTCAGAGCACGTATTATCTCTCAGAATTCTAAAGTAGGTATGAGGGAAGGATCGAATAAATAGACCCCTATAAAGTCTCCCACCCACGCATTTGAATCTTGCGAGTCACGTGATTTAGAACTGCGGGGGTGGTATTCGCCGACGGAGAATTTCAGGGGTTGGGCTAAATATGGGTAATTGACTGAAGTGGAGATAGTCTGGACTTGTAGACATTCTTTTGTTCGTGTTTATTTCGTGGAATAAATTGTCTAGTTAGTCTGTTACGTAGATAAAAATAGCCAAGATAGAAATTAGTAATTTTTTTACAAATTAGATTCGCCAGTTCATTATTCAGATATTCGCCATTTCATTATTCAGATGTTCGTCAGTTCATTATTAAGATATTCGCCATTTCATTATTCAGATGTTCGCCAGTTCAGATAGTTGTAGCATTTTCTAACACTTAATAAAAGTGGAAAAACAATTTATGTATAACATGCCACAGCAAAAAATTCTATTTAAATTTTGTCTTCCATCGCCAAGATAGTATCGCCAAGATAGTATTTATAGTAAATTAAAGCTCTTATGCTCAATGACAGCCAAGCCACTCTATATGTTATAGCTGAAATAACAAAGGGTTTTTCTACACATTGCCATTACATTACAATTAAAGGAACTTATTTTGTTCAATAATTCTGAATAAAGTATGACATTTTGTAAAATTTATTTTTTTAAAACGATAAACCTAGGCTTAAATGTTTAGAAAGTGTAAAATAAAAAAAAATCAGTAGTTGGTTTCATTAAATTTTTTTGTAATATTTTACATGTTCTTAAGTTACTTAGAAATTTGCATAACTTTATTTAAAGGTATCAAAAGTTGTTATTTTTTTCATTATGATAAGTAAAAAAAGACTTTCTTAAATTAATTGTAAATATACTACTTTGCAAAACGAACTCTCCAAATATAGAATTAAGACCAACCCATAATGTAATTCTTGGGATAATTAACATAGTTATTGTTGTAGAAACAAAGTAGCAAAAGGAATTTTTTTTGGTGAATAGATTAAATACCAGCTTCACTTTTGTTATGCGTTCTTTTAGGAAAAAATTGTATTTATATCGCCAAGTGCCTATTCATTGTATCTCTTCATGTCTTTTTTCTCTTCAGGACCAATCAAAGATGTTGGATGAACGATCGCACAAAGCTTAAACAGCTTCTGAATGGTTGACTGGAGACTGCGCGCCAACAAATAAGAAGACTGCAGGAAGCACTTCCGGCAATGCCTTTCTTATTTTACGTCATCGCTATGTTGCCACAGCTATAGATATCGCTGCTTTGCAATAGAAGCTGATATATGTACTCTATAGAACTTTTGGGGAGCGCAATTCACACAAATTTTCCCAAGAAAACGTATATTATTTCATATGTCCTTTTGAGAGGCTCTGGAACATAAACTACTAGCTGGAATGGCGCTGTATTCGTGGAAACTCCTGAAATGGAAGTAGTTTTAAAATTTATTTTAAAATATTATTTATTTTAGCTAGGATGCAGAACCTTTCAAATACTTTTTGTTAAAACCCTTCTTTTAAATTTGTTAGAAGCACATTGATAAAAAAAACTACTTGAGAAGATACATAATTTATCTTTTATGATTCATAAACTTTTAACGTAAAATACTATAACAAATAATGTTTTATTTTTTTCAAAATCATCGGCAAATTATAGTTTTTTTTATCAAACTTTCAAAATTAATATTTTTTTATTATTAAATTTTTAAAAATATTTTTAAGTTATACAGTTAAAATGACAAATTTACAGGGACAATTTTGTTAAGTATGATGCCCGAAAATTGTAGAATTTCACATGAGCTCCAATTTGAGCTGCCTGATATTCTCTTAAAAAGATAATAATCTCTATATGATATAAACATAGGGTGATTTAACCTTTAACTCACTGATTATAACCGGCCAGTAACCGACCTGTAGTTACTTTAAAGTTAACATGGGGGGGGGGGGGGTCATTGCGGCGACCGGCAAAGCAAATGTATCTTTGAACTATCGCTTAGAGTTTCCGGTCACGCTTGTTGTGTGTTTCATGCGATGGCATGACTGTTCAAGTTGTCATGAAAATATTATTTGAAAGTAAAATAACATTCGCTTGTTTGTTGAAGAATGCGGTGAAATGTACTGGTGGCCGCAAGTCAAAAAAATCATTACATTTTGTAAAAAAATTCACCCGAATAATAAAAAAATCGTTATTGTATTATAGTATTAACATTGGACTTGGGTCATGATGACATTTTGCCATCGCGATAAATCACCAGTCAATAATCGATGTTTTCCAATTTATCGATATTTCTAATATATCGATATTTTCGATACATATTGCCGATATATCGATATTTTATTAATAGAATACGTACAGTAGAATTAAGTAAGCATAAAGATATAAACCTTAAACTTACGTTTATAACTGGATTGCTTTCAAATCAAGGTATAGTACAATTTTGTTTTCCCCTTTATATATATTATTAAAAATATGGTTACTTTGCCGCTTTTGTCAAAACATTACTACTCTAATATTTGTTAACAAAGAAATGTAATTCTTCTGGAGTTGGGTTTTGGAATCTCGAGTATTCTTCCGGAGTTCAGTTCTTCCGTACTTGAGTTCTTCCGTACTTGAGTTCTTCCGTACTTGAGTTCTTCCGTACTTGAGTTATTTCGTACTTCCGAGTGCACTTTTGACTAATCGTCAAATCGAAAATGCCAAAATCGAAATCGCGATGATATTTAACTTCCGGAATTTCGATATATATCGAAATATATATCAAATCATCGCCCAAGTCTACTTAACATACTAAACCTTAAATGCAACTGTCATTTTCTAACCATTTTATATAAAATGGCCACCAAAGCTCTCCTTCAATTAAAAACGTTGACATCATGTCAATTATTGGGAATTCATATTGTCAGGAAGCCATTTATTGAATGAACAATTTTATACATCATGAAACCAAATTCAGTGAGATGTTTTTGAATATTGGTCTAAAGAATATCCACTCTACAAAGAACTTTTGATTCAACAGATACTTAAAAATTAATAGTTCTAAAGTTTATAACAGAACGCGCTTCTTTTTTATGTAAAACACGTATTTTTCTCAAACGTAGAATATTAGCTTATATCATACAAGGATTATTATTCTGCCGTCATAAGAATGAAGGTCATAACTCCAAAAAGCAAAACTTTACAAAAAACAAGAAAACCCCAAATTTATCACCTTAGTATTTACTTGTCACATAGAGCCTTTCGTTGTCAAACCCTACCCCAAACTGGAGTTGTGGCCAATATAAATGTCCCAATAACTCACCATTATATTTGATCCATACACTGTTAAAATTAGATACTTAAAATAAAGTAAAATTTACTCATTTTTCAGTACATTCAATGCCTATCATGGCTACGAATACATAAGTTTCAATTTTAAAAAAGACATGTACTCAAAAATGAGTACAATGAGAAAAGGTAATAAAACGAGCAGATGCTAGCCTACATAGGCTTGCATTCATAAACCACCTTCAATAAATACCGACATTTACAATCAAGACTTACCGTGAATCGAACGCAGATCCTCAGCACCAAATTCCAGAATATTATCCATTAAACTACCAGGGTGACTTAGAGAAGTTATAAACAGAATAAACGTTAAAAAGGCGTGGCAAAAGAATGTGAAGTAAGAAAATTGAGTCGTAATAACTCAGTTTCCATTTAAGCTATCGACATCAAATAATGTGGATAATCATTCTCTGAGAAACTATTTTAAGTTTGTCAGGTCGCTTTGTTAAGATGGCTTGAACAGAAGCTGATATTAATAATATTAAATCACACTGCTCATTTTTGAGATAATACGATTACTTAAATTTGAATACGTCATCGCTCATTTACGGAAAAACGTGTATGCCTTGGTACTCATTTTTAAGTACTGTTTTTTTACAGTGTAGAATTTTAATATAATGAAAAGTGTATGTCTAAGGACAAATCAGATAAGCTAAAAAATTCATTGAAAAAATTTGGTGTTTAGGGCCTTTGAACTTATGACAGCAAAGTGGTCGTTGATGACAAATTATGTTAACAGATATTTCTTCTCTTCTTGATATCTTTTTATTTTAAAGTATTTGATTCCAAGAAGCAAAAGGAGTGTTTTAAGTGTGCCATTTCTCATATGCTATAGAGATATTTAAATTTATGAAATATCGTTAAACGAATAAGTGGAACTTGAAATGCAAATTTACAGTCATGATAAGTCATTTCTTAATAAATAGTTTTATTCAACTAATCATCTATACAAATATTTGACTTTCTAATTACCATACAATCATACTATTGAATTACATTTTTTATAAAAAAATTCTGACATCAGAAGTAGTTAAAAAGTTATGCTTTACTCATATTATTAAGCGCACAATTTTATATTTCATTTTAATTTTATATTAAATCATATTGAATCGTGTTTTTAGATGTATATATGCAAATGATTAGGACAAATTATGACATTATTTTAACACAAACATACATAATTTTAGAATCCTCACACTGTTTTGTAAAGATAATTTAAACATTGCAATTTAGAAGCATAACACATTTTAGAACACATAACACACCAGTTAATGATGAATATACAAATTATTGTAATTCTTCAAATTACATTTCAAGTTACCGGAATTGCTGCACACTAAAAATACCGAAATGAAAAAGTATACTTATATGAGAAAAAATTCTGTAAATGGAATATAATAAATTATTTGTGAAAGCTAAAGTTGTGTCGTATTTTTCATACTGTAGTTTGAATGTTATTACCAAATTTACCGAAGGCCAGGTGAAGGCGGCTATTCTTTTATCTGCATGCATAAAGGACAAAGTTTGTATGTAACTATATATATATATATATATATATATATATATATAAAACCGATTTTTATTAAAATGTGAAAATATTTGTTTATTAAATTTTCTCATTAACATTATTCTTCATATTATATTCTTTAATACTTAAATTATATTTAAAGTTGTAAATACTTAAAATGGTTAAATAGAAGAACTACTTTAACTGAATAAGCGTTATATCGTCTTGAAAAGAAGATTAAAATTAAGTGAGCAAAATTAATTGCAGTTAACTAAGTGAGCAAACTTATAGTATTAAGTTAAGGGTAGAGTGTCATAAAAAGTAATTTCATGTCTTTCTGTTTTACGCAGCGAGATAGGGTAAGTTATTGTAAATACGTGAAACAATATGACAAAATAACAATTTCTGGATTAAACTTACTTGGTTCTCGGGCCTAGAGAGAAAAATGGCAGGTCTGTTACCGTCTGTTGTTATCAATAGAAATAGTTTTACAAATACCTCAGTAAATGATTGCACAATTTTTTAGATTGTTTTCATGAGTCAGTAAGTAGAAGCCATTTTGAAATCATATGCTGAACTAAAAGGATAATATTAACAGTTTTGGTTTTTTTTAAACGTGAGTATTTTTTTATGTTGTCAGATCTTTTACAGCTTTGTTCAATTAAATGAGTGAAGGATTATTATCTTCTTGACCCACCAAAGGTCACTGTGATAAATATATTTGAGCTATGGAAATCTCCTCCCTGTCAAGCATTTCATTTTAGCATGGGACAATGGTTCATTATAATATACCACATTATTTAAAAACAGTGGGTATACCTTTGGATCAATCATTTTGCACGATTGATCACAATGAGAAATCGTGCTTCTTCTCTTAATATTGTCTCTCCATCTCAAATTAAATAAAAATATATCATTCGATATTAGAAAAAATAATATTGAACATTAACTCTGAAATTACTTTTTGCATTGATGATTTACCTTTTAATGTCTTGTCTTCTTATTGGGATGAAGCAGTACAATTTCCCATGTGCCTTTCATCAAAATGAGAAATTGCAAATCTTCTTTTGAAATCGTCTATCTATCTCGACCTGAATCAAAAGGATGTTATTTGATATTTTAAATATTAGTATAGAACATAAAATATTATTCAAACTTACTGCTTTCGTTGATGACGTTCTTTTTGATGTCCTGTCTTCTTGTTGTGATAAAGAATTGCAATTTCTCATTTTCCCTTCGTCAAAATGAGAAATTTCCCTTCTTCTCTTGCAATCGTCTCTCCATCTCCACCTAAAAAAAGTATGTTTTTTTATATTACAAAAAATATTATAGAACATAAATTCCTTTTCGAACTTACTTTTGGCATTGAGCACTTTCTTTTGGATGTCCTGGCTTCTCATTGTGATGAAGAAGTGAAATTTCTCATTTTCCCTTCGTCAAAATGAGAAATTTCACTTCTTCTCTTGCAATCGTCTCTCCATCTCCACCTAAAAAAAGTATGTTATTTTATATTACAAATAATATTATAGAACATAAATTCTTTTTCGAACTTACTTTTGGCATTGAGCACTTTCTTTTGGATGTCCTGGCTTCTCATTGTGATGAAGAAGTGAAATTTCTCATTTTCCCTTCATCAAAATGAGAAATTGCACTTCTTCTCTTGCAATCGTCTCTCCATCTCCACCTAAAAAAAGTATGTTATTTTATATTACAAATAATATTATAGAACATAAATTCTTTTTCGAACTTACTTTTGGCATTGAGGACTTTTTTTTATGTCCTGGCTTCTCATTGTGATGAAGAAGTGCAATTTCTCATTTTTCCTTCATCGAAATGAGAAATTGTAATACTTCGCTTACAATCGTTTCTGCATCTCGACCTGAAACAAAAGTATGATATTTGATATTATAATATATTGTATTTGAACATAAATTTTAATTCAAGCTTATTGTTTGCTTTGATTATGTTCTTTTTGAAGTCCTGTCTTCTTATTGTGATAACAAAGTGCAATTTCTCATTTTCCTATCATCACAATGAGAAATTGTAATACTTTGCTTACAATAATTTCTCCATCTCGACCTGAGATAAAAGTATGATATTTGGTATTATAAATAATAGTATTTGAACAAAAATTTTAATTCAGACTTACTGTTTGCATTGATTATGTTATTTTTGATGTCCTGTCTTCTTATTGTAATGACGAAGTGCAATTTCTCATTTTCACTTCAACAAAATGAGAAATTGCACTTTTTTTTCTTTCAATCGTCTCTCCATCTCCACCTGAAAAAAGTATTTTATTTTATATTTGAAATAATAGTATTGAATATAAATTCTTATTCAAACTTACAGTTTGCATCAACGATTTTTTTATGTTCTGTCTTCTTATTGTGATAAAGACGAGAAATTCCTCAATTTCCCTTCACGACAATGAGAAATTGCCCTTGTTCTCTTTTAATCACCTCTCCATCTAATCTAAAATAAAGTATGTTATTGATATTAAAAATAATAGTATTTAAACATAAATTTTAATTCAAACTTACTATTTTCGTTGATGATGTTCTTTTTGATGTCCTGTCTGCTTAACGAGATGATGAAGTGTAATTTCTCATTTTCCGTTCATCACAATGACAAAACGTCTCTTCTTCTCTTATAATCGTCTCTCCAGCTCGTCATAGAATAAATCTTATTTTCCCTTCATCACAATGAGAAATTTCACTTGTTATCTTACAATCGTCTATACATCCAGATCTAAAATAAAATATGTTATTTGATATTAGAAATGATAGTATTTGAACATAAATTTTGAAATGGTTTAAAAAAATAGTAGATTTCTTCTTTTTGTCAAAGATTTGTTTTTTTTTTAAAATGTAGAAACTTTTTCTTTATTACCCATTTTTTCGTCTCTACCCGAATTTTTTAAAGGCTTCAAAGATAGGAAATGTTTCAAATAAATTTTTACATGTATAAAGGTTGCCACAATGCGATTTTTAGAAGGTTTAAAAAAAATTAGTGATTGCACTTTCTTATTTTGCCTAGAGGGGCTAGAAAGTGATACAAAAAAGAAAATATCCCTCCCTTCCATTATTACTTATTTTTAAACTTGTATACTAAAAGTATATCGATGCTGTATTAAAAAATAAGGCTATTCCCTTCAATATTAAAGGAGTATCACATGAAAACCTCAAAAAGTGGCACTTTCTCACCCAAGTTGACAGTAATTACTTTTTGATGTCCTGTCTTCTTATTGTGATGAAGAAGTGCCATTTCTCATTTCCCTTCATCACAATGAGAAATTGCACTTCTTCTCTTATAACCGTCTATCCATATCCACATGAAATAAAAGTGTGTTATTTGATACAAGAAAAAAGTAGGATCTATAATCATAGTCGCAATTTGCAAAAGAGAAATATTATAAAGCTTTTTCTACAAAATCATACTTTACGAAGAAAATTATAAAACTGCTTTTTAATAAACATTAAATCTCTATAAAGCACTTGATTACTTTTATTCAATGTATATTTTAAAATATTTTAAATTTAAAAGAAAGTAAAACTCATAAAAAAAACGTTAGGGCGTTTTTCATTCTACCTAAAGTATAGGATTTAAAAAGATATACTTCTACTTTTTAATATCGACGAAATGTTGAAGATTGATTAGAATCTCTTTAAAACGAATTTCATGTTTCAAATGTAGGAATGAATTGTTTTACTAGATTGACTTTGTCAAATAGTATCTCCATTTAAACTTCCTTAATTGTTTCCTAAATCATAGTCAATGTAGAAAATTACAAAACTACTTTATAAAGAACATCAAATCTTGCTAAAATTCAATAAAATTTTTAATTCATTTGATTGGTAAATTGAATTTAAAGTTCACAAACAGTTTTAAGAACTTTTTCACAATCATAAAATGAAGTAATTGTAATCAAAATACCGAAATCAATTCAGATATGCATTAAAATATTATTAAACAATAATTGAAGGGGACAATAAATGTATATGGAAACATAAGAGATATTCAAAAGGAAAATAAAAGTAGCATATTGCGATGCAGATACGGAACACAATGTTAAGTAGGTTATTGAAATATTTCAATATTTATACGGCAAAACATCTAAGATTTTACATGTATAAAACAATGTTACTTACAATCTTTTATAAAGTAAAGAAGTCCACATTAAGTTTCACATGCTGAAAAAAGAATAATTACATGCTTTCAAAGAAGCTTCCTAATCTTCTTAAAAATGGCGCCCAAATGAGCAAAACTTCAATAAAGAATTTAAAGTCATTGTTTCAATATAAGATTCGTAAACATTGTTGCAATTATTGTTGTCCTAATATTATTGAGGTTTTAATAATTAACTTTGTCTTATTACACTTCGAACTGTAAATGCATTCTTTAACAATCTGTTTACGGATTATAATATAAAGAGAAACCAGGTGCTAAAATCAATCTTTGTACAATAGAATATTTCAAACTAATGAAACTTGGGTGATTAAGTATGAAATAGATGTGAACAAAACTACTTATTAAAATAAATTAAAAGAAAAGACAAAATAAAAATAAAAACATTTAAAATGTATCAATTTTTAAAGCTCAACTTGTATAACAAACATTCAGTTTTAAAAGCGTCAAAAGAAAACAGGAAAAAAAATAACAAAATAAATTCATTTTTACCTTTTTACAAGCAAAAAGTTTCATACAAAATATTCGAAACATCAGTCAGAGAAATTTCCAATGTAATAAATGTGTAATGTATTAAATAGATAAATCTGAGTTTTTAAGCAGCAAGATAATTATTATAATAGGAGTGAATACAGTATCAATCTATAATACTACTCCAAAAATTCATATTTAAACTACTCTGCTCGGTCGATACATTTCCAATCTATACAACGTGATGGTTTGTTAATTAGTGTAAAATAGAATTTTGACGCAACAGTTGACGGGATATCAGTAAATACTAATAATTTATTAAGTATTTTGGAATATGGAATTAGTTACCTAAATTTTCTATCGAACGAGACTAATTTTATCTCAATAATGCCATTTAGCACGGATTTATAGTGTCGGAATGGATCATCCTAAATTAATTATTCTATGGTGCTTTTATCCTTCTAACTTATGTGCTATTACTTTAAAAAAACGTTTCACATAAAAAAAATTATGTAATTAACCTACACAAGTAACAAAATTATGTATGTTGCTTACATCAGAAAATTCCATGTATATCCCTGTTATGTTTTAATTTCATAAAATCCCTCGTGACAGTTACATAATAAATAAGTTAAAATTGAATTAAACTTGATATTTTCAAAGAAATATTGTGTCTTTGTTTTTTCACTTATAAATCCTTGAATTAGAGTATAAATTGTATTCTAAATTAGTATCGATACATTTTATTAAATTATATATTGAAAAAAGGAATAAAAAATGAAAAAAAAAGGAAAAATTACATACTTTCAAAGAAGCTTCCAAATCTTCTTAAAAATGGCGGCCAAAGGAGCAAAACTTCAATAAAGGATTTAAAGTAATTGTTTCAATATAAGATTCGTAAACATTGTTGCAATTATTGTTGTCCTAATATTGAAAATATGATTGAGGTTTTAACAATTAACTTTTTTTATTACACTTCAAACTGTAAATGCATTCTTTAACAATATGTTTACATATTATAAAATAAAGAGAAAACAGGTGCGAAAATCAATCTTTGTACAATAGAATATCATACTAATGAAAAAAAAATTTCCTTTTAAAATGAAGAATAAAAATCTTTAAAACAACAACAAAAAAATCGACAAAAACAACATAAAGCTTTACATGACTTGCAGGCATGCTGAATAAATGTAACGTGCTTTTAATTTTGTTTGTGTAAATCCAACATTATTCTGAAACGTCTTTTTAAGCAGTAGTAACAGTTTGTGTAATAACTTATTTTCGAACACAGTATTGTGAAAAAATATATTGAATCGTTCAAAAGCGCATGCTAATCAAATCGTTGACTTTTCAATATATTTCAAGGGATTTCAAAATAATATGGTGAACTATGAGTTATTTGAGATGATTTTGTTCGAAATGGAACATATTTAATGAACATTAAAATGAAAATTTAAACTCTTAATTTTTTTTAAATGAGCTGTAATTTCTTTTATATAGCTTAATAGCTGTAAAAAGTAATGTAAGTCAATGAAAAAGTATATCTCAAAATAGTTTATTGTCTGCTTCAATTTATGCGAATCTGGATTTTATTGAATGTAACTTGACACTTTTCAGTGAGAAATCCCCATTCAAATCAAGTAAAATGTCATTATTTATTTTCAAAAATGCTGTTTAGAACTCATTCCAAATTCCTCATAATTATTTAAATACTTAAACTTATTTTTAAGTTCAAATCTCAAATTTACATAAGCATAAAAAAATTGGAAGTTTCAACTTATTTATAGCAAGTACTCGTATAAAAGATAATAACTTACCTCAATTCCTGTTGCAGGGTTTTAAATAGGTAACTTTCATGGGATTTATGATGTTCAAAATTAGTAAATAATGATATGACTGCAATTTGCAACTGATTCCATTAAAAAATATGAAAAACTATATTCCGACAACCTTAAAATCGAAAATGCAAATGAAGGAAATATTTTGGATAAACATTCACTGTCGGTAGTAGTACTGTTAACTGATTTAAAGATTTAAAGGCTATTGTTTCGTTGTATCAATGTTATCAGACATTTTTATTTCATCTATATTTATATTATTACTTATTTACTTATTGTTAGTTTCACTCATTTAAAATTGTTTTTTAATTATTTTGTTCCATTGTTGTTAAATATAGAAACACTATTAAAGTGTCGAATTTCTGTATATTGTTTTACTTCAAATACATGAAACGTCCTCTGTTTTTAAGAATTTAATTACAAAAAAAAGAAACACCATGAATACAGATACCATTATATTTTATTCAAAGATAATAAGTATAGTAATTAAAAATAATCTTTAAGAAAAAAAGAAAACCGGTTTTAAGATGAATGCTCTAAAAAGTAAAAAAACAATTTTACGAATAAGTTGAAAAAATTTAATTATTTAGTATCATTTTTATATTTGTTACAACTTTTTAAAACGGCGGTAAAATTTAGGTATGTTCTTTGTAAATTGGCACCAACTTCAAAAAGTTATAATAAAAATAAAATTGATACTAAATAATTAAATTTTTTCAACTTCTTCTTAAAATTATAAAAAAAAAAATATTTTTTAGCACATTTTTCTTAAAGTCGATTTTTCTTTTTCTAAAAAGATTTTATTTTTCCCTTTTTAGTTTTTTAATTTATCGGCTTCTCCACCCTGCTATTATTCACCAAGACATTCAAGTTCTTGCTCCCATAGAGTAATGATACAAATAGAGGAATAAAAATGCTGATTTCCGTGTGTCCATCATTGAAACCACGTGATAGGTGGAAATGCCAATTCATTCATGTGCTTTATATATTACTTGGCAGGCCTTGGCGACTTTAAGAACTAAACGAGATCGAAGTATTGTAATAAGGTTTTCTGTTTAATTTTGTATTTAAATATCGTTTTTTTGAACGAGTGTCACAATTTAAGGGAGTTTAACAGATATATATAGGATATTTTTATTACTTTGTAGTTTTGAAATAATTGCGTTACGTTTTTATGTAAACAATTTACCATAAGCGAAGTTCTTTCAATAGTTATTTTGTAAACTTCAATAAGAAAATATGAACAATAAAACCTGAGAAATATAAAGAGTTTCGCTTCTTCGAGTATTGAACACAAATAAAATATTTTCGTTTCGTTAATGAAGAGGAAATATTTAGCGCATATTGTTTGAAAATAAGTAAATACGTACATATATGTTAAAAAGTTGAATACGGGCAGAACTCCTTATCATCAAAAAAGAAGAAAGTGCGCCAAATTTGAAACTCCTGCAGATGTCTGACCGCCAAATGTGGCTGCGCTATAACCACGTGATTATGTTTTCTTTTCAATGTTGACACCGCGGCCTTACGAGAGTCTGGCATTGAAGGCGCTGTCTATTTAATATTACAACTCTCTGGTTGCTCCCATTTTTCGACGTCTCGAATTCCGGTTTAATAATGCCTAGTAAACGAAACTATATTGTCTCAACAATGTATATTGTAGAACAATCCCTATCCATGCCAATAAATGCTGAGTAAACGAAATGTCATTGTTGTACAACCTCTATCAAAAAATTAAAAGCTTTTGAAACTGGAGAAACTGTTAATAAGAAGTCCGGTTAATCGATATTTCCGGATAAATAACAGCCGAATAACAAATTATTTTTTGCAGTTTTTGCCCAAGTAGATTTTTCTTTATTTAACAAAAAAAAAATTCGAAATCGGACATTTTTTTTTTTTTTAAACGTACTGATTAATTGAGAATTCCGGATAGTTAAATCCCAGATAACCGGATATTTTTTCAAACGGTTCCCAAGTAAAACATCCCCTATCCAACAAAAAAAACAATTTTTTCAAATATCTGAATTAAAACAGAAATCTTGCGCGAATATACATAAAATATTTTACATTTAAAAATATATAACAGTCGAATTGATAACCTCTCTCATTTTGGCGGGATTTGGCGGTTTTGGTTGGCGCGCTTTTCATTGGATTAAAAAGAAAATTAGAAAAGCATTAATACAAATGGCACTTCATATTTTTGTTTGGAACACTTGGCGGTAGTCCATCAAAAACCTTATAGTCGTTTCAAAACATAAACAAAGCAAGACAAGATTTTATCTTATATATTTTTTTTAACTATCTATAAAGAATCAGGGGAATCAAAGTTACAACATTTTTGACCCTATGATGATAACTTTAAAATATAAATATTTATTTTTTCTTAGTAATGCCTTAAAAAAGACTTCTACAAATTTCTTTCAATTCATAACTATTTAGAATTTGAAAAATCAATATAATTTTTTTATTTAACGTTTAATTTATTTTCAAACACGGATTAATTTACAACAAACACGGATTTCAACATTATCCGATTATCCGGATGGAATCTGGTCCCAATTGATCCGGGTAATTAAAGTTCTACTGTATTTAACATCTGGATTTAATTTAGAACTGTTATAAAGCGGTGGTCCGCGCTTTGTCCGACTTCTACTTTTGGTGGTCCGTAGCCAGATTAAGAACCACTCGTCTAAGGGATAACTATTTTAATGTTCCGACCTTCATGGAAGTTAGTTACAAATGGCCTATTAAGAGATAGTAAAGTTAAATGGAATGTATAACCTTCTTTTCGTGAATTATCCGATTCTCGGGATGGAATCTGGTCCCAATTGATCCGGGTAATTAAAGTTCTACTGTATTTAACATCTGGATTTAATTTAGAACTGTTATAAAGCGGTGGTCCGCGCTTTCTCCGACTTCTACTTTTGGTGGTCCGTAGCCAGAATAAGGTTAAGAACCACTCGTCTAATAAGGGATAACTAATTTAACGTTCCGACCTTCATGGAAGTTAGTTACAAATGACCTATTAAGAGATAGTAAAGTTAAATGGAATGTATAACCTTCTTTTCGTGAATTATCCGATTCTCGGGATGGAATCTGGTCCCAATTGATCCGGGTAATTAAAGTTCTACTGTATTTAACATCTGGATTTAATTTAGAACTGTTATAAAGCGGTGGTCCGCGCTTTCTCCGACTTCCACTTTTGGTGGTCCGTAGCCAGATTAAGAACCACTCGTCTAAGGGATAACTAATTTAATGTTCCGACCTTCATGGAAGTTAGTTACAAATGGCCTATTAAGAGATAGTAAAGTTAAATGGAATGTATAACCTTCTTTTCGTGAATTATTTTATTCTCGGGATGGAATCTGGTCCCAATTGATCCGGGTAATTAAAGTTCTACTGTATTTAACATCTGGATTTAATTTAGAACTGTTATAAAGCGGTGGTCCGCGCTTTGTCCAACTTCTACTTTTGGTGGTCCGTAGCCAGAATAAGGTTAAGAACCACTCGTCTAATAAGGGATAACTAATTTAACGTTCCGGCCTTCATGGAAGTTAGTTACAAATGACCTATTAAGAAATAGTAAAGTTAAATGGAATGTATAACCTTCTTTTCGTGAATTATCCGATTCTCGGGATGCAATCTGGTCCCAATTGATCAGGGTAATTAAAGTTCTGTATTTAACATCTGGATTTAATTTGGTACTGTTATAAAGCGGTGGTCCGCACTTTGTCCAACTTTTACTTTTGGTGGTCCGTAGCCAGAATAAGGTTAAGAACCACTCGTCTAAGGGATAACTAATTTAATGTTCCGACCTTCATGGAAGTTAGTTACAAATGGCCTATTAAGAGATAGTAAAGTTAAATGGAATGTATAACCTTTTTTTCGTGAATTATCCGATTATCGGGATGGAATCTGGTTCCAATTGATCCGGGTAGTTAAAGTTCTACTGCATTTAACATTTGGATTTCATTTGGTACTGTTATAAAGCGGTGGTCCGCGCTTTGTCCAACTTTTACTTTTGATGGTCCGTAGCCAGATTAAGAACCACTCGTCTAAGGGATAACTAATTTAATGTTCCGACCTTCATGGAAGTTAGTTACAAATGGCCTATTAAGAGATAGTAAAGTTAAATGGAATGTATCATTCCCCTAAATCTGTAAACAGTTCCAGAAATCCAGAACACAGACGACGTCCTAAATGGAAACAGAAAATAACAATAAAAAAAATAACTATCCCCTATCCCGGAAGTAACATTTCTTGTCCAGAGGAAAAACCTTGTCTTCTCCCTATTGTTGAAATGGCCGAAATGTTACATGGAGAAAAATAAATATTCGGCAGTCGAACTGTTTTAAGAGGCGCCTCAATCAGATACAATGCATTAAAAATGTCACAGCGCTCTGGCGCCGGCGTTGTTTTCCCAGGGACTGTGATTGAACCCGAAATCGCAGTTCGATGTCGCGAGAAAGGAGAAAAAAAATGGAATAGTATAAAATATGGCGGGTTGTGTTTTATTTTACGCTGCTCGGGCAGTATTTCGATTTCGTCGGGAAACGGTTACGTTGACCTCGCCCGATTCAATTAAAATAATGCGACTGACGGAAAGAAGGGTATTATTTGACTTCTGGAACTCATGGTGAAAAGAGGTATTAAGTTTTATCTTTCTTTGTTTGTTTTTTGAGATTCAGGAGATAATTTTTTATTCGATTTCAAGCAGGATTTTCGTTGCACCTTTCGAAATTTTATAGATATCCTTCATAATTAAAATACATTGCGTTTCCTTGAAACGATTAAAAAATCATCATATTTCCAATGCTTTAATATATTGTCAAAAAAGACAAATGAATCTGAAAGTACATTTAAGCTAGAATATGAATGCAAGTCACTAAAAAAAATTATTACCCTAAAATGTTTAAACGTTTCGATGGAAAAATTAATAAACTATAGAGGGAACTAACAAAAATATTGAAGTCGAACTTAATAATAAAACTTAAATAAACATATAAACTTAGATTTCGTAATAATATGCATAAAGAATAAAAAGTTGGAACGAAAGATTTCAATGATTAACACAATTATTGTTAAAAAGAAATATTAAATTTAAAAAAAAAAAAATTATATTACTCCAAAATTTTCTTTTTAGATAATAAACATTAAAAATTATTTATTTAAATAATTCGGAAAAAGTGAACGACAAAATTCTAAAATAGACACAATTATTGTTAAAAAGAAATTTAAAATAATAAAAAAAAAATTCACACCAAAATTTTCCTTTTGAATAATATACATTAAAAATTATTAAAAATAATTAAATAATTTTCCCTGGTGAGCGCGGACTATATGTAGTGACATGCGCCGCACACCCCTAAAGATGATTCTACAAGAGGCAAAAAATTGTGACATTCTCTCGCAATGCAAATATGTTTCCATTATATCCTATTAAGTTTTATTTATATGTAAATTTCCAATAGGAATAACGTAGGGAGAAATGAAAAAAGTTTTATAATTTTTGAACTGTTGCAGATATCCACATGAAACAAAGTGCAGATTTTAAGTTGAAAATATTGTTTAAATGGCCGTAAGTTTCATAAAAATCCGTTCAGAATCGTTTTTGAGTTAAAACTAGACAAACAAAATTCTGATGCAATTTTCTGAATCAGTGTATCCTAATTCATGCAAAAAACTCAATATAAGGGTTTTGTGCGCGTTATCCTTAATTGTATCTTTACATCGTCTCCCACAACAACGGAGAAATGTTACAAACCAGAAAAACTAGAAATTTTATTCATATTTCTTAACGTCCTTTACACTTGTCAATAGCGTTTACTCTCGCCACGTAAGAAAGAATATATGGGATCAAAACCTTTAAAAATTTAACGTAAATATATTGATTGTTGGTTATTACATTGTTAAAAATAGGTATTCAAAAATAAGTAAAATTTACTCATTTTTTTATTTCATTCGATTCTTATCATAGTTCCGAATATATAAGTTTCATTTTTGAAAAAGACATGTACTCAAAAATTAATAAAAGAGCTCATTTACGATGGAATTGTACTTTAAAGAAAAACAAGTACGTCCATGTACTCATTTTAAGCACATTTTTTTTGTACAGAGTAAACATAAAAAAATTATAATAATTTATGTATTGGTATATTTTAAGTGGAAAATGAAGTTATTAGAAAATTAACAATAATTGGCGCGATCTATGTTATTCCTAACGATCAAACTCGGCAAAAAAATTATATCCGACACTATATGTGTTTTTTTAACATTGTTTTAGGCGGTAAAGCGTAAACTAGCAAAGAAAATCAACAAAAAAACCTTCATCAAAAACCTGCTTAAAACCTTCACGTAATCTGCATGTTTGTTCCAAATATATACACCCGGGGAAAAAAACGAACCCCCAATGATTATTTCGTTAGTTTTTATAGTAGAGCTAAACTTAATATACCATTTTGTAGGGAATAAAATCTACTACACGATTGATTTACAAAACATTTGCATAGACTATCTTCATAATAAAACCCGCACCAATTTTAAATTTCCAATAGCAACACCCAATTTTGATTCAATATTTAGAATCTACGACAAAATTTATCGTTGAATATCAATTTGCAAGTCATTTGGTTAAGTAGTTTTTTAAGTATGAATATCGAAAATTTAGAACTCGTAATGTTAAATGAATTTCTTAAACTTTTAAAATCATATCTTTCGAAATAATAAATTTATTAAGCTAATATTTTTATCTGTGTTACTTCTAAACAACCCAAATAAAATACACTAACTTTCATTACTTATATGTATATTTTTTAATTTTATTTAAATTAGGATATTGGTATTCATAAAATTTATGAATAGCAACCATGCTATATTTTGATAGTGATGAATTCAGAAAAACGTTTTATATGCATATCAAAAATTTCATGATTTTCCTCTTTGTAGTGTTTTGACTATGTTAAAATGTGCATCAAATGATCATTTAAGGGGTCATACACAAATTTAAAATCTGCAGAACTTAACAGAAATCTACTAATTTTGAGAATTAAAAGCGCTGTGATCGCGTTGGCATAAAATTATAAATTCTTATATAAAGGCGAGGGGTATACGGGAGTGCGGAAATGAATGACCACGGGAAAAGAAGAACCACGGCTAACGCCAAAACATTTTCTACCAGCGTACTTCATTTCGAAGTCTCACTAATACTTTGTCCAATGTGGAAGGGGCCCCTACAAAATGGTATATTAAGTTTAGCTCTACTATAAAAACTAACGAAATAATCATCGGTGGTTCGGGTTTTTTTTTCCGCGGCTGTACCTTTATAAAACTGCATGTTTTTAATTCGCCTACATAAAATCTTTTTAAAAACCTGTATTTTCCTCTTCAAAAATTTCAATGATGAATTTCTTTCAGCATTTATGAAGGTTTTATGCTGATTTTTTCCAAGCTTGAGTTATTTTCTTATATCCGTCTTTCTTTCCTGGAGAAGTCAGAAATAAATTCGCGACACTTCGTTCTCGTTTGTTGCCAATGGTCTGGAAAATGCTATTATTTTTAAAGTTCTTTTTTTATTTTGTAAAGCGTTTTAAGTTGTTTTCTCTGCTAAATAGCTTACTTTATATTTATAATGTATATATATTATATCTATTTTTAATTTATATTATTTTAATAGATATACCTTCCCAAAAACACACCAACGCTCTAGATTTGAAAAATATTTTAAATCCAATGTTTTTATGAATTTAGAGTTTATGTTCATTGCTAGAAAAACTGAATATCCGTGGAGGACTTAAGACCTTGTTCAGCTTCCTCAGAGGGTTAAATAAAATTGCAATAAACACAAAAATTATGTTTACATTTCTAGCTAAAAGAAACTAAATAAATTAATACAGCAATAAAAAAATCAAGGAATTAGTTTAATGACATTGAACAGAATACTGCGGTCACCTTCGTATTTGCGTCATCTTAATAAAAGAAACCTCAGTTGTGATTGTTTACCAAAACACAGGGACAATAAAATCGATGAAGCCATCTTCCAAGGGGAAAAAATGTTTCCTTTTATGCATAAAAAATGCCCAGCTTTCCACTGCAGCCATTGGTGCATCCATGAAAAATGCTTAACGGTTCTGGGCTCCATTTTTTGTTGTCAGTCAAACGATAGCTGAAATTTCCGGGGCTCTCATTTATGTCCTTTTTCTTTTGGAAATGGGGCCTAGACCTCCCCCTTTAACATAAGCAATTTGTTTTGTGAGAAAACATTTTGACTCTTCAGTTCTCATGATTTATTTTATTGTTTATATTAGTATTTTTTCAAAATGACAACAAAAAACATAAAAAGTGGACGTTTTATTTTATTTTACCCCTATAAAATTAGATTGATATAGAAAGAGAATGAATCTAGTTGTAAATGGGGACGAGAATAAAGAATTTACGAGTTTAGAACTAATGGAATATTCAAATGAGTGAATTTTAAGTGTAGTTACGTTAGGCGTCTGTAAATTTAACTGATTCAATTAAGTTAAGTTATGGTCTTTCCGTTTCAGGACATTTGACTTTGTATTGGTTTAAGTTTTGTTTTTTTCCTTTTTTTTTTTTTGTTCTCTGGAATTCTATTTCTTATATTTTAACAAAACAATTCAGAAAAAGCCTCAAAATCATGATGATCAAAATTTATATTTAAAAAATATATATATTTATGTACATCGTCGTTTAATCAACGCCCACTGTATAGAATGCCGTATGGCATGTGCTTTTTACGTCACAAAATGAACGCCGAAAGGGACGGGGGAAGGCGAAATCGTAACTCCCGTTGATCACGTCAACGCACAATTGTTAGAATAGGCCGACATTTAAAATCCTTCTTAAAGCCTCACATAACAATATTAATAGTAGGGATGTGAGTGGGTGTAGCAGAATTCGCCAAATATCTGTATTAGCTTGCACAGAAGAAAATTAAAAATAATTTTAGAATATTTCTGCAATTTTAAATGAAAAAGATTCAGGAGACGCCGCAATCCTAAAAAAAACATATGTTTTTGATTTAATTTTTTTAAACACATTTTAAACAAAATGTAGAGTTTTAGACAAAATATGAATATTTAGAAATAGCACTGTGTTCACCTGTAGATTTTGACCTTTTTAATACAAAAAATTTAATTGTATATTTCATGGTAAATTAAAAATGTTTCATCATATTCTTAATTTTGCAATTCCAGTTAATTGTGATTTTCGGTTAAGTGGATACCATCTAAATAAACATATCGACTGCGTTGGAAATAGGTTTGAGGACGCCATATTTTTTAGAGAATTTTTTTTAACTTCAATTATGCTATGCCATGCTTTTATATTAAAGGTTTGGTTTTGTTAATTAACGTCGCACTGTGGGCTATTGGCGACGGTTCGGTGCCTATCTCGAAGGAAAGGCCCGGGAACGATGCCTCGTATTTTTGAACCATGGTCAGATGACGAAGAAACACCTTAACTGGCACCCAACGCCTTCAATAGACGTCAGGACTATGGACCCCGATCAGATTTATCGTGCACCACTTCCGTATACACGCCAATAATTTTTGTGGATGTTCTGGAAGACATTCCTAGTATTTTGTAGCGAAACTGTCAACCCACCGATCACAAGATCACTCCTTTTTACTTTTCTTAGTCTCTTTACTTAAAGCACATTAGGGTGATTGGATCACCCTAATGTGCTTTTAGGGTGATCCAATCTGACTCTATAACTCCTTGACAAATAGCTCGATTGACATTAGCGTGATATTGATTTGCAATTACGAAATACTGCACTGTCCAGGTGCCTCAACCGCTTCTAATTGTACATTGAGTATATCAAGCGCAAAGTTATTGTAATTGAATAATTTGAAGTATTGATGTTGTCCGCAGCATTTGATCGTAATTAAAGTTTGCGAGGCAGCGTCTACAGTTTTTCCTTCAGTATAGATACCGAGCTGTCACGATTAAACAACTAGCAATAGTTAACTTTTTTTTTATCAAACAAACTTTTTTTAGAAACCCATTACTTCTAGAATTTTCATACATTTAAGAGAGTTTTTCTGTTAAAATTTATTATTATTTTTTTCCACAGAACTTATAAATTTTGAAAAACTATATAAAATTGTCAAGTATATACCCTAATTAACTTACAATAAAAAATGCGAGCCCAGTTGCTCAGTAGATAAAGGTGTTCAGCTACTAATCAGAGGATTGGTGGTTCGAATCCGTGCGATGGACTTGACAAAGAAAAATAAAAAAGTAGTGATCTTGCGATCGGAGGGTTGCCAGCTTCGCTACAAAAATACTAGAAATTCGTCCAGAACATCCAACATATTATACTGGCGTGTATACGGAACTGGTGCACGATAAATCTGATCGGGGTCCAATGTCCTGACGCCTATTAAGGTTGCGTCGGGTGCCAGCTCAGGTGTTGTCCTCGTCATCTGACCATGGTTCAAAAATACGAGGCATCGTTCCCAGGTCTTTCCTTCGAGATACGCCCCGAACCGTCGCCAATAGCCCACCGTGCAGCTCTAGTACGACGTTAATTAAACAAACAATAAAAATGCAATAATAAGTGCTATTATCCTTCTTTAAAACTTACATTTTCTCTTAAAATTTGTAATTTCGTTAAATTTTAGAGAAGTAAACACAATGAATCTTACAAATTCATAATATTATCAAAAAAGTTGGGAAAACGTTAAAGAAATAGTGTACAAAAAATTAGAATATAAGATAATAAATTTGCAATAACTCATTTCATTTCCTGTTTCCTATCAACTTCAAGATTAATATAATATTTATGTCGAGTTTCGAGGCGGAAGGAGGGGTGTTTTCCGGCACCCCTCCTTTCCGCCTCTCTTGGGTCTTAGAGTCGATCTAGGTGCGGTGGAGCTAAGTAGGTCGGTCCTACTAGGCGTTCAGTACCCACTTTGATTCCAGGGTCTTAGTCAGGCACGTAGGTATGGATTTTTCATGGGGGTGGTTCAGTGACTGAGTAATTTATCCCCCCCCCCAAAAAAAAATCACTCCCCCCCCCTCCATTTTTTTAAAATTTATTAATTTTTATTTAAGTAAACAGGAATACGTTGGCATGTAAGTATCGAAACAACTCAGTGGCGGCGATTCGGGGGGGCAAGGGGGGGCGGTTGCCCCCGCACTTTTTTTGGATGTTGCCCCCGCACTTTTTTAATATTGCACCTTTTAAAACTAAGTTACAAGTCAATTGTTTTACTGCATTTCCGAACAAAGGAAACATTTTGAACCCCAACTTCGTCCTACTACCACATTCATGTAAGTAAGGGAGGGGGGGGGGGCAAACTCCTCCCATTGTAAGTAAAAAAAAAATTAAAAACCGAATTTTTGTGAAAATCATAAAAATATAGATTTTTTTTTTTTTGGGGGGGGGGGGGTATTTTGCCTTGATACCCCCTCTGTGAGCATGGGGTATTGGGACAAAAACCCATTGACGTCATGTTAGGTTTAATTTGAAATAAAAATAAAGATAACAAAGGGAAAAGATCGTCAAACGGTGTCGTATAAACAAGATGCTACAAAATATGCTATGGAAACCATATTGTGGTATGGCTGTTCGAGCAAAGACCACATAATTTCGTTAACCTTAAAATACTTCATTATAAGTTGCTAGTTTATTCTAAAGCAAAACCATCTCCCATGTTTTCTATAATAGTTTTAAATTTATTTGCCCGCGAAAACACCCAGCACCTGCTCTTTGATTATTATCTAACTTAGTAATTTTTTTTATTTTACTTTTTGTAATGTCCTCTTTGACTAAAATCCAGGACCATAGAATCAACCCAGACCAGTCGGCTAATATCGCCTGTTTTTATTTAGTTCTAAATATAGTTCAATATCAGACACCCTTTTTTTTATCAAGCGACTGTATGAAACTTCTTACATTAAAATGTAGTATTGCGCAATCTATAGGCGCCGAACGTCTGAGCATTTGACGTTATAAGGGTAATATATCTTGTGTTATTACTGTTTGTGCATGTGATTTGCGGCTTCGTTTCGATCGACTTATTCTCTTCCCCCCCCCCCCTCCCTATCTGGAATCCTTAAAAGTTGGGAATTTCGTCATCCGTCATTTAAAAATCCCTGATTTATGAAAATATAAGCGCAAAGAAATAGCAAAAGAAAGCGAGGGAAGGTTAAATCGCCCAACTTGCCTTACACTTAAAATAGACCTCTGAACGGACCTCTCATTGGACGTCGCCGCACTACAGCATATTGGACTATTGGCGACGGTTCGGGGCCCATCTTGAAGGAAAGACCCGTGAACAATGCCTCATATATTTGAACCATGGTCAGATAACGAGG
This sequence comes from Troglohyphantes excavatus, assembly GCA_963932185.1. Classification (NCBI taxonomy): domain Eukaryota; kingdom Metazoa; phylum Arthropoda; class Arachnida; order Araneae; family Linyphiidae; genus Troglohyphantes; species Troglohyphantes excavatus. The sequence continues at coordinate 50,434,791 of OZ010669.1, forward strand.
ACAACACCTGGCGCCGTTAAGTTGGTAAATTTCTTGTTTCTTTTAGATCTTTGAATTAAAATTACCTTTATAATTTAAAGTTAATTAATGGAAGTTAATATTTATTGGTAATAAGTAAATAATTTCTTTTGAATTAAATTATGTATATTTAATGTTTAATTTAAAATCAGCAATGTCGATTGTGTTGCAGAATACCATGCAATGTCGAGTCTTTCGACTCCCACATTTCTTTAGCTCATGTAGCCTTTATATTATTCTTTACATTTTTGGTTAACTAAAACGCTTATTGCATCTTTAAATTACCATAACTATAAATTATCTAACTAATCGTTCCCAGTGGCGGCGATTCGGGGGGGCAAGGGGGGGGCGGTTGCCCCCGCACTTTTTTGTATGTTGCCCCCGCAACTTTTTTATATTGAACTTTTTAAAACTAAACTCCAAGTCAATTGTTTTACTGCATTGCCTAACAAAGGAAACATTTTGAACCCCAACTTCCTCACACTACATAGGAACGTAAATAAGGGGGGGGGGGGAGGGAGGTTTCAGGATGATTAAACCCCTCTCATTGACAGATTTTATGTGCACTAGTCGCCTCCAAATGTCAAACGTTTGGACGATGGGAGAACGGGCTTGCAACCTCCCGGTAAGGAACTTGGCGCTTTACAGAGCGCCAAATTGCGAGTTCGAATATTAAATCAAGTAGTATATTTTAATAAATTTTGCTTCTAAAGTACCAGTAATTGTTAAATTAAATCAAAACAAAACATACATTTGCAAAGTCTAATCAAAGCGATTAACTTTTTTAACCAACCATATAATTTCTATAGTTTTTCTGAAAAAAATAGTTATAATATTATTAACTTATGATTACTTATTAAATAGTTTGGTTATGAAATAGGTTATTTTAGTCAGAAAATCTCCGATTTTAACATTTTTAAAACACAATTCACAAAAGTATATTTGTTTACTTTACTTATCAGCGAATGTTCTCAAAGATGATGGCAGAAAAGATTTAATAGCTTTTTTTTTTAATTCTCCATGCTTTGATTTCCAAAACATCAAGAAAATAGTTTATTGTAACTACGTATTAAATCTACAAAATACCCAGAATCTATCAGACTCATTCCCTCATTCCCAAGTTTTCTCAGTTTTACATGTAAGCAGTAGGGAAAAAAGACGAAACGGCGCCGAATATGACTTATGACTCTCGTTTGAACAGTCATTTTGGAGTCTACAGAGCAAACTGTATATGACTTATGGCTACTCCGATAGATATTTATTTGTTTTTAAATCAGCCGTTGATTTTTTTTATTCAATCAAGGCCACAGGGCCATAGCTCAGTCTTTTTACACATCGTAGCCTTAGCTTAAGGGTCTAGTTAAATTGTCTTCGACTATAGCTAAAATAGCCAAGTGATATCAAGGTGTTTTGAACAGTTCATACTTTTTATACTCCTGAAAATTGGACTTTAGTTTTTGTGGCCCTTTTATATAGTATTTCTGAAAGTTTTCGTGCTTTTTTTTTGCCTTTTTAAGTCCGAATAACGAAAAGAGAAAGCTTTTAACTTGTCTCAAATCAGCTTTATGGTATGAAAACTTCTTTTCTTAAATTTATGTTATTAAGTTTTTTTTACTGTGTATTTTAAGTTGGTATACTTCAAATAACACAAAATAGTGAGTAAATACAAGTGTGCAATACCATAGCTTTTTTATAGCAATATAATAGCAATTTTTTTTTTTAGTCCACCTTCCCCCCTCCCATTTAGGGGACTTCTTGTTTCCCCTTTATCTTACCCCCCTACTTTCAGCACCCAATCGCCGCCACTGATCGTTCCCACACATATTATAAGGATTCTCAAACTTTAAATTTGTTCTCTAAATTTATTTCAGAATTAGGGGTGATTTACTAATTTTAAGACTACATAGTTATTGACAACTATTAAAAGTAGTTAATGACAGTGACAACTGTTGCTTCCTCGACATTCAAATGCCAACGTATTTCTTTTTACTAATAAAAATTAACAATTTTTTTGAGATTTTTTTTTTTTATAGATTTGGTGGGGGGTTGGGTGAAGATTTTGTGGGGTTAAGGAATCCACTGAACCCCTATAAAATATATACCTACGTGCCTGCACTATTTTACAGTCTGAAACTGTAAGTATTTTTCTCAGGGTTCCAAAAGTCGCACCACAAATGCAGAATTGCAAATACTGCAAGAAATTTTCAGGGAATTGGAAGGGTGAGAAGATAAAATTTTTCTCATTTCTTTTTCAAAACTAACACAAATGGAAAGGATACCTATCCCTTTGGAGGTCGGTCAACAAGTATATTAATTAGATTCTTTGCAACAGTCCATATCCTTCCATAAAAAAAATGGGGGGGGGGGGGGGGGGGAATAATCGGAAATGGGTTAATAATCGACCTGGGCGTCTCGTACCTATTTTAAGATAACAACCTTTCTTTAACTAACTCAAAACAAAGAGTAAATATAAATATGCAATATTCATTGTTTTGGTGGTCAATATTTTTATTACACCCCCCCCCCCCCCCGCCCTCCACACACACTTGTTTCACCTTGATCTTGCCCCCCCACTTTTACCACCCAATCGCCGCCACTGGAAACAACTACATTTGTCATTTAGTTTTCATGAAATCGTTACCAATATCAGTCATTAACTATTTTTAAAATTAGTAAATATCAACCCCTAATTATGAGATAAATTTAGAGAAAAAATTTATATTTTGAGATTCCTTGTTTAAAATAATATATGGATCCCGTTTTTAAATCTTGCCCCTTCGTCACCGAAATTCAAATGCTATATAATGAAATACGATGACATCATGCTACGCTTAGTTTGAGATACAAATAACCTCAAAACATGTTTTTGAAGTTTTTTGAAAATTATTTTCCGGGATTTAGGTTTTCACTCATGCAACTCAACAAGAAGTATAATACTAGAAATTGAAAATTTTCTAGATTTTGAAAGTATTTTTATGATTTTTACATTAATAAGTAAGTTTTTTTTTCTTTCTTGACCTTCAATGGGAGGGATTTGAACCCCATGAACTACCCCCTTACCTACGTGCCTGGTCTTAGTCTAAGATAACTTAAACATTTCAGTTTTAACATAAACTAATAAATTTAGTCGCAGCCCGGCTGTACTTGCTGTACCCCAAGAGCCGCCTCTGGAAGGAGCACACTGAGAGGAGCTACATTGAGAGGAGCTCTCAGAATAGAAAAGATTAGAAGTTCCAAACAAGGACTAGGGGTTCCGACAAGTGCATAGACTGCTAGTCTCCAGTACCCCCCCCCCCCCCCTCCCCTTCCACACACACACCCTTTTTGAAAATTTATACAAATTTTCATATAATTTCTGCAAGAAATTGACATTTCCCCGTCAATGTTCCCACTGAGTTAAAATAATATAAACGCTGGAGTGAAGCTTACACCTTTTTTGAGCGAAGGTCGAAAATATAGTCGTTTCACGTGGTTTTTGCCATAGAAGTAAGTGCGCATCCTAGTTTTAATACCACATTTCTGGCTTTCCAAATGTACATTAAATATGTAACATTTAATGTTTTTCCATACTTACAAGAAAAAGAAGATACAAATATTAATTATTCAAATATGCTACCAATAGCCTAGGTAGAATGTTTTCTCAACCATCTCTTCCGAATAGTATTCAAGTCCCGACGTCTATTGAAGGCGTTGGGTGCCAGTTCAGGTGTTTCCTCGTCATCTGACCATGGTTCTAAAATAACGAGGTGCATGTATGAATGTGTGTGTGAATGTGTATGTGTTCCCGGGTCTTTCCTTCGAGATTGACCCCGAACCGTCGCCAATAGCCCACTGTGCAGCTCTAGTGCGACGTTAATTAACAAAACCAAACCAACCAACCGAATAGTATTCATCCGCACGTCACTGCAAAATATACATTGTCGCTCAATGAAAGTCCTCACACCAGTGCATATTATTGTAGCTCAGTGATCTTGATAAGCAATCTCTGAAACTGATTTATGAATTGATAATTAAATGCCTTTTCCTACCCTAAATAAATGTTCTTAGGTTGGCGGTGGTGTTTAAAAAGTGTGATAATAACTCACCAAGATCTTTAAATTCAAACAAACCAAAAGCGTGCTTGAGATAAGCCTTAATAATATTTCACAGAACTTCATTGAACTTTTTCGTAACAAGCACACAAGCAAGCTTCCAAATTTTACTAGTTACTGCCCATAGATAAACTGAATTGTTACGGAATCAATCTTTGATTGGTTGGTTCATTGTTAAAAAATAATATTCGATATAAAAATGAAAGGCATGAAATATGTCCTTTTTAATATTTAAATTTTACATAACAAGTTTTAATATAAAATATTAAGTCTATCATGCTAAAAAAATATTATTTGAAAAATATGTTTTATAAAGTTTTACCATACTCTCTCTGCATCTTTCTGATTGGCTGAATAGCCCTGGCTAAAACGTTTGTCATGGGGCAGATTCTAGACGTATTTGTTGGTTCCCGCCAAATTATCTTAACTTTTGTGTTGATTTGTCTGGTTGTCATTAACTTGCATTAAAGTTTTAATATTTATACTTCAATTAAGAACCATTCTCACTTCAACAGAAACCATATTGCATATCGGAAAAAATGGAGGTAAATTGCAATGTGCTTTTCTTATTGTAATTTTTAGAAATGTCTTTTTCAAGAATGTCAATTTTTATAAATGAGTTATTATGTTTCTACTGTATCAACTTGACTTAAATTTTTACAAAAAAATAATAATTTCCGCTAACAAGTATTTATTAAAAATCTCAGGATTTCACATATTGAATATTTAAAACTTTAACTTAAATTGAATTCATTGGTATTTGTTAAAATTGACTTTCTGAATAAAAGTGTCCTTTTTTTCATTGGTTAATGAAAAAAGTGTTGTAGTTTAATTAAATTGCAAACAAAAATATTTATATGCCAAAATAAAGCTTTCTTGTGCTACACCTTTTAATTTTACAATACTTTTACTTGAAACTTTACTAATCGTTGACAATACTTTTTGTAGCATAATAAAATTTAATTGCAATGAATCTCAATTTTATTTAAATTTAAAAATATGTTTTATTTTTCTGCTTAATTCAATGGCTTTGTTTGTTTAAATTAAACTTGTAGTTTTGTTTTAAAATGATACACATGAATTATTTTGGATATTTCTGTTTCACTCAACCTTACACAGTGTGTCGTAGAATTTTTATGACTGGGTTTATAAAATTAAATAAAAACAAGCAATTATATTTTTTTAGGATTTTTATTCGAAATTAGCTCTGTTGGCTTCAATACATTTGTTACAGCGGCTTAATAACTACTCAAATGCCTGTTTAAGGTGATTCTGAAAATTGGTGCCAAAGCATTGGCAAACAAGGTGAAACGGTGCCAGAAAAAAACAATAGGATTGCCATACATCATTATATTGCTAACATTATGAAATAGGGTTGCCAACGTATAAAATTTATCGCCCACCAACTGTCGCCAAATCACATTTGGCGTGGGTACACTAGGATTTAACCTCTGTTTAAGTTCACTTTGAAGGAACATCCATATTGTTTCGGATATTAGTACAAGGGCTCTAGAAAATTTTTGATGAGCTGCCCTTCCTTTTTTTTTAAAATTTGAAAGCGCTCTTGTGTCTTTTTTTACAAAAATGGTGTTGAAATTATCAATACTATTTTTGTAATTAATCATAATCGTTTATATTTGTGATAGTTTCTAATTTTGTATGTGGCAACATCTGTTGCATTCTCTTCTGTTCTGTTTACATTTAAAAGCTTGCACGCTATAGTCTTTTTACCGTCCATTAAATCTTAATAAATTCGTTCTTAATCATTCTTGTGTACCATAAATTCTTCCACTAGCGAATATAAAGTATAACTCCAATAGGTTATGGCCTCCAGTTTGGTGCATTAAGAATCAATAGTGGTTTCGTTTCCGGTAGTTGTTCGTTTACATACAGTACGTCATGGCAGACTTCAAAAGCGAAGTTGTAAAGTTAACCAACAACAATTATTCGAACTGGAAGTATAAAATAAGACTACTTTTGATGAAAGAAAATTTATTCAAGAAAGTAATTGAAGGCGTTAGACCCGCCGCTGAAGAAGGAAACCAGAAGATGGATGAATGGGATGCAGCTGATCATAAAGCTCAGGCATACATAGGACTAACAGTAGAAGATGATCAGCTGATCCATATAAGGGACAAAACTACAGCGAAGGCTATGTGGGACACCCTCAAAGAATATCATGAAAGAAGCACACTAACAAATAAAGTGCATCTAATGAGAACAATATGTTCTCTGAAACTTGAAGAGGGCGGTGATGTTCCGCAGCACGTCACTAGAATGAAGGAACTGTTTCTAAAATTAAGTGACTTAGGCGAACAATCCTTGTCGGATAATTGGAGTGTGGCGATGCTTCTCAGTAGCTTGCCAAAAGGTTTTGACACTTTGATTACTGCTTTGGAGACACGTACAGAAACAGAACTGACGTTTGCCGTTGTACAACAGAAGGTCCTAGCGGAGTATGAGCGGTGGCAACATGCAGATGCAACTCCTGGAGTTTCTCAGGAAAAGATGCTGAAATCCGTCTCAAGTAAAGACTTCAAGAAAGCCGCATCAAGTGCTATAAAGTGTTTCTTTTGCAAGAAAGCAGGCCACATAAAGCAAGAATGTAGGAAGTACATCAAATGGAAAGAAAATCATCCAGATAAAGTAAATGTTGTTGACAGTTCCAAACCAAAGGCCAGTTTATTCACTGTCGGGGTCCAAAGTGATAATTGGATTTTAGATTCAGGGGCAACTCGACATGTAACGAATGATCAAAATTTCTTCACTTCTTTGGATAAGTCCTATGTGGATCGAATTGAAGTTGCTAATGGTGATCTTGTTGATGTTCGGGGAATCGGTACTGGAAACCTAACTGTCACTAATAAAGAGGGAACAATCACACCTATTCCTGTTTGTGATGTTCTCTACGTTCCAAAAGTTGTCGGAAATCTAGTTTCTGTTCATCAATTGACTAGGGACAATTTTTCAGTGAACTTTACCAAAGACTGTTGTGAAATTCTAAAGAATGGTCATCAAGTGGGTTTTGCTAATACTGTGAACAACTTGTACAGACTGTGTCAACCACATAAAGTCAACTCGGTGATTGAACATAAAGAAAACTGTATACATACATGGCACCGAAAAATGGGGCATCGAGATCCTGATGCAATAAAGAAAATGTGTGCTGAAGGTTTGCTAGCCGATTTGGATATTGTAGATTGTGGTATCAAGATGTCATGCGACACTTGCATGAAAGGAAAGCTGACCAGAGTACCATTTCCTAAACAGTCTACAACTGAGTCAAGTGACTTATTAAATTTGGTACACACTGATGTCTGTGGACCAATGCAGACACTGACACCAGGCGGTAAAAGGTATTTGGTCACATTCATCGACGACTTTTCAAGGTACACATTCGTGTATTTATTGGCTAACAAGTCGGATGTTCCCAATGTTCTGAAACAGTATATAGCTATGGTACAAAACCAACTTGGAAAGAAAGTAAAAACGATTCGTTCTGATCGTGGAGGAGAATATCTGAACACACACCTCAGAAAGTATTTGGCTGATGAGGGTATCAAGACACAACTCACAGCAGCTTATTCTCCACAACAAAATGGCGTAGCAGAGAGGAAGAACAGGACACTGGTAGAAATGGCACGTTGCATGCTGATCGACGCAGGCTTACCAAATAAGTTTTGGGGGGAAGCTGTGGTGACTGCCAATTTCATTCAGAACAGAGTTCTTACTAAAGTTAGAAAGTTGACACCTTATGAGCTATGGCATAAAGAAAAGCCGAAAGTGAAGAATTTCCAGATATTTGGCTCCAAGTGTTTTGTTCATGTTCCAACACAGAAACGACAGAAGTTGGACTGTACAGGAACAGAGATGATGTTTCTTGGATATGATGAAGAATCTAAGGCATACAGATGCTATGATGTGTCATCTCTCAAAGTAGTAATTAGCCGAGATGTCAGGTTCAGTGTGAATACACATAAAGGTGAACATGACAGCTACGACACTTCTGAGAATACCACTCACACCGACTCCAAAATGGTAATAACAGATCAAGATATAGGAACTCTTGAGGAGGACAAAGAGGAAACCAATCCTAATGAAGAACCTCATGCTCGTGTTTCCCAGAGGTCAACTAAAGGCATACCTCCAAGGAGATTGATTGAAGAAGTGCATGTGGCACATGAAGAAGTCGAAGAGAAAGAGCCCAGATCCTACAATGAAGTAATTTCCAGTAAATTTAAAGAAAAATGGCTCGATGCGATGCAGGAGGAGCTTACATCTTTAGAAGAAAGTGAGACTTGGGATCTGTGCAACCTTCCAGAAGACAGAAAAGCAGTCGGCAGTAAATGGGTATTCAAAATAAAGAAGAGTACAGACGGAAGTACACAGCAGTTTAAAGCACGTCTAGTAGCTCAAGGATTTTCCCAGAAGTACGGTGAAGATTATGACGAGACTTTTGCACCAGTAGTACGTCAAACAACCCTACGTACTTTGTTATCAGTAGCAGCTAAAGAGAATCTTATGGTTCACCACTTTGATGTTAAGACAGCATTTTTGAATGGTGAGTTGACTGAAACAATATTCATGAAACAACCACCTGGCTTTGTCAAAGGTGACTCGACACAAGTATGCCTATTGAAGAAAAGCCTATATGGTCTTAAGCAAGCTGCTAAAGTATGGAATGAGACGGTGCATAAAGTTATTGTCAATGCTAATTTCCAACAAAGTGAAACTGATCCATGCTTTTATTTTAAAAGATCATGTGATAGCATATGCTACATTTTAATTCATGTTGATGACATTTTAGTGGCTGGCAAATCCGAATTTGAAATACATGAAGTAGAAAGTATTTTATCAAATCAATTCAAGATAAAAAATCTGGGACCTGTTCATCATTATCTTGGAATTGATGTTACCAAGGACTCTGATGGTAACTTTGAATTTTGTCAATCAAGTTACATAAAGAAAATTGCGAATGATTTTGGTCTGTCAGATGCTAAGCCAGTCAAGACACCTATGGATCCAAACTACGAAAAGTTGGAACCTGGTGATATGTTGGCCAATAACAGCAGGTACCAAAAGCTACTTGGTTGTCTGTTGTATGTGGCAATAAATACGAGACCAGACATTGCAGCAAGTGTCAGTATCCTTGCACAGAAAGTTTCTGCACCATGCCAGGAAGATTGGACTCAACTGAAGCAAGTTACTAAGTATCTGAAATCTACAGCAAACATGAAATTGAAACTGAGCAACATCCGAAAGACAGAAAACAAGTCATTTCATGGTTATGCGGATGCAAACTGGGCAGAAGACCGAAGAACCAGAAAGTCGAATAGTGGATACGTGTTCTTCCTGAATGGTGGTCTCGTAAATTGGAGTTGCAGGAAGCAAACATGTGTTTCCTTATCATCTACCGAGGCAGAGTATATTGCTTTGTCTGAGGCATGTCAAGAAGCTCTGTGGTTACGCCGTTTGTTGAAGGACATGTTCCAAGATGTTGACAGTGCAACTGTAATGATGTACGAGGACAATCAAAGTTGTTTGTGCTGGGTTAACAGTGGAAAATTTTCAAATCGAAGCAAGCACATCGATACAAAGTATCATTTCATCAAAGACTGTGTCGAAAAGAAACTTATTGAGTGTGCTTATTGTCCATCTGAGTCAATGGTTGCTGATCTGTTAACAAAACCTCTACCTGTAAAAAGGCATTGTATGCTTAGGGAAATGTGTGGAGTAATATAAACGAGGAGGAGTGTTGAAATTATCAATACTATTTTTGTAATTAATCATAATCGTTTATATTTGTGATAGTTTCTAATTTTGTATGTGGCAACATCTGTTGCATTCTCTTCTGTTCTGTTTACATTTAAAAGCTTGCACGCTATAGTCTTTTTACCGTCCATTAAATCTTAATAAATTCGTTCTTAATCATTCTTGTGTACCATAAATTCTTCCACTAGCGAATATAAAGTATAACTCCAATAAATGGCACCCGTTTTAAGTGCCCTTACTGCCTTGCATGTCTTTAAAAAAAGGCATTGATTTCAAAAGATTTATTGCAAATCCGAATTAAGTTGTAATATGACAGTAGAAAAACAAACTTCTGTTTTAACTAGGTTGTGCAAGAGCGAAGCATTTCATGAATCCTATTGGTCCGTGTGAAACACTAAGGTTTTTTGTGTGTTTTATAGGAGAAGTTGGGGTAAAGTTACTAGATTAGACATTTTATCGCCATATTTTGGGTTTAAGTAGCCTCTTCGTCAGTTTTGTACAAGTCAAAAAATCGTTTTAGTGCAGATTCCATTCTCAAAGGGGAAAGAAAACTATTTTTTACTAGGGATGAACCGGATAGTGGTTTTGCCGGATATCGAATATCCGGCGCACATTACAAACCGGATATCCGAACTGGATTTTGCCGGATATCCGGCAATTTCTTTTTTATGAAAATATCTTCTCTACACACTAGAAACTACGGAAATCGGTAAAAAATTACGAAATATTTTTTTATTCTATAATATTCCCCAATTACTTACCCTTAAGGTGATACCAAGATTGAATAAACATTCAAAAAACTTTTTTATTTACAAAGGATTAGTCTAGGGTGCTGCTAGCAATGGGCATATGTTTTGTACACTTTAAACTCAATTTCTGAATAATTGTATTTTTACCATATGCTCTTTCATTCCAAACATAAAAACTCAAGTTTGCTTAAACTTTAAAATTTTTTTTTTTTTTTTTTAACTTTATATTAGTTGTGAGATGTTATAACCCCCCACCATAACGATTCAATAAAAAAAAATTAATAGAATTTTAAAGTTAAAAACGAGAAAAATTCAAGGGAGAATCTGCACACTGTTAATACATTGGTAGAATTTTCAGGAAAATACTTAAATACCATATTCTTAGCAAAGATAATTGACCGCCACAGAAAAAAAATCTTCGATGTTTTATTCATCCGGATATCCGGCTTGGAAAATCGGATATCCGGCACTTAACTTCCGGATATCGGATAGTTAAAAATCAGCCGGATAGTTACCGAATATCCGTTTCATCCCTATTTTTTACTAATGAAGTGAAAAGGATGAGAGCTGATATTTTCTAAAAATGGTTAGGTTAATTATAAAATTTTAGGAAGGGTTTCAATTTTGCAAAATTCTCAAAGAATTTCAATGTCTGGTGGCTCATTAAAAAATGCCTAAAGTGAATGCTATTCCTTTTTGTGAACGTTTAAAAAAGTCTCTAAAAATTCATGTGTTTTGAAATATTACTTGATATCATTCTAGAAAATTCTTTACTACACTATTCTATAATGTTGCAATCCTTTATTACAAGCTTCTTTTTGCTTTACAGTCAGATGCATCATCTGAAGTGAATGGCAATGGTGTCGCCTCCCCAAGGAGCAACAGGAGCAATGCGCTGACCTCAAGCCCTGCCCGGGATCTTCCCGCTTTTGAAGACGAATCCGAGCTCATTGGTGGGATGGGTGAAGAAAACAATCGGATGGAAGAAGATGAAGACGGGGAAGAACTGTTTGGGGCGAATTTCGAAAGGTAAGCTGTTGACAATACTTTTTTATCTTCAGAGGTGTGCTTGTCATATTTCAACCAGAATCCCACGCTAAATCCCAATACCCGCCTTCTGAAGGTTAAATACGTTAAATCTTTCTATTCTTTTGTGATTGTCATTGGATGTTAGCATCAATTGGCACAAAAAAACTATTATAGCTATTAAACTATTGTTTCTATATCTTGGATGATTGAGATTTTAATAAGCTAGTGACAATTATTTTATCTAAATCTCATTTTTAGCAAAATACTAAAAGAACATTTACTGTAGTTAAAATGCAAACTTCAAATTAAAGAACTGTATTTAATACAAAAATGGATTAAATATTCAAATTTATCTTTTTCTAATTATTAATAAGCGAATCATTAGGATAAATATTAGAGGATTACTAATAGATCATTTTGATTTTTCATACTATTTTTTAAAGTAGGCTCCCTATAAAGCAAGTAATAAGTGTTTAAAAAAAACTACTCTTTTTTACTACTAAAATGTTTTTAAAAATCTAATTTTTGAGATTTTAGCTGATATTTTAAAAGGTTTGCAGAACTTGACTCCCATCTCATAAAAGTGGTAATGTGTGCCGTCCATCGCAGAGTTTGGACAAAGGACTGCACTCTTCGGGTATATTTTTGCAGAAGTCGATCATAAGTCATTTCCTATGATTCCACTACTTTATAAAATGATAATAGATAAAAAATAATAATCTTCCTAGATAATCCAATTTTTCTTGCCTCCTTTAAATGTTGGTACTTTATTATTTGTGTGATTTAATTAACGTATTATAGAAAGTACAAATACAAGATTGATTCTTTAGTCGTAGTCTTTTTACAAGTGATGCATACCGGTATCTATATAAAAAATTACTTGATTACAATTTTGCAGACTATTCAGAAATTTTCTGCTACTGGGACCTAGCTTAACACATTTACTACCACAATAGTAAAATAAGTGAGTGCCGAAAGTGTCATATTCTTCTACTTTTGATATCCTTTTAAAAGGATTCAATCAACATGTACGGAAATTTTAAGGGGAAAAAATTGCATGACGATTTTGCTTGAGTTTTATGATAGTCGCGGAGCGTCAAGTTCAAAATGTCCGATGGTAAAGTACCCAACTCGAACACAAAAAGTTGCCTTTCGAGGAAAAATCTATGCCACGATAATTTTTGGCCATGCAAAATGTATCTAAATTGGGATTGCTTGGTTTAATGAAGTGTATATAACACGCAGCACAAATTCAGTAGTCTGTGTACGAGATGTATTTAACTCGCGAAACCACTTGGACAAACAAGGCTTGAATTAAATATAGCTCGTATGGCTTATGAATGTGTGAAACACTGCTAGTGACATAGTTGGATGGAATTGCATCAAACTCGTAAGTAAAGGGTTGGGAATTTAACCGTCATCTAGCTGTCTCAAGGAGGCTTGTACACACTGCATGCCTGGCAGCCCTCAAATTTTAAATAACTCAAGGACATACAATAACATACACTTATTTATTAAGTTTGCCATTCTCTCCTCAGGGATTACCAAGTAAACCCAGCCCTGGATCGATATGACTCCGACATCTTAGATGACTCGGAGTACAGCGCCCTTTCGGAGGGAGACAGAAGAGCAGCCGAGGATCGCATGAGAAGAAGGGACCGAGATGAGGGCAGAGGTCTTGGACGCATGAGGAGAGGGTTGTTGTACGGTAAGCTTTAATTTTCTCTTTGTATATAAACACAAAATAATGTAAATTTATAAAAAAAATTCATTACTTGTGGCATTTTACTCATGCTTTTATATATACCCCACAAAATATTACTAATGAAATTCAAAAATTCATATTTAATAGAACTATTGTCAAACAATAAAAAGCAGTGCAGCTTTAAAAGTAAATAAAATCAGTGCATCTTTTAATTTATATTTTACAATTCTCTAAAATTTCAAAGTGAACAGTTTTTAAAAATAATTCCTCAAGCCTTTTTTCTTAGAAATAGAAAGCAAAGACAAATATAAAGACTCCGATTCCCAATTGAAATCCTGCAATATTTAAAAAATATGCTATTCCATATCGTCAGTATTAAAACTTTTGAATGGGAAGTTTAATACATGCGTTTTTGTCATTCTTAATAAATTTTTATGGATATGGATGTTTTATGGATAAATATTTTTTATACAACAAAAACATACAACTTCAAAAAAAAAATTCAACACCCCAATTTTCATTTAGGCAACATTGCCAAGTGTTTTTATTGTTAGAGAATGTATTTTCTCATCAACATATTACGAGGCTAATATTAATAAACTACTTTTTATTCATTAATTTTTAAGGATTTTCATATTTAAAAAAAAAGCATTTTACATAAACATCAGTTTACATAGTCGCAATAGCATGTAAAGTAGTAAACATAAAAAATTAAAAAGCGATAGGTTTAGGTATCTCGAAAACTACTCAAAGTAATCGAATAAATCTAGATTTTCAGAAAGTTATTTTTCATAGTGTATAAAGAGCTTTTTTATCTATTCAATTAGTACTTTAACTAATAAAAAAGTCTAGCAGCTCTTGCTTAACAAATTAATAAACTGGGCAAAAAAGCAACACTGGATCATATTGTTAGTATTTTAATAAAAACAATTTGAAGGTCCATACAGTGATTTCAATACGCTTTTGTTGCAAATTCGCCAATATAGCAGCTAGCAGTCAAAGTTCGAAAGAAATACTGGCAGACCAGATTAAGAATTAGTTTTTTTGTATTTATGTTTTCTGTGTTTGTCCATTTATAGATTCGGATGAAGATGATGAGGAAAGACCAGCTAGAAGGCGACGTTTAGCAGAAAGAGCTGCTGAGGGTGCAGTTGCTGATGAAGATGTAATATACGAATTTTGTATTCATTCTATATTTTTTGTATTATGTTTGTCATATTTGCTGCAGTGTTTTCTCATTTTGTTTATTCCATTTGCCAAAGCATATTGAGAAGCCATGTAACTTTTTGTGCTGAAACTTTAAGTTTTAAAAAATGTCTGCTTCAGAGAAAGTTTTACAAACGTATATTACATATATATGAACAGTAGGATTTCAAGTTATCCGAGTCAAACAAAATGGATTACCAATTATCCAAATAACTGAGAAAAAAAATCAGTGAAGTCCATATTTTAAAAGTTTCTTATTGGTGAATGATATTGTTTTTATTAATCATTAAGTCATACTATATAATTTAACTGTTGTTTGCCTGACAGTGAAATACGTTGTAACCATGGCATCCCCCTCGACAAGTTGAAAATTAAAAATAGCGTTTTAGTATTTTTTTAGCTGTATTGCAATTACTATCTCTCAACTTGTGTTATTTTCTTTTTCATTAAAAAATTTCTTATTTCAGATGGTAGAAAGTATTGAAAATTTGGAAGATATGAGAGGACACTCTGTCAAGGAATGGGTTACAATGTTGGGCCCTAAAACAGAAATCTACAACCGTTTCAAGAACTTCTTACGAACTTTTGTTGATGATAAAGGTCACAATTTATACAGAGAAAAAATCAGACAAATGTGTGAAGGTATATACATTTGTTACTTCTTTTATGAATATTGCCTGTATTAGACAATTTAATAGAATTCCTAAAACAATAGTTACAGAGTGACCAAATTACAACCTGTTTTATAAATAAACGAGAATGTGTTCTTGAGTTTAAAAACGTCACTCCAAAACATTAGTTTTTTTTCTTATAGAACAGTGGTTCCCAACCTACAGGACATGGATCACTAGTGCTCCGTGGAACCATTGTTCAATCTCCTATGTTTTTGTTTTGACATTTCCAAAAAAAATAATGCATTCCTTTTTCAACAAATAAAATTCAAAGAAAACTAAAATTAACTTATATTAAAAGAAACAATTTTGTATTGCCTTTTGAACTTTCTTGTACATTATTATAAGTCTCAATCTAAAAATATGTAAATTAAATCCTTCAATGTGAAGTTTTGAAGGGGTGAATAATTGTTAAATTTTTCATGTTTGATTTATTAAATAAGTTACCAAACATATTTTCAATAAAACATACCTAAATTATGCCCAGTACAGTACCCAAGTAAGTATTTTTATTAGATTGCGACTTGTCAAATTTTGGACTTACTGGTCCTGTAGCTTTCATAAAAACAGCAAATGTGATAGATGTTCTTAGGGTTAAAAATAGAATTAGAAAAATTAGATTAAAATATTCTTTTCTATATCAAATATCATATTGCTTATAAAATTTTTTATAACTTTTCTTTCTTAGCCATCTTCCGATATAAAATTAAGATTTATTAAAATTTCTGTTAATCACAAAGTTTATTAATCCTTAACACTAAGTAGTCTCTGCACCACAGACTTGTATCAATACTATAGATATCAAAAGACTCCATTATGGGGACATTCCTTTTATCTCGTATTAGATAAAATATTTTTTTAATGCAAAATTGATACATACGTAAGTTTACGGCCTCCCGCAATAAAGCACCAATTATTGTCTCCAACCAAATTAAAAGAAGAAAAAACTCGAAGGGGTCTCGAAAGGGTTAAAAACCTTTCGATCTGTTGGTTGATATTGTATTAATAAGTCCCTAGTGTTAAGGGTTACATATCTGTTCCAATGCATATTTAAATAATTTCACTGAAAAATTCCTAACAGTTCTGAAAAGTGCTATTTATGTCATGTGCCTATTTTAATGAAAATTTGGTTAATAAGACTCATCTTTTTTTAGTGAACAGGCAAAGCTTTGAAGTTGATTATAACTTCTTGGCAGCAGAAGAACAAGTTTTGGCTTTCTTTTTGCCAGAAGCTCCATCCGAAATTCTTAAAATCTTTGATGAAGCTGCAAAAGACGTCGTGCTTAGTATGTACCCCCAATATGAAAGAATTACAAGCGAAATTCATGTTCGTATTACGGATTTGCCGCTCATGGAAAATATCAGGAGCTTAAGGTAATATAGTTTTTTAAAACTTAAAATAATTTTTCTCAAATAATTAACTGATTGTAAAATTTATAAAGGAAAAATAAATTGTGATTCTGCAATATTCTAATTGGGATCCTACCATTTTGCAGGCAATATTTTACCTGTAATCTTATTTTTGTGTTTTGACCTATATGTCTCTCTACTGAATACATTTGTAACCATTTTGTATGTATGTGATTATCATATAAAATTATGCGGATTTCAAAGCTTTCTTTTTGCGAAAAATTACTATTTTGACATTTAAAAGAGCGGTGAAAAAATGAAAGCAGTAAACCTTTCGAAAAATAGTTATTTGTTAAATTGTTTTATTTCATTACAATTTTGGTTTACAGAAAACTGCTAGTATTTTTTTTTTTTTAAAGTATTATTAGCTTTTAAATACCATGTGTGCATTTATATCTGTAAGGTGTTATATGTTCTGAGTAAAAATTAAACAATTTTTATTAAATGAGAAATAACTTTTTACAGTTAAAATTATATATCGTATTTGACGTCAATGAAACTCAAACTTTTCTACAGTGTTCTTACAGTCCTTATGAACTCCTAGTTTCTAAAATCTAAAAGCCCAGAGAAAACTATATGATTTGATTTTTTTAAATAAACGTGTATTGTACGGTCTTGGAAGTCCTTATGAACTGCTTATTTTCATTTCATATCAAAAAGGTCTTTATAAAGTACTTATAAACTCCTTATTTTTCCTTACTTAGAAACAAATTATTTTCCAAAAGGTCCTTGGAAACTTTAAAGTTACCAAACGCTTGGGAAGTCCCTAAAACGACTATCATTTAAATCTCATTTTAATAGACATTTATAAAAAAAACTTTGATCTTAATGTGAATTAAAACACAACTTTGTATCAGAGTAGGAAACCCAAGGCTTCTTTGTATCTGATAGCTTTCAGCTTATTGCACCTATTTCCCCTGATATTCATTTTTTTTAATTTATGTTATCAAGAACCCTATTTTTACAACTTAATAACTAACTTTCCATTACAAATCCAGACAAGTTCTTTGCATTAAAAATTAATATTCTTATAAATTGAAAAGTCCTTGGGAACATACTATTTTTTGAAAACCCCTTATGTAATGTTAAACAGAACAATTTCTACAAATTTGTTGAGAAAAAATTGTACAGATGTTTTTAAATGTTTCCAGGCATGTTATCTTTTTGTCAAGAAAAATTATATAATTTTTAATTGCATTTTAACATTACATTAACATGTGACTTTTCTTTCGTTCAGACAATTGCATTTGAATCAACTGATAAGAACTGCAGGTGTTGTGACTTGTGCAACGGGTGTGCTTCCACAATTATCTCTTGTCAAGTATGACTGCATAAAATGTAACTATGTGCTTGGTCCATTCGTACAGACCTATGATAATGAAGTAAAACCTGGAACTTGTCCTGAATGTCAAAGCAATGGTCCGTTTCAGATAAATATGGAAGAGGTAAGAAAATATACTTAATACGTTGTTTTAATTGTTACTTCTACCATTCCTATCGACAATGATATTTCAAATTCTTATCAGTTGGATAAGGCTTTCTATATCAACAAATAAGCAATAAAAAATTTGGTTGGGCATGTATTTTTCTCCCCAATGCTGAACCAGGTGTTTGAATATAAATTATCTTTTTCTGAATAGCACTTTTGTAAAAAAAAGATTTTCAAAATATTTACTTCTGCGAATCCCTTCTTGATTGGTGTTGCATGTTATACAAAAGCCAATTGAACTACTCGGTACAGTTGACCCAGATTACTTTCTCAAAGGTACTTCATAAATTAACCTTTCGTTTAATTTGTTGATGATTCAAAATCTCGGTGTAGAGCTTAACATCAGGCTTAGTAAGTTTAGAATTTCTTTTGTTCTTCAAATAAAATAATTTTGAAGAAAAAAATTGAATCTATTTAATAGCTAAGTTTTTCAATTTTTTTCTTCAAACTTTTCGTTCAATTAAACTTGTGTTACCAATGTTCAGACTTCCCTATTTTATCAATTTTTAATAGTTCAAAACAATTTATTTATATTAATTGTATCAGAAATCTGTTTTTAAATTAAAACAAAATTGAACTATGTCACTTATTTGCATCTATTCTCTATAGATTTAGTAGATTTAGCTTCGAAACGTATTTCCTTATAAACTTCTGTCCATTATATAAATCTTTCTGTTTCTTTAGTATACATCTAATTGTTTAATATTTTGTTTCATGCTAGACTGTTTACAAAAATTACCAGCGAATCACAATACAAGAAAGTCCTGGAAAGATAGACGCTGGCCGTTTACCAAGATCCAAAGACACTATCTTGTTAGGGGATTTATGTGATACCTGCAAACCTGGAGATGAAGTGGTAAGAATTTACTTTTCTCTTTATATGGTTTTAACCCACTGGCGCTCAAGCGTTACAATTAAAGACATGGGTGGAAAAGCCAGACAGCTCCTTTTCCTTTATATCTCTATAGCCATTGCTTAGAGCATCCTGGTTCTTGCACCAATCGATAGAGAATTTTTTTTCCTTCATAGGAATAAGTGGAAAAGTTTAAATAAGAAAAAAGTGGAGCTGTCTCATTCTTCCACCTATCTCTTCAATTGTAAAGTTGCTTATACTGTTAGAAAAATTTAAACAATTTGCCCAAAATTTTCAGGAAACTCTAAATTTTATCCTTATTTTAGGATTTACATAATATCCCCAAATAAACATGTTTGTTAATGTTATTAATCGCAATGTTATCTGTTGTTAGCATTATATGTGTGTTATATTCCGCCATTACTTTGCATAGGAAGTGACAGGAACCTATTCCAACAGTTATGATGGATCTTTGAATACTGCCAATGGTTTTCCAGTCTTTGCAACTGTTATCATAGCTAACCACATTGCCAAAAAAGACAAAATTGTCTCGCAGGGGCTTACAGATGATGATATAAAAGCAATTGTTACCTTATCAAAGGACGAGAGAGTAGGAGAAAGGGTATGTACTCTTTAAATATGTTTCATAAAAATGAGATTTATATGTTTTTATCTTTCTATTGTATTGATTAAATTCGCTATAAAATTCTTAATCTGCTTTTGACTAATTTTATTTAGATTATTGCCAGCATTGCTCCTTCCATTTATGGCCATGCTGGAATAAAACGTGCCATTGCCTTATCTCTCTTTGGAGGAGAGTCTAAAAATCCAGGTAACATTTCCATACTTTTTTATTAAATCAGCTATAAGTCAAAAACAATACTTTTAAATGTCACTCCAAAAAATACCTAAAATGCTTTGATTATGTATGACCAATTAATATTTAAAAATTGCCTATTTTGCTTTGAGTGAATGCTTTCAATCTAATAGTCTCTAAGAACTTATTTCGTTTAAAATGTCCTTAAAAACCGCAATTCCCAAAATCTTGTAATAGCCGACCTTGTTTTTTGTTAATAAAAAGCCATCACATTTAGCTCAATCAGTTAGAAGAAACTAATTATTAGATTTTTTGTATTTCTAATGGTTTTTAAATATTGTCTTTAATGAATTTTAGGTCAAAAGCACAGAGTCAGAGGAGACATAAATATTCTAATATGTGGTGATCCCGGAACTGCCAAATCTCAGTTTCTGAAATACACTGAAAAAATTGCTCCTAGGGCAGTTTACACCACAGGCCAAGGTGCATCTGCTGTTGGTTTGACAGCGTACGTTCAAAGAAGCCCTGTTACAAAAGAATGGACATTGGAAGCTGGTGCTTTAGTGTTGGCAGATAAAGGTGTCTGTATTATTGATGAATTCGATAAGGTTTGTTCCTGTGTTCATTATTTTTATACTTAAATTCTGAATTGCCCCTCAATCTCAAAGCAAAACTTAATGTTTTAAAGCTATGTTTAAAAGCAAGAAGAATGTATACTTTTATGTGCATTGTAAAAAAAAGTTCCAGTCGACACATTTTAAAGCAGTTAAAATTTAGATATTCTGCTCAGTATTTTTTGACTCATTTGTCTTGTCAGTATTAAAAAAATTAGTAATTTAGTTGGTTGTGAAAACTTCATTTTAACTTGTATTATTGACTTCAGCCCTATTGGTTAAGCAACATGAGAGTTTCCTAAATTTTACATTTTTAAATCTAATTATCGAAGTCTGCCTCTTTATTTAATTTTTAAGGAACTCTTAATATGTATATTTATTCTTAGTACATAGTTTTGTTATTTTAAAGAAATATTAAATCAAATCTAATTGATAGTACACAGTCCAAAATTAATCTTAACTACAATATTAACTTCATTTTCCAAGTCACTTTGGTTCAATTCCCTTCATACTTAAATCTGTTGTATTTGCATGCTTAAACCGTTGTATTTAAAGAACACAACTTCATGTCTCCTTTGTTTTATTTAGAAAATTAAATTAACGTTTTCAGATGAATGACCAAGACCGAACCAGTATTCATGAAGCAATGGAACAGCAAAGCATCTCTATTTCAAAAGCGGGTATTGTGACTTCCTTGCAAGCCAGATGTGCAGTAATTGCAGCTTCTAACCCTATTGGTGGGCGTTATGATCCATCTCTTACATTCTCGGAAAATGTAAGTTCTAGAATTATCTTTTTTTTTATATATAAGAACAGTACATAGAACAATTATTTCCTCAGCGAGACTTCTATCTTAATTAAATGGAATGTTCTGAGTTACCAGGAAAATTGAGATAAACTGATCATGACCTAAAGAGGAAAAAAAGTTAATAATATCTTTAAAAAACATGCTTGAAGAACTCGTGACTTTCTTATCATTATCGTTAGTGCTTTAAATTTTTTAGAAATCTTTTGAAAAAGTTAAAAAAAAAATTATTTAATCTTTAGTAACAATTCGAAAATTTTAGGTGCATATTTAAAAAAAATTTAAAGCTTATGCTTATCTGCGGTTTTCATTGACAGTTGATCTGATTTACATTGATACAAACTAATTCAATACTGTATTACATTATTGTCGTTCTTGTAATTTAATCAGTGTTCTATTTTTGCTTAGTTATAAATTTGAATTTGTGCCAATATTGATGGGATTGAATTTTTCAAAAAGTCGTACTTATGATATTTTTCAAAATAACATGCTTTGCTTTCTGTTTGAAGAATTTAAAAAGTACAGTGTATAGCAGTGAACAAATGCTCCACTCTTCCCGTTATTTTTGATAATAGAGATAAAAGTGACAAATATACTTTTAATTTGCGAAGTTTCATCATGGTTCGCACAGTCCTTAAGAACTACTTAATTTAGGTAGGTCCTTAATTAAGGGTCCTTAATTTTTGTCAAACGGTTTTTTTTACTAATTCATGAGTGGTATTTTTCTGTGTCTAACCCGAAATTCTGAGTTTTTTAAATTTTCAAATTCAGAATTCCGGGTGCATTAAAATTATTGAAATGTAGAATTCCGGATTTTACGTTGATCGTGTCCAAACTTTTGACCGTTTTACGTAAGTATAAATCTTCAAGGAGAGAAAGGCATGAATAGACGTATTTAGTGTCAGAAAAAAAAGTGAACTTTTGATCTCTTTTGTTCGATTTTTTTTAGTCAGTGGTATTTCATTATAATACACAACACTTCGTCGTTGCAAAAATCTCAGTTTGTTTGTTGTTTTGTGAAGAATCGATACTCATTCTAGAAAAACGAGGAAATTCAGAAGAATGTAGCATTTTTAAGGGATGGGAATTCTGCGCCAGAGTTTTCCGGAAGTGGTATCTTGCGCCAACTTGCTACAAAACCCCACTGACATGTGATTATGTGCCAATTTTCCACCAAGCAATGTGCGGTTCTCCGCTAACAACGCCAAAAAATTTAGGATTTCCTTAAAAATTATCGAGAGGTCCTTAAAAAGTACTTAAGAAATACTAAATTTTTACTTTTGAAAATCTGTATGCACCATGTTCATGTTTTTCTTGAACGTTTTCAGAGATAAATTAAAAAGTTATTCTAGGCTTGTGTAGCATGAAAGTGCTTTCTCGAACATAACATTGCAGTAGAAGAGGGCCTTTAACTCGTTCATTGCAGAATGGGATTAAGTTACCCCATGATGAACTTGCAATTAGTTACTAAAGGGTTTAATTGACCGTGTGTCGCACTTGTGGATAAATACAGATTTAACCGACTGCACTGAACATTATAAATTCGGACTTGATAGATCTATCCAAGTCCTCACTGAACTTGTTAACTATAGCATGTGAAGTAAATAGTCTTTGAAATGATCAAAAGGGTTATAGTTGTATGTAATTTTTGAATGATCTCCTATTTAATAAACAAATTAAACTCTTACATTACTCCCTTTCGTTTAATAATTTCCAGTATGTTTTATACTCAACAACAGTGTAAGTTCAGATTTTATTTTCAAACTATGTTGCTTTTTTTTAAAATATTTTATATATAATATCTACCCAAATTTTTTGTTTAAACTGCAAGTGTGAAGTTCCTTCTGAATTGTAATTTTCTTCATTTAAATCGCCTATTTAATAGACAAATTAAACTCTTACATTACTCCCTTTCGTTTAATAATTTCCAGTATGTTTTATACTCAACAACAGTGTAAGTTCAGATTTTATTTTCAAACTGTTGCTTCTTTTTTAAATATTTTATATAAAATATCTACCAAAAATTGTTGTTTAAACTGCGAGTGTGAAGTTCTTTCTGAATTGTAATTTTCTTCATTTAAATCGCCTAGGTTGATTTGACCGAGCCCATCTTGTCCCGATTTGACATTCTCTGCATTGTTCGAGATCAAGTGGATCCTGTCCAGGTACATATCTACATAATCAACTAAAAGATAAAGTTTTATACTTGCTTTTGAATATCGGGCTTATTGTAATTGAGTTACAGTAGTTAACTTGTATATAATTTAAATTTTAGGATAAACAATTAGCCAAATTCGTCATCCAAAGTCATGTCAATCACCATCCGTCCAATGACAGTGAAGATCGAGCTGCACTTCCTGAGATGGTACATAGGTTTTCTTAAATTATACTTAAATATGTTGGATTTTTAATGCTTGTTCCAAAAAGTTATTTGTAGCATTTCTGCACATAATTGATTTTCCTTTGTTTTAAGTGTATTTCATTAAAAAGTGATTATATACCCTGAACAGTTTCCAAAAATCTTTAAATGTAAACACATTGCAAATATTTTTATAAGTATACAATTCAGCATTTACTTTAAAATTCATTTTCTTTTTCACAAATAATGCATATTTAGCAGGTAGTCTAATATCAGTGTTTTTGTAGATGTTTAATCTTTCATATTATCACTCTCCTACCATAAAAGACTAATTGTCTTTTATAGAAACTTATACACTAACGATTTTTTTTAATTAAAAAGTATTACTATGTATACAATATTTTGTGTGTCCCTTTAATTATATTTTTAATTTAAAGTCATGCACAATTTGTCACACACACATAAAACTAGTGCTTTTGTATCTAATCGTTGAATAAATATTAGGTGTTAACTATCAAATTATTTTAACAACTTTTCAATATCAAAAATATTAGTTATTTATGTAATTAAAAGCATTTTATTGTGGATGATAGATTTATGGCTATATTTATTCATTGGTTTTCAATTTCTTTCAACTGGTGTTTGTAGGAAGATCCATTGATGGCTGGAATTGAAAAAATACCTCAAGATTTGTTGAGGAAATACATTATTTATTCCAGAGAAAAAGTTCACCCTAAGTTGCATCAAATGGACCAGGATAAAGTGGCTAAACTTTACAGTGAATTGCGTAGAGAAAGCATGGTATGCAACTAAATTAGATTTATCTCTTGTTTAAAATTGAACTCTGTGAGTCTGTGACAATGTTATTATTATAAATTATTGACTGTAGAATGAGTACAGTATGAATTTGCGGAAATATTGACTTTTGACCATGTTAAACTATTTCATATGCTGTAATTTAAACTAATTTTCAGCATGAATTGTATGTCACTATGATGTTAATTCATAGTGAGATTTACTTAACCTCTTAGAAGAAGAAGAAGATTTTTTTTAATTTAAAAAAAGAAAATATTTTTCAGTTTATAGAAAAAACTAAATTTCATATTTTTTTAATCCATTTTCATCTGTTTCTTTTCAAATGAGAAGAAATATTTTGATGAATTTTAGTACTTACAATAATATGATGAAATATTTGTATAATTTTAAAAAGAAATTGCTTTGATAAAAATATAATCTAGGGTTAAAAAAGCAGCTTCTTTTTTCTTTCTTAAAATAAGATTATGTTCTTGTCATTTATTGTCAAATGTTAATTCCACGGGTGGCAATGCTTAGGGGTTAGCAGAGCCCCTTATTGTAACCTAAAGTAAATATATATAACCTAAAAATATTACTTTTTCCTATATTTCTAGGCCACAGGAAGTGTTCCAGTTACAGTGAGGCACATTGAGTCTATGATTCGAATGGCCGAAGCCAATGCCAGAATTCACTTGCGAGATTACGTACATGAGGATGATGTAAATATGGCGATAAGGGTGATGCTGGAGAGCTTTATTGACACTCAGAAATTCAGTGTTATGAAATCAATGAAAAGGGTAAGTTATGTGTAGTTTATTCTTACTTCAGAGTTTATTTAAAAAAATAAGAAGATGGTCGCTATTTTCAGAAAAAGGCTATATTTTTTTTAATGCTCTTTAATGAAAAACACAAAGTTCACTGTTTTGATTATTATTTTTTATGAAGTTGGTGGAAGTGGCAAAACAAAGTGCCTTTTATTTGATCCTTGACGATCAATTGAAATAAAAATGAAGGAAGGTCAATATGAATTCATTAGAAAACAAAAAAATATCGATTTTCAGAATCGGGAAAAAGCACAACGGGAAAATATGCCAATTTTTAATAAACTTGGTCTATTTTATTTGGTTGATCATCAAATACCTAATCTAGACTGAAACAAAAATTTAAAGCTAGGAAAATTGCAATATACTTTATTCTTCTGTCATCTAGTACCTAACAAATGCAATTACACTTTAAAAGAATCATAACGAAAAAATGTTGCTAAATTTAAGGGAAATTTCTGGCCATAAAAGTTTTTTTTAAACAACTTGGTAAGGGGGGAACCGTTTTTTAAAAATAAAATCAGTTTCCCGATTTTAAAAGCAAAAAACTATTAAAAAAACCAAAATTAAACTAATTTTTTGCATGCAGGAAAAGTGATGTATTTTCAATAAAAGGCAAAGATAGTGCTAATAATTTGATGAATATGAGCAGGCTACCGCTTTAAAAAACTGTTAAAATAAATACTGCCTATATTCATTTATTTTGCTATTTAGTTGCAGATGTAATTTTTATGTTTCCCCTTTCAGACATTTTCAAGGTACCTAACCTATAAGCGTGACAACAATGAACTTCTCTTGTATGTGTTGAAGCAGTTGATGCAAGAACAGATTGCGTACTTAAGAAGTCGCTTCACCACTGACATAGACACTGTGGAAATTCCAGAAAAGGAATTACAACAAAAGGTAAAAAATATATATATTCTTAGGAACATGTTATTGGGTATTGCTTTTTATTAGGGATGAACCGGATAGTGGTTTTGCCGGATATCCGGTGCACATTACGAACCGGATATCCGAACTAGATTTTGCCGAATATCCGGCAGTTTATTTTTTATGAAAATAACTTCTCGTACACACTAGAAAAAACGGAAATCGGTCAAAAATTGAAAAATATTTTTTTATTCTGTAATATTACCCGATTCCTTATCTTTAAAGTGATGCCAAAATTGAATAAACATTCAAAAAACTTTTTTATTTACAAAGGGTTATTCTAGGGTGCTGCTCGTATGTTTTGTACATTTTACATATAATTTCTGAATAATTGTAATTTTACCATATGCCCTTTCATTCCAAACATAAAAACTCAAGTTTGCTTAAACTTTTGAGAAATTTATTTTTTAATTCAACTTTATATTAGTTATGAGATGTGATGACCCTCCACCATAACAATTCGTTAAAAATATAATTTTAAAGTAAAAAATTTGAAAAAAAAGTGTGTTTTTTAAAGTATCTATTGGTTAAAGGGAGAATCTGCACACTGTGAATACATTGGTAGAATTTTCAGGAAAATACTTAAAGCAAGAACAAAGAAAATTGATCGCCACAAAAAAAAATCTCCGATGTTTTATTCATCCGGATATCCGGCACTTTACTTCCGGATATCGGATAGTTAAAAAGCAGCCGGATATCCGTTTCATCCCTACTTTTTATTAATGCATGATTAATTTCAATAAATTGCTGCAATATCTTTTAATTTAAAATGTACAACTCAAATTTTATGTAATAAAAATGTGCTTTAACCATAAATAAACTTGGTGATCAGGCAATGGACAACTAAAACGAGACAGAATTTAATGAATTTGAACTTAGATTTTAGACACATTTTGTCCAAATAAACTATAATATTGATTTTTATGTGATCTGATATAGTAATATAAATTAGTTTGCTTTGGTTTAAAAGTTATATGTAGGAATATATGTTCTACCTTGTATCATTATACTATCCATTAATGACTCATTTAAAAAAAAAAAAAAAATTTAAACTTATTTATTTTGAAATTTGTCATGAAAATTATTTTTACAGATGTCATGAAACAATTTTACAGCTTTGAATCTCAATTTTATTTCCAACTCGCTGTTACCCGCAATTTAACACACATTTTAAAAAAAACATTGCTTCGTTCTATTCATGTATTCCTTCTCTTTTATTTTCTCGGAGGCAAAATAACTGATCTATTGTTCAGACATCTCCAAAAATTAGCTTTTTAGTTAGTTTTCCTGTTGAAGCAAAATTTTCAGATAGTTATTTCAGCAAAGCAATTTTTTATTGCCAACTTTCAATTGTTTAAAGCGATAAATATATATTAATTTACTTTAAAGTATTTCATTAATGACAAAAAAAAAATTAGTTTCTAAGAACGTTAAATGAAATTTAAAAATGTCAAGCGTTAGGTACACAATTACAGGTTATATAGTATCTATATATAAATGTTGAAGTTTAATGTGTCATATTTATCAGCACTTTGCAATGTTCATACTTCACAAACTACCTTATTTTTGTTTCATTTCCCGTTTGTGAAATGTTCAAATATACTAGTTTTAATTTTAAAATTTCAATAAATTTATTAAATGAATCAAGCGGATAAAAAATATTTAACTTGATAACAATGATGTATTTTTCCTTGGGACCAGTGCAACGTTGGAATAATTAAATGTTCTTTTTTTATGTGTAAGTACTTCACTGTCATTCATTAATGTATTTTTTCCAGGCTCGTCAGATCAACATTCACAATTTGGTACCATTCTACAGTAGCGAGTTATTCAAAGCTCACAACTTTGTTCATGAAAAGAAGAGAAAACTGATCCTTCAAAGACTTTCTAGAGAAGCATAAATTCAACTGTTTTTAATAAAAAAGTATTTTTCTTGTATATCAGGATATTTTTCTACGTAAGAAAATAACAATTATCAAGCCTGAGGGATGGCAACAATTTCACCTGCAGTAGTTGTACAAAGAACTATGTTTAATTTTTTTTTAACCCCTGATCTGTATTATTGCCATAAAACTTTTATAGCATATAAAATTGCTTAATCTTTTTTTTTTGTTTCATGACTTGTTATTGTACATCCAAATACATGTAAATTTTATAAATTATTAATAAAAATACCCATGAAATCTGCAACAACAATTAACTCACACTTAGGTTGTATGAAAAAAAATTCTTATAGAAAAATCAATGACTAGTTAATTTTACAAAAACTTCAAAGCTGCTTTCTGTTTTATTGTCACCTTAATGCAAAATGTGTAGGTTTTACCCATTTTTCACTGTTGTGCTATAAGTTTATACTGTATGTGTTTCTAGATTTTTACTATTTATTTTGAACAACAAAATAGTTTAATAAACAATAAAATCCTTTAATGAAATATGTTGTTTAATTGTTATCTGATAATTTTTTTAAAAAAAATTGCTATTGTATTTTTAAGAAAAGATGAGAGTAATGGTGGGAACATATTTCTTCTCTAGAAGTTGCGTTTGAAGCTGAAATCTTTTATTGAATTAACTAACCAATCTAGCGTCTTTTACGTAAAACTCGACCAACATAGAAAATTAATTTTTCCTATTTAATATCTTAAATTACCAACTTCTGTAACGTTGCACAGGACAATTTATTGAATGTAAAATTTTTTATTAATTTAATTTTTATAATATTTTGACAACTATACAGCTTAATTTTTAAGCCTTTCTTTTTATGAAAAAAATTCAGTTCGACTATCGTACTTTTACACCATTTTTTACGTGCTACGTTGATTTTCAATTATTTTTTCCGCGAGACTGATATTTTTAGAGTACAAATGGAAACATGCTTCTAATTTTATGTGTAACTGTTACAAATATGCTGCAACGGTGGCATCTCTACTTCGTTAAGGCTAGTTGCGCACTGAAACTATCGGACATGCAACTATTAGACAAAATATCATTTCTCTAACAACTTTGGCAAATAATCGACAATTTTGTATGAATTTGGCGATTTCAAAATCTGAAATGCGGCAACCCCAAGTCAAATGCAATTAAAATAATAGCCGGGCAGTTGCGGAGTGATTTTTTAGTCACTCGGTTGAATATCGCCAAGTAGTAGTTGCAGTGCAATTATCGCTTGTGCACGGCTAGCCTAAAAGTATGTCTTAATAGTAAAATTAACTAATTTTTTTTATATATAAACTAAATGTAAATAACATTGCAATATTAATTATTTTAGTATTATTGTGATATGTACACTAAGTGATTTAGAAAAGCAGACAAAATAAACACAGAGCTTATTGTATTTTTTAATTAAATGCTAAAACAAGCAACAGTCTTCACAAGGTTCAAATAACAGTTAAATTACAGAAACATATGAAGTTATAAGTAGACTAGAAAATAGCACATTATTTATATGGTTACTTCCTATTTATGATTAAGGTAATATAACTCAATAATTTTGAATTTTACATTCTTTTAGATAAAATAGTAAGATTGTGCTATTGAACATTTAACGTGATGTTCATTAAACTTACTCTATCTTTAAAAACATTTTAGTACTGTTATTGCTTATAAATATTTGTACAAGATTTTTGAAATATAAATGCAATTATAAAGAGATTGACTTGTAGTTTAGAAGAAATAGCCATCAAATAGTCACATAAAACCTGCACATGTATCATTACAAAATGACTATTTAACTGTAAATTATTCACAATCACAAATTAGAGATCATGCTTCATGTAATTTTAAATAATCCATACATGTTTTCTGCAGTGGTAAATAGAAGCTTTAATGGCCCGAAATGCAATCTATATTAACTTCTGCCGCACAATATATACAAATGTCAAAATTCTTATATATTATTACAAAGTTACCATAAATATTTCATATCTTAACTTAAAAAAAATTATCCTAAAACATGAAGATTAGTATTAATAAAAGTGCAGAACACTCTTTAGAATAAGCCACTTTATGTTGTTAGCAACTATTTAGAATTGAAGGTTTTTACATATAAATTAAAACTTTCTTAAAAATACGAGTTGCCATTCTGTTACCTTTCACAACTGTTATTGCATTAATTTAATATATTTTTAAAGCATGAAATAAAACAAGTGTTAGCCATATAATAGTATTATATCATAACAAAAAAAATTCTATATCTTAAAAAAAAAATATCTAGACATTTTCAAAAATTCTACAATTTATTAAATAAAAGACTCCAGTTTTCAACGTTTGTCGATACGCAATTGTTTTTAAAAGTTAATCTATTAGTACAAGATATTTCATCTCATTTTGAAAAATAAAATTTCAATGAAACAAATAATCTAGAATATTTTCTAAACACAAAAAGTGTTCATACAAGATATTTTATGAGTAACTTTTAAAAGTTTAATCCTTTTATTCTGTGCTAACTAGTATATATACTTGTACATTAGTCTTTAACAAGGCAACCCCAACACATTACGCTTGTTGGCAAAAGAAAAAGTATTTACAACTAGAAGTAGAGAGCCCTGCACTGAAAGGATCCTTAGCATGAATTTCACACAAGGTGGTGCGCTTATTTTGAGCAATGATTTTTTTTTTTAAAGAAGTTACACAAAAATGTTAGTCTCTACCTCAATCTTAAGTTTGGTTCCCAACCTGAACAAGGCATTAACATTTAAAAAAAATAAACCATGGACAAAGTCTTTAGGCAATTAAGGGAAGGTACAACTTATATTTTTACTATACTTTTTTATTTAAAATAATGTAAATTGACACTAAACTGAATTAATGTTATAAATTGTCTCGTTAGGAAAATTCATGTTATTTTCAGTCGGATTAATATTTTCACATGTGAGAAATAAAATGAAGAATTCGAAATCAATATATGCTTATACGACTTTTTTGGTAACTCCAAGAATCCCTTTTGAGCTTCCCACAAATCAGATTGGGAACCACTGTGTTTAGATGAGACCACTGATCGCTAACTGTAACTTCGGGGTTGGGCAAGACAATTTTTGAAGCCAATGTGGAAGCAGCCATTCTGTACCCCACTTTCATCGCTACCGCAATATTTTGTATATTTTTATGTTAAAATAAGTCGACATGTCTTTTGGCTGAGTTTTTCCTATTTTATTTTGAAACCCATATTAAATTCAATCTGCTATTAAAATAGAAAGTCATTTGCAAGTCGTAGTTGCTAAAAAGCAATAACTAATTGTTTGTCAATTTAAAAATTAATTCTATAAGGAGAAAATACAATATTTATGTAAATTTAATATTTCTACAATGCTATAATATTACAAAACACCACTAAATCACTTTAAAAAAAATTGGGGTAGAGTATAGCTGCTTCCACATTGGCTTCAATGCGCCCATAGAGGAAACAAGTTTTGAGCCATCCAGAAGTTACAGTTAAGAGTTCAGTGGATGAAACACTTATTGCATATACAATTCTAGAAAAGTATTAGTTTATGAAGAAATATAAAACAATAAAATGATATCACATAGATCAGATACACACCAAAATAAGTTAAATTTTTTTGCAAATTTGAGATGTTTTATCTAAATATATAAAATCTTATGCTTTTTAAAAACATTTTAAATATTCTTCAATAGAAATATAAGAAGAAAACTATTTGTCGACATACCCATTTTCTCAAACATTGGTGGTTTAATGCAAATTACACATGCACTCCTCTGAGTTTTCTGGATTCATAAAATATACATTGATGGATTTATTCACCAAATAGGTTAGTTACATCCAAGAAATATTAAAATGTACACTTTATTAAGGAGTAGGTTTACATCCAAACTGTATAGAAACAAAACAGTTTACTAAATTAGAGATACATTAATGGAATGCACCAGAGGGCATGCATATATACTTTTGCATGGTTTAAAAGGAGCAAGACATTAGCACTTAGGAAAACATTTTACTTGCATAGATCTCGCAACGGGAGATTCTGTATATATTCTCTCATACACATACAAGTTTTATTGGTTTTAAACTTAAAAATATCACAAACTTACAACAAAAATGAAGTTTAAATGTGCCACAGATAAAAGTCACTACAAAAAATAATTTCATGAGTTAACAAAAGCACGTGTTTATTTGTTTCATCAAAACGGATTGAAATGTGAACATGAAAATAACATTTTACCAAAATCAAATTTAAATGATTTGTACTTATGGTATTGAACAGGGAATTATGTTAAATGGTAATTCAACCAAGCATGTTGGGAGTGTTAAAAGGAAACTTCAGTTTAAATCTTGCGTTGATAAATGTGTTTAGTGATGTTTCCTTAAAATTTAAAGAAAACACTAATTTAACAATTCAGACTAGTGATGTATAAAATATTTTCAACAGGTAAAAATGTTAATACACCTATTGCACAAGGATAATTAAATTTTAAAAAGGACACAAATCAAAATTTTAATTCTTTAGCAAAAAAATTAAATTCTACAATAACTTAAATTGAGAAAAGTCTAATAATTTATTTCAACACTTCTTTAAAAAGCATATATGGCAAAGTTAAAATTGAATATTTTTTAATAAATTTATGTTCGGTAATAAATTTGCAAATTTATATTGCTAATATAAATTAATTTTCAAATTATTTGTATTTGTACACTGTATTTTTAATGACAAAAGAGTTTTAAAAAATATATATAATTTTAATATTGCAACTAACACTAAATTTATTTTTCAAAAAATCCTACAATATAAGTTAAATGTAAAACAATATAATATTTAAAAGTTTCTTGTAGTGTAACATAGGATAAATTTCACTTCAATACCCAGTGTACAATTTTAGACTTCAAAATAATTTCACAAAACGAAATATAAAGCACACTTATTAAGCAACTAAATACAAAAATAAAGACAACACAACCACAACTAAAGCATCAGCAAAGATTTAGAGTCAAATTTCAAACACAAGTCATATGCCTTTGAATATATTTAATAAATTCCATTTAAATGATCCCTTTTGTTAACTTTAACATACCCTTAACCTGAGTTGTCACCTAGTAATCTGGTGGGGAGGAAAGGTAAATGCTTTTGTTAAATACATGACTAAAGTTAAACAATCACTTCAAGTTTATAAAAACGCATTCTATCTCGTACAGGGCTCAGAATTGGAAGTCTGAAATCGACCACGGCTTTCGCAACACAGCACCAAGAGAAAGAGCTACTGATTACTTACATATAGTCTCGTTCACCAATGTAAGGAATTTGCAAGCTCTTTTTGTGTTTTTTTTTGTTAAATATTTGTTTTTCTTATAAGTAACCAGTCTTGTTTATCCTTTGGCAAAGAGGCAGATGGAGAAGCTGGGCTTAATAGGAAATCATTCTCTTTTGAACCAGAACCTGCTGGCAGAATTGGTCAGATGAAGCCAGGTGGAGAGAGAGAACTAAACGACTCCTGGAAAAAGGGCGGTCCTAATAAAGTCGATGCAGTCAGCTGCTCCTCAGATCTATCCCAAACAATGAGAGAGTGGCCGTTGGAAGTATTATCTCAGCATCTCCGTGTAGTGCTGTTTGTGTTTGGAGAGCATGTCTGTGACTGTCACCAGCTTTTTCAGAATCGGCTGAAAAGGAAGGTTTAATATGTAATATATTTTCCACTACAATATTTAAAATTTCCTTAATACATAGCCCCTTTTAACCCTTATCATTTAATTGTGTCGTAAAAACCTTTCCTAATGTCTAAAAAACTCTTTTACCACCCCACATAACTTCTCTATCAGATTCGTGTTTCTTTCTTTAATGCAATAGAATTACCATACTTATTTTGCTGACAACTTCAATTCCGAGCTTAATTTAGTCATAACAACTGCCTATGTGAATACTTTGGCATAAATTTCATCCCTCCATATGAAAAGTATATAGGTCAAACCATTTCTGACCAATTAGCTGATTTCCCTGACTCAATCTGATTGATGATATTCCCTAAAAGTCCGTCTATATAAATAAAAAGTCCCTATGAGAGGATACACTCTATCATTCATCATGTAACCTGAAGGTGTAATGTGTCCTGCGTTGAAGGGAATCTATCTTTTGAACCCAATTTATCAGCCCTTGTTCCTGTACTCTGGAAGCAGAGAATGAATTTTTTTTCAAATTATTTCTATTGTAGATAATTTTGACGTGTGTTTCCTATTCCAATCTTCAATAAATCGCATATTCATTATCTGAGCACATGTTTACAATCCAAAGCCCAATGTGCTTTGCTTTTATTTCTCCCTCCAGCAGTGGTTCAAGTTCCTATCAACAACAAAATTGCACCGGCATGTTTTTTTTTAAATATTTTTTCAGAACAGAAAAGAAATTTCTACAACTAAACTATGCAGAACAGGATAGACGATAATTGTTGTCTTAGTAATCCAAATTTGAAAATTTCAATGCTTTTTTGTGAAAATTTCCCTGACATTTTTAGAATTAAAAAATTTTATGATAATTCCCTGATTTCCCAATTATGTTGCCACCCTGTAAAAAGATATTTTTTTAAATATTGTTCACTTGACTTAGTGTTAGTTACAAAGATTTTTTATAAATAGTTTATGATTTTTTTTTAAATATAAAGCTTAACTTGAAACTCATTATTTCCTCCCACACTCTCTTCTACTTTTAAGCAATCCCACTTAAGTCTGATTGAATGTTTTCTCAAAAGTATCCCAAAGACTACAACAATCGGACAATAACACCAAACTATTTTTTTACAATAAAACTAGCTCACAATACTAACCCTATGCTGGTTTAAATTTTGTAACTCTTCTTTATGTGTGGCACAAATGTGATGGAGGGTGGCTAGATCTCGAGCAGGATCGCCAGAGAATGTCTCTTCAGGTTCTGGTCTTTCGGGAACATTCTAAGAAGATGCATATTTTGTAAACTGTGCATTGAGAAAAAATATGATTTATTTTCACTAAAATATCACTTATTGGTCTTACCGATATGTCGTCGAGGAACTTTATCATCCTATTTTTGTTTTTCAAAATAAAAGGATTAATCACTTCCATCCAGGGTTCCTATGTGTGAAATAAAAACATTTTATTTAATATTAACTTCCAATATATTTATACTGCTAAATATTTCATTTGAAATTTTATTTGTATAAATGGTCCTACTACATAGACAGTCACCAAAACAAAATGGGACAAGAATTCCGAATTAAATAAACTTTTTGTATAAAGAAAAAGTATGCTAATATTAATTTTTTTATAGGTTAATGTAACAACGGATCATTTAAAACTAGTTTACCTTTGCACCAAATTCAACCAGATTCGCAAGATTTTGTAAGCACTTGGCCACTAATATTAGACTTCGAGCAGCAATTTCAGAAGGAGTGTCTAAAAAGAATAACAATTTAAAAGTTTTAAAAAACTCATTTGTTATTTAAAAGGAAATTAGTTCATTTTCCTTTGCAAAGTTAAAATTTTATGCCATACATACCATTAATTAGGTTAAATTGACGAGGATTTAAAATGGCTGGACACAGTAGTCGAAGGAATATAAAACCACTAAATGGATAGAAAATGAAAATGGTAAATATTTTTTACCACTAATTACAAAAACTCATATAAGCTTTAAGATAAACTT
Organism: Troglohyphantes excavatus; assembly: GCA_963932185.1. NCBI lineage: Eukaryota > Metazoa > Arthropoda > Arachnida > Araneae > Linyphiidae > Troglohyphantes > Troglohyphantes excavatus. The sequence goes on from OZ010669.1 coordinate 50,470,542, forward strand.
TCTGCCTTTTTAAGGGCATAATTGAATATAAATACATGGATTGTAGTATGACATTAACAAAGATCATCATTCGTCAACAATCAATGCAAGAAAAGACCTAAAACATTAAATTTTATTATTGAATAATGTTTAAGCTATTCAAAACAAGTTTTATTTACAAATTGAATTAAATTGTTCTTATCTTGAAATAAGTTAGAAAGAACAAAAAAATTAAAAATACAAAGTACTTATATAACTAACCTGACCACTCTTGTTTTAACCAAAGGATCATTAGGCCATTTAACCATGACACTCTTTTGGAGACAGCTACAAATGTACCTCAGAGTTCTGAAATTGTGGCACAGGTATTAAGCAACAAAATAAAACATAAAAAGATAATAATAGATATAACAAAAGAAGTTCACACATAAGACCCCACAAAAAACTCAATTTATATATAATATTATATACTGTAATATAATATTATTTTCAACTGCATACTAATTTAATTGTATTGGGAAGACATTAGTGAAATTCCTGATCATTTTCATGGCAAGTACTATATAAAATAAGTTATTTCTTTCTGTCAAAGTTTACAGACGTCTTCTCAATACAATTAAATTATTATTATTTTATATTTGTAATGAGAGCATTGGCTTTGCAGATGTGCACACAAATCTAAAAGTAACAAGATTTAACATTTTGGATATTTTTATTCAAGTTTTACTATTTATCAAGTAAGATTTCGAAAACTTATCATTTAATATTACTAATAAAAAACCTGCAACTCATTTTATTTTTATAAAAAAAATTATATAATTAATTTTACATCATTTACTGGCAATGATTTGAGAACCATTATTATAATAAGCAAATCTTTAGTTGGGATTTCGAGGTTCATTATTACTGACTTACAATGAAAAGTTCAGGAAAATTCGCACTAGAGTTACACAATCCAAACTATTAACAACAGTTTAAGATACAGTATACAGTGAAATTGTTATAGGGATCATTGTGTTAGATTTCAATTGAAGTTTATTTTACGATCTCCTAATGGCAAATATTCTGTTATAATAACCATTTTATGTTTATTCATGCTTGATGCCCTAAAGCCCCTGCTATCCAATATTATGCAGTTAGTGAACATACCATATAAAAAAATCAAATATCAATAGGAAACCAAATTTGTATTGAGATGCAAAAATATTTAGGGCTTGGTAATTAATTGATTTTGTTTTATGTCATCCAAATGTATAACCTGTTTAAAAAATGAAATTAAAAAAAAAAATTATATTTAAAATGAAAATTTAATTTTTTAGACTTTCATTAACAATTTACAAATGAGCGAGAACTAGTAAAACTTACTTTAAAATAAACTTTTACATTATATTTAATGAAAACTATACATAATTTTTTTTTTACATTGTCGAATATTTTTCCAATCTTATTACCTGGGACAAGAGTCAATTGAAGAAAATATCGATTCAATCACTTCGTCCAGAAGACCTAGCATATTTTCAGCATTCGTGCAGGCCTCAATGGGACTCTCCAACTTGCTAGGATTCAACTGCAAGGAACAGAGTTGTTAAGAACTTGTTTTTTAAAATATATTTAATAAAATTTCAGTCAAATACATAACAAACCTCGCAAGACTGTCGACTATCCATGACTTTAAGAATAAAATCTTGAACTGATTGATGCAGAAAGCCATTGGCAGTCGACCTCATGTAGTGATCCATCAGTGTTGTGGTGAGGGAGGCAGAACGAAACAAGGTAGTGGTGTCTTCTGCAGATGATTAATACAGTTGTAAATCATTCAAGAACCAGTTATAAGAAACATGCCAAATGAAATTCAGAAAAATAAAATATATATAATAGAAGAAATTTAATATTTTTGGTTTTGCATTATAATCTTATAAATGTCTCAAATAAATCCTTTAAAGGAAGATGTAAATATTTTTAACAGCATCAAAGCATATCTTTAATGGACTCTGAAATATATTAAATAAATAAATTTCATTAAAAAAATTGATGCCTTGAGTACAGATGTGTTAAGTAGATTTCATGAACTTAACTTCATTTGAGTAATGTTAAGTGAAACAATTATTTTAATTGGCAGAAACCCCTGACATTTTTTCATTTCTTATAATAACACTACTAACTTCTAATGGCGATCTTAAAAATATAGAGAATTGTCATTTACCACATCTGAGAACTAAGGCACTGATGTATAACAATAGTGTTTTAACAATATTTTTTTTAATTACACTGTTATTTTATTGTGGTGTATCTAGAACTAAAGTATACAAATTAAACACTTTTAGTGGAACACACATATACCAAGCTATGTTACATTAATTTTAAACTTTCATTAAAATATAAGGTAACACAAGTTATAATTCCTTATAACACTTAAAAATAATAAAATTTATAAACAATATCAGCACCAAGGTTACAATGTTAATAATTAAAAAATAAATTATCTAGTATAATATACATTTCATAATTTAATTGCAACAAAAGACTAGAAGTATAAGTTTTAAAATTAAGCACTTTTTAATACTATGATTAAGTTTTTACCTTCAAATTGTATTTCTCTGTCATTCATAGTTTTTAAGAGTGTTGCCTCTTTTCGATCGTACCGAAATACCCTGAGAACTGCATTTGCAAGGGGTGTTCTGTCTCTGTGGCAAAGGTCAGCTAACACACTTACAACTTCCAAATCATCTTCCATGATAAGCTTTTAAATAAGAACATGTATTTTCATTAAACAATCCACATAAATACTTATAATATCTAACATTTAATTGATAGTTATTAACCAAATTGAATTTATGATTTTGACTGACAAACAGTTGAGCTAGAAAAGTATATAACATAACTAGTATTAAAATTTTGAAAAACTCAAAAAAATAATAAAATACCTGTACTGTCTCATACAGATTTTAAAAATATATAATTTAGTAGTTTAAAAAAAATAACATTTATTTAATTAAATACTACTTAGCACTAAAGCTTCTACCTCTTTTAAAGCATTATATTCAGCTAATGGCATTATAACTTCATGAACATAACGTATCCTGACTCTTAAAGAACCCCAGTCTTCTCTGATCGGGGGAGTCAAACCTCCAAGTGGAAACCAATCTTCAACTTCATCACCGCTTATTAGATTTTCTAATTCCACAGTCACATCAGCTGTAAAATACAGAAGCATAATCAAATTAGCAAAGAAACATAGAATATTTTTCAAAATGAAAATTCAAAAGTAAAAAACTCATTTGTTACCGATTTCCATGTCTTTAGAGCGCTTTCCTTTATTGTATAATGTGATGCTAAAAGATGTTATATCTGATGGGATATCTCTGTAAAAAAAATAATAATTTGTAATGATTTTTTTTATCATATACATAAGATAATATATACATCTGAACTTAAAGTATATTAGCTGCAATAATTATAAAATAGTATTTGGTTATTTAAATCTGCTATTAGGAGAAAAACCTAAAAATCCTTTACTTGAATAGTAGTAAATATGAATATTAATTTCTAACAAGTGTATTTCATTATGTTGTTTAACCCTCTGATGTTTACGAGTGCTTCGAGCAAGAATGGACTGTAGTAGAGCGAATATGACGTCATCATCGTGATGCAAACATCTCAGACCTGATGGCACCAGACACGTGACTTCCTTTCAAAATTTATGAATGAAAAAACGTTCGCGATTGAATTGTGATTTGGAAATAATAGCAAATGCGTTACTTCATTAAGTACATGATATTTTTATGAATGAACTAGAAAAAATTAATGAATGGATGACGTAGTAAACCATGTGTCTGAGGCCATACGTGTTGGCCTGACTTTGATGTTAGCAAAATTATAACCTTATGATTTCTCTACTATGAGGGATCCATGCTCGAAGTGTGGGCGGGATATCATGTCCAGGGATCTCCAGTTTTAACATTTCAATTTTTAAATTCATGAAAATACTCCATTTTACAATATTTTTTAAATCTAATTGTTTGAGGTACACTTTAATAACTAACTCTATGCACTGAATTAAAATGTTGGTAAAAAAAATGCACACCTAGGAAAAATTATTTAAACTTCCAAGCACTGAAAACAACTGTACAATTGGAAAAAAAAAATGTACGCATCAGTGGGTGTATAGTACTAACATACTACATAAAATATTTAGCAAAAAAACTAAATGCAATAAATATTTCAATAAAAAAAAATTAAGAGTCCTATTCACTTAATTTCCATGAAGAGATTCCAACCTAATACAATAAAGAAAACGATAACACTTACTCAAGAACGAAATCTTCTTCCCAAATGGGATCTGGTGGACATTTCACTTGAGTTCTGCAGACCTTCACTTGGTTCAACGCGATTATGCAAAATGGATGAGGCACAAGCCTCACAGGTAAACGGTGAGCTTCCAGCAGCGTTAAATGAAGACTTCGTACTTCAGTGACATTGTGGGTTGGAGCTCGCCCTCTAGGAAGTTGAGGGGAGCACAGAGGTTTTATAGCTTGAATCCATTCCTAAAGAAAATATATAGTTTATACACAAACTTATTCTAAATACATGAATCCATATTATTTCCTGTTATTCCATATTATCTTATGTTTCTGTATTATTCTGTTATGTTCATTTATGATGCCACACAATTATTTTTTACCCTTTCCGCCTTTTATATCATGATGTCAGATCTCCTTAACCCCTCCTCAGTCACATCGCCTTTTAACATTTTAAGTAAGCATATTTTAACTTTTCGACTGATAATGGCAAAAATACCTTTTTTCATTAATATAAATGATCAAAGTAAGATCAATAAATTTAATCATAGCAAACATGATCGTTAAGGGTTCTCAATTTTAAAAACACCCTATTAACTGTGATTGTCTAAATCTTAAACCCTTATTCAAATGCTGAACATCATCATACAAGGTCAAGTATCTCATATATTCATAATATAATAAATTAACAATCCTATGGCAAATATTGTACCTTTATATATAATAATAATCTCAATTTAAGACCAAATTCATTCTCAAGTTGGATAATAAACACATAATTTCTGACCAGATATAAAACTCACTCTACCGTAATATGTATTTTCTTAAATTTAAAACTAAATTAAAAAAAAGATACACCCTTTTAAGTTAAGACAATTTTTATTGAAAAAAACTGCTGTGAGAGGTTGCTCTCGCAGAGTGGCGCTGGTGTACCGGAAGTGACGGAATGCGTGGGAGAGAGCGTTCGGTTGTTTTGGAGGGAGAAAAAAAAAGAAAGCGAGGACCGGACGGGGATTCGGAAAGCAAAAGTAACAAGTGTCCGGTGTTATCAATTGTCCGGTGGTATCAAGTGTCCGGTGTCATCAATTGTCCGGTGGTATCAAGTGTCCGGTGTCATCAATTGTCCAGGGTGTTATCAAGTGTCCGGTGTTATCAAGTGTCCGGTGTTATCAATTGTCCGGTGGTATCAAGTGTCCGGTGGTATCAATTGTCCGGTGTTATCAAGTGTCCGGTGTTATCAATTGTCCGGTGTTATCAAGTGTCTGGTGTTATCAAGTGTCCGGTGTTGTTCTGAATTGTCCGGGGGTTTCAAGAGTATCAACGAACCAAGATTTGAGCTGTGACAAAGCTTACAACTGCCTTACTCGAGTAAAAGATTGTTATATAAAAGAGATAAGTAACTTTTTTGTCAATTGGTTTCTTTGTACATTTGTTTAGGCAGAATATGGTAAAAATTAAATACAGAAATTGAAAATAGGGCAACATATATTTCAAACTAAGCAACAGTATATCATTTAGTATTACTATTTCTAAATAGTTATATAAATTTAACAAAAAGTTTTGTCTCTTTTATATTTTGGTATGGCCATTTTGCTGAATGCCACAGTTAGAATTGATTATTTATTGGCAGTTAATAATGAACATAAAACTTCTTTTTTTTTATCTTAAGTTTCATCCATTTAAAATTTGTGACAGTGGATAATTCAGAAAAATCACATTTTATAATAGTACATAAACATTTTATATAAAAAAATATTCATATTTTTCTGATATCGATATTAAATCATTTTATTTGTCACTAAACTACAAATATAATTATGATAATAGAAAAGTAAAAAGGGAGTGCATTACAAAAGGACAGCAGCTGTTTTAAGAACATATAATTTTTCTGTTCATGCAAAAATTCAAACATAATTTACCAAAACTATTTTTGTTAGTTGGTCAGTTTATTTACAAATCTTAGAGAAGTAGTTCTTTAACATGCCTGTATGTCAGTTATGATCAATGCCATTTTAATTAAAAAAAGTTTTAAATAATATTTGATGTAATCCTCAATTTAAAAATAGAATTATTTTATCATTTATGCAGTTTTAGCAAACTACAACTCACCTGTGTTAGATCAGGAGAACTGGCACACAAATAATAGACTGTACTTATACATGGCAAAGCACGCTCCACTAATTGAAAGCAGTTGGGCCTAATACAAAATTTAATTAAAATTTCAATAATTCAAGTCAGTAATCAAAATAAACTATTAAGAAACTAGTCTTAAGTAACAATTTACCTTTCAAAGAGACTGTCATGAACCATATAGAGATAAGTATAACTCAACTCAATTAATCCTTTCGGTTTAGTCCGCTAAAATATAAATATCAACATTCAAAAAAAAATTATGTATTTAAAAAACAAAATAGGTACATTATTTATTTTTAATGATAAGCATTGCTAAAAATGGACAAAAATAATCTTATTAATCTTACCCTAGGGTTATCAAAAAAGAGAAGCTGTTGTTCTTTGGAACTGAGAACAAAGTATAAATTTTTCCATTTACGATTCCCTTGACCTGGGTTAAAACAACCTAAGAATTAAAGTTAAAACGTAAACTTTATTATTAAATAACTACTGAGTTAATAAAGGTATTTTCTTTTACATAAGTAATATATTGCTTTTATATAAATAAAATACCTAATTATAGCTCAAATAAATCAAGTACTCTTACTCTTTTTATTAAGATATCCCTTCATTCGTATTCCTTTGTTGCGTTTAGCTATTCCCGATTCCCGGCTCTCTCGCAGAGTTGCATAGATATCTTGGGACTTGTGTTGAATCTCTTCGGCTTTACATAGTTCCTTCGATTCATAAGGAGCCTTTAAAACAACAAAAAAGGTATTGCAATACAGAATAATAACATTACAGAGTAATAACATTACAAAATATTATGTTACAACAAATAACTCCATATTTCCTTATTTACCTTTTACATTTTCATGTTTTGATATTTTCTGGTTAAAAAAGGTAAAATTGTTATGCAATTAACTGTTTAGAAAATATATATGTGAAAAAAAATCATTATGAGTTGCCTGATTTCAAAAATATATTTTTCAACAAACTAAGATGCCTGTTATTTGCACAGTGTTCATTAAAATAGTGCAGTAAAAAAATAAATAAGCATATGTTCTATTAAACTGGGATAAAAGACCTAATAATAGCAGTTTTTCAAAGTTTAATTTTTCCTGGTAAAATCTATATTTTTATATAAAAAAAATATATCTGTGGGACAGAACGATAATCACTTAAAAAGAATGGAGCTTAATCAGTTTAAAAATTTAATATGTGCATACAATAAAAAATTATGTCAAGACAAACATAAAAATGTCAAACAATGTAAAGTAAGATGTAATTACTCGATTGCTTTTTAAATTATTTACAGTACATTATCGCTTGGGCAAGTAGTCGCTTAGGATGCCGGTCAAAATAGGGCTTAAAATTTTTTTGAAAATAAAAGTACATTATTAGATTGGGAATTTTGAACTCTGATATTATAACAATTTGCATGTTCCAACTATATAACTTTCAGTTAAATAAATTATATCACACATTTAAACACATTATTTTTAGGCATCCATTATTATATTATTTTTATTGGTACATAATTATTTTATGGGTTTTTTTCAATTGAAAGAAAAGAAAACTTATACAAAAAACATCTTTTATAAGCAATTTAGCATTAGCATTGTATTGTAAGAAATAGGGTACCAAAATCAAGCATGCTTGTGTCACAAAAAATTCCTTCCATTACTCTTGTAACGTTAATAGTATAGATCAATGGTTTCCAAGCCGTGGTCCGTGGAACTATTGTCTAATCACAAAAATGTTTCATATATTTTTAAGAATTTTTATTTTTATTTTAATACAAAAATAACGAAAATATGAAACCAAAATTTATTTGTTTAAACAAAACACAATTATATAGATTAGAATCCCCTTTTCTACTTTCACATGCTTGCTTATATTAAGTATTTTCATGGTGACTTAGTCTGCTGAAAGTATTTTGTTGGGAAAGATTTTTACGATGACTTAGTCAGTCTGCTTGTATATTGTATAGGGCCAGAATAAATTTTGACACACATTTTTTTTATTACTTTTTTAAATGGGGAGTCTGCCCTTTTTACAACTTTTATTTTGGTAATCAGTAGCAATCTAAAGGTTGGAAACAATTGGAATAGATTATAGACAACTTACTTTTAATACAGGGTCACCAAGATGATGGCCTTCTACGATTTGCTCAACTTTGTACCTGCTTACAACAGCTTCCAAGCTATATTAATAATAAATTCACATATTAAAATTAAAGACACAACATATACATGCATTATATTTTGTTTAACATTAAAAAGAGCTGAATGACTTAAGAGTAATCGTAGTATTTTGTATGTACCTGTCAAAACATCTTCCTCCCATCACGTATCTGTTTCCCCTCTTTTCGATGCGAAAGCGCTGGATGGTGTTGTTAATGTGGAAGAACAATGAATAGTTCCCAGGAGAATTATCACTAGGTCTCACTAAGAAGCTTCCCGGACCCACTGCAAAAACATCCATTGGAACCAAAATCAATTCGAGAAAACTTTCTGGTTTAATCTCATACACGTAAAAGCAAGATTTCATTACTTTGATAAAAAAAATTGTTAAAATGTTAATTAAAATTTTGCTTAAATAAAACTCAAATTAGAAGTAATTGTAGGATTAATTTTCTTGTACCAAATTGATAAACTAAAATTGTTCATTAAAATTATAAAATAAAAAAATTATTAAGTCAGGAAATATTTTTTATTAACAATTATAAAATGTATTAAAGAAAATATAAATACATGTTAAATTCCATACAAGAGTCCAACTCTTACCAATAAATACATCCACAAAATAATTTTAGATATTTACTCATACAGTAGAACCTCATTATAACAGACTAAAAGGGGATAAAGGATGTTCGTTTTAATGAAAGTCCAGTTTATAATAAATAATTTTTATAGGGGTGTAATAACAACAGGGAGTAAGTACATCACTGAAATTACAATAGCTAGCTATAAAAAGCGTTTATTATACTCCTAATAAAAAAAGCCTTCAACATCATACGTTAAATCGTAAAATAGGTGTACCTATACGCTGTATTAATCTTTAGAAAAAGGTCCTGGGTCTTGTTGATTGCTAACATTCATTGGTTTAAAAAAAAAAAATTTTTTTATTGGGTCAGTTTCTGGTTTCAGTTAATAACTGACAGAGGTGCCATAAGTGTTCATAATATACATAATACATTTGTCAATTGTTCATTAAATAATTACATTTAAATGGTCTTCAACAAAAGCATTTGATGGTTCTTCAAAATCTAGGATTTCAATTCTTACAATTTTTTTAACTGTTCCTCGTTATAAGCGACGCCCATTATAATAGGGTCATTATAATGAGGTTATAGTGTACATAAAATCAGGAGTACATTATTTTTTATGCAGTAAACTTTAAAAAATAAAGCATTAGTTTTTTTAAAATACCAAAGTATGAATATTGACAAAACATCACAAGAAAATCCAATAGCAGAGAAAATTCAGTATTAAAAATTTAAGTATAGACTATTTATTCAAATGAAAAGTAGAAATATTCATATATATTAGAATACATTACATTGAAATATACAATATATTATATTAAAACATTATTTAAAATTCATTAAAAATATTCGATAAGCTCAGCATAAACCAAATGAGTAAAATTGTATGCCTTACTCTTTGCAAGTTTTTCCACGGCAGCTTCTTTACTAATTGTTCCATGAAACCATGGATAAATCTCATTGGGATCAACATCATCATCCTGTAAAAATACAATTTGTAACAGATCTTATATTATCTAGAATTAATTACTTAAATGAAAAATCCCATTTATCAGATCCCAAGGACATAAAAAAAAATTCAGTAATTACTTTTTTAAATAAATTTACCGTTCCAAATGGCTTACTATTATTTTATTTAAGAAGTGAATTAATATTTCATTTGAGGCATATTATCATTTAATGATTATTAATTTCAATAGATTAATCATATTTATTAATGAATCATCTTTTAGCTTATCAATTGCTTAATGAATCATTAACATTTAAGGAATATAATACGATAAGTATGCAACTGAATTCAAAATCATAAAAATTATGTGAATGAAATTTTACAAATACAAAATTCAACAGTGACAATGTTTCAGATATATCCTGTGCATATATTATACTAAAATTTAACATAAAGGCAATAAAAAAAAGCTAAAGTAAAATTTTAATTTTAAAATATTGTTTTGACATCATTAAAGATATTTAAACTTTTCTGACTAAATACAATGAATCGGTTTTACAACCAGAACAAAAATTGGTTTTTTAAAAAATTGCTTGACCTGTCATACAATATTACTTAACTTTACTAAGAGAAAATTGTATATGTCTGACAGGGAATATATTTCATTACTGTCTATATAATGTTAGCATATAATAATGGGAAAATTTATATATAAAAGTATACATTGATAAATGGTATTTCAAAAGTTAAAAATGTAAATAATGTATTCATATAAATATATAGAAATTTAATAAATTTGTTTCATTACAAAGATTTGTAAAAAAAATCATGATTGTATTTTTGTGCTCCCAGTCGCACATATAAACAAAAAAAATTGAACGTGTGCAAAATTTTCATGAATACCAGAAGGAAAGTCTTATGTAGGCCAATTCGTCCTTGTAAATATGAATGTTTGCTTGTAATTATGAGTTTTCATTGGTCTTTTAGTAAATTTTTTTAAGAACTATTTTTTTTTTTAATCTGACACCAAAATATGATGTTATAAAGAATTATTTTAAAATGAGAGCACTCACCAATTCTTCGACAAGTTCTTTAAACACTAATCCACTTTCCTGAGTGCGATGCAAAGTGCACCAAAGCCAACCATCACCCATGTCATTATGCACAATAAATATATCACCTTTTAGAAAGCTGAAAGAATAATAAATAGTAAACAAATTATTGAAGAAAAAAATCTTGGTAATACATTCAACTTTAAAAACTAATAACTTTAAAAAACAATAAAAGTGTACGAGTTTTACAGATTTTTTTTAAGGGGGACCCGAGCCCCAAATCCTAATATTTTTATTGATGTTAATGAATTAAGAAATACCCAATTATTATTTTTTTTTTTTGCAGTATTACAACATCTTTTTCTAAACAATAATAAGTTGTTTTTTTTGCATTTTTTAAACATAAATGTGCTTTAAAAAAAAAACACTACTCCTCCTTCAATACTTAAATAACTTTTTCAATACTTAAATAATGGTAAAGTATATACTACAGGTCTAGGAAGAGATTTTTGCAAATTTGTGTTTTAGTCGTTTTCAAAAAAATATTTTAAGATCATATCCTAAAAATATTCATATTTTTATGTCTATAATTCCCTAAAAAAAAAATTTTTTTTTTTTTAAATCTTCCTACATTTATCAATCAAATATTAAAAGTTTCAAACTCTATTAACAATTTAGTTTTAATAATTTTTTTACAAAGCCTTAGCATTTTAAACACGATTAAAATTCAAAAAATTATTTTCAGTAAATTACTTAAATAAAATACAAGTAAAGCATAATATTAAAAACACAAAATTACTTTATGTTATAACGCACAAATAAAATATATTACATTTGAATTTTAACTGCCAGTTAATTAGGGGCAGTGTTCACACTATGAATATTTTGAAAGATGGCCTGCCCTTTTATCTTGAAACATGTGCCCTCGTGCACTTTTATGCATGAATCATCGCCCTTCTTACCCTCTCCAAACAATTCACCTAACCATTTTACGAAAATATCCATAAATAGTCATTTGGTTGTCCTCAGCTAACTAGAATTGCTGGTTCCAGCAAAAATCATTTTATTACGATGTTTTTTCCAATTAAAAAAACTAAATTATAAGATTTTCTGCTTGCTAAAAACGAATTTTCTTGTTTTTAAAGTATTTCCTTTTATTTTAATTTGATTCTATAGTTATTTGAATACAATTTAAGAACCAAACAGACCTTGCCAATGGTGTACTATGTAATTATTGCAGATTCATTGCAATTTCTCAAGATTTACATACTTTTTTCAATTTTGATTGGGTTTGCTAGGTATTTAATTCCATTATTTGTCGGTGTAGTAAGAATCAATTTGGCATCCTTATTAAAGTGACCTTAGGGGGAAAAAAACCTTTTTTCTCAAAATAGCACCCGCCTCTTTTCATTTCTAAACTTAACACTGCAAAGATATATGTAAAGAAATTTATATATACATTTATAATATGATCCATACAACACGAACAATATTGTGAATAAATTACATTGTTCTGTTTGAATAGACACAATTGTAAAGGAAGTGGAAAATTAATACCTTATTTCATCTGTGTCAGGCATCTTGTTATAAGGCAGTATAGCCACAACTCGTTTCTTGTCATTAACAGGCTAAAGAAAAAGTTTAAACATATTTGATTTTATGAGTAACATCAAATTCCAATTTTTAAAAAAATTAATTTATGAATATTTAGAGTAATTGTAATTTAAAATTACCCTTTTAAATTTTACTTGGGTTTCCAGATATTTTTCCTCATTATAACAAAACAATTAGTGTCATCAATTTTAGAAAAATATTAGCTTTGTGTAATTTCTTCTACTTTAAAGTGAACATTTTGAAATTCCCCAAGTATTTACTGCAAAGCTCATAAATTGAAGTGACTTTTCAGTTTTCATTGTGTTTAGAAAGTATTTGATTATAGAAGATTAAATTATTAATAGATAATTATTGTTTTATAACCAAAAGTCAAACTTTGTGCAAAATTTTAAAAATAATCCTGATATGTGAATTCCTAATTTCATGATTTCCCCTGTATATTATCCATTATAACTTATAAATTCCACTTATTATTACATTTAGATGCAGTCAAAAGATAGAACAGAATACTACAATTTGGTTTTATCTTCTCTAAATAAAAGTTTACCCTGTGCTTTTTCTATGGATTGAAACGTATTCAGCACCCGTCATAAAGCATTGGATAAATGTGGTACAAGTTTAAGTCCTTTGACAAAAAAAAACTTATCAAAACAATTTATTAATTATATACACTAATAGACCACTGAATGCTATAATGACTTTGTGTCAGCCAATACAAAATATAGACCTTGAAACATATAAAATAATGAACCCCAAAGTAAAAATATAAACTAATGTCACATAATTTCAGAATCAATATATATAACTTTCTTAACAATGAAATGTTTTCAAAACAACTCCCATTAATTTATAAATTTTAGCTTCATGCTATAATGTTTCAATAAAATCTAACTAAAGCAGCAACATATAATACTCTTAACATATAATTCAATGTAAAGGAGAAATAATAAAATCAAGTAAGTTTTAAAGGATTTTTTATGAAAATTTGAGCTTTATAGTGCAAAAATGGTAACAGATTGATTACTGAAAGTATTGTCCATCGCTAGCCACTACTTTTACCCATCTTTCTAGCAACATACAAGTTCTACGTTGAAAGAATTACCGGTCTTTAGAGGCAATCCAAGATTCAATCCATTTTTTGCATTCCTCGTAAGATCAAAACAAGTGGTAGTAGGAAGGAGCGATTTTAATACCAGTAATGCCCTCTCTTGTAAATCCTTTAAAAATTACTTATACCCCCAATATATAAAGCCATTCAAGCATTAAGGAACTATCGATAACTAGTCATCAAAGCCTGCTCACCTCGGGTGGCGAAACTGGATAAGCGAGTCTTTCTTTCTTTAACAGGTCAGACCAACTTGTATAGTAACCAATCAAATCAGAGAGAGAGTCAAATTGCCTCCCTCCAATATAGTAGTCACCGCATACTGCAGTTATTCTAAATGTAAAAAAATTATCATGAAGCATAAAATAGAATAATAACACAAAAATGTAATATTTACTGGTTTTATTTAGAGGCCTGAAATTTTAAACAAGAATACATACAACCATTAGTTATTAATACAGATTATTTTGATTGCTTATTTTTTCTATGAACTACCAAATAACTTTACTATTATTTCATTATTATTTATCTGATATAAAATGTTGCTAATTCTGTATAAAAATGTAGTTAATCTCAAAATATCTTGGTTACGTTTTTACTTCAATTTGAAAGAGTTAACAAAATTATGCTTTGTGTGACAAAAAACAAACGAACATGGAACATACTGTCTAACATCTTATTGCTCACAATAGTAGTAAAATGCATTAGAAATTTTCCAAAGCATAAATAGTATTGAGGAATACAAAGAGGTGTGTAAGAAACAACGAAATTTCCTTTTGTAAACACATTTTCTCTCCATTGCATAACTTATATTACCCACAACAAAAACACAATGTCAAACAAATGATGTTTAAAGGATTCTAAAAGCGAAATTTACACAAGATGATTTATTTATTTTTAAATTATTGAAAAGTACATATTTATTAAGTATCTACCTGAAGTGATTTATCCCTGTATGTCCCAAATAAGACAAGACATAAGAACCAGGCTTGCGGTCACTTTCTCGGATAAGATAGCTCCCCAGTTTACTTGCAGCTTGGAGCCGTAGTTCAGCGCTGTATCTATCAAGACGTCCATGATACCACCTGCAATTACGAATTAAAAGTCACTTTTAAAGTATAACCAACAATTAATGCAAGGTTCGATTTTAATAGTGTTTCAACAATGTAATGATGATGATTGGCAACATTAATAAACTAAAGATTTACAATAAAAAACAAATAAATATACTTTACACATCAATTTTTTATCAGTGTTTTTATTATTTCATAAACCTATTAATATTTTTGAAAAAATATAAAAAATTTAACTAACAAATTGAAAGCATTTTAGCAACTATAATATGTAATGGATTAAAAAAAACTAGTATAAAATGTAAAAATCGCAAATGTCAAAATATTTTGTGACAAAAGTAGAAGGGTTTTAAATATATTATTAAAATTATATTACTATCAAAAAAAAAATTAAAACGCGCAATAATTTAGATTGACTTTTTCCTAGACTCATTTTTTTTTATAGAATCAGTCAAAAACTATGTAATAATAAGTGATTATGTAAATTTCTTTAAAACTCCGATAGAATATTTCGATTCAAATCACAATAGTCAACTAAGTTTTAAATGCTCATCAAAAACATTATTTTAAAACAGTGATATTGTCAATGAAACTCGCTGTAGTTAACTAAAGATATTCAAAGACTAGCTATAGTAGTAGTTTGTTAATGACCATCTGAAAACATCCGAGAAACAATACCATAATTTAAAAAATATTTTGTTCTTTAGAAATGTCACTTTCATTAATGAATGACATTTAGCGTGAGTAACTATATTTGATAATGTATCCTTCTTTGTACAAAAGTAATGCTACATAGCAAAGGTAAGAACAATTATTGCACACTTATAATTTTATAGTTTAATTAAGTTTAATTTTTTAAAATGTCATAAATATAAAAACATTACTGTACAGAATAATTAATAAATCAGACAAATACAATACATTTATTCTAATAGCCAACACTTAATAATTGCATTTACAAACATACACAACATCGGACCATGTTTACTTTATGTACATCAATATTGCAGACGATCCAATTAAAAATTTATAAAAATACTTAAACGACTCCGCAACTCCTTCAATTAACACAACAATTAATTTAATATACCGAGAACATTTAGTGAGAAAATATCTTTAAGCAGTCATTCTGAACAATATTTTGTTGCAACCAATACATGCACTTACTGTGTCTGAGGAGGGGCTGTCAGAGAAATATTGACATTTTCTTCGAAAAAGTCCCCTTCTCCCAAAAATGGATCAAATTCTTCCTGAAGGCTTCCTTCTCTGACATCTTCTTGGCTACCGGGGGTGCTGTGTCTTCGCAAACGATTTTCTAGTTCCTCTTTGCTATGATCTGCCATGACCGTGTCTCGTCTTGCATATCAAACTTATTATCGTTATTCCATACGTTGAACGACCATAATTAAGGAGGATATTTTCCTGATGTTTGCTTTACAACATAAGGAGAGTGTGTCTATAATATAACAAGGAATTGCTTCAAACTCGAATAGAAGACAGTTTGATCTAGTTATTTCTTACGTTAAATCTGCATTACTCGATCTTGATCCAAAACCAACTTTTTCATTCACTGTAGTAGGAAAGGAACCGCGGTTTATGACATGAATGAAAAGATTACTTTTGTTTTTCTTTTAGTCCTTTGTACTATGATCGCTAAAATGTAGACATTTATGTTCAATATATAAACCTATTTGAACTTCGATTTTAATAATTTGAATTTATTATCAAAACTAAGACCTTTATAAAGTAAATTAAAGAAAAGAAAATATTTTTTTAGAAATTGCACATTTTGTTTATTTTGAGTAAAAACAAAAATTATATGAAATTTATTTGACGTATTTTACAACATTTACATAGTTATTAATTAGTTTAATGATTCAGTTAATTCTGGAAAGTTTCCAAGAAAGAAAATATAAAGAATATTTCTAAGCAAAAAAAATCTATTTGGCATCGGTAACAAATTGTTGCGATTGGTTACATCATGGTCATGGCGACCATGTGTTTACGCACCGGTACGAAACTAAATAAGTTACGTTTCACACAAGCAAGTTTTAACAAATCAATATACCAGCATCATTCCAGAAGAATATCATTTAGTTCAATTATATCTCAAGCTAAATATCCTTCAAGACTATCGTTTCAAAATCCACCTTACGAAATGTCGTCTGCTCCTGCCACTGTAATTCGTCTGTTTACAAACACAGATAAACGATGGTGTGTTTTAAAGACCTTCAATTCAAGATTATCGACTGCTATTTTAAGGACCAACACGTCAAATAGAAGTTTACCTAATTCTAGTTTTTCATCTAACTTCGTTTTCAATAATAGGTTAAAAGGTCACAACTTTTACAAAATCCAGGCAGCTTCTTATTGTTCTCAAAAGAAGGACGACGATCCTAATAATGCCAGTTCTAGCAGTAATGACGATGGGGGTGATTCCGATGGAAGGGAACCAGCATTACAAACTTATCCAACATCTCAGCACATGGGGGCTCTTACTCCAATGACAGTACCTGAGATCTGGCCCACAGTCCCTCTTGTAGCTGTTAGTCGTAATCCAGTATTTCCCAAATTTATAAAAATCATTGAGGTTAGTTGTTATACTGTGGAACATAATATGAGTTTCCAAGAATATTTCTTGGGTCAGGTTTACTGTACGGTCACCCTTGGCGCGATTTTTCCGCATTTGGCGATAAATTTTTTTTAAATGGCAACCCCCCTCCGTAACGACAAGGAATTGCAGCAACCCTATTGGACAACAGTCGCCAAAATGGCGACTTTTGGCGAGATTTTGAAAAAGTCGCCAAGGATGACCGTACAGTAAACCTTTACCTATTTCTTTTCTTGTGTATGCTATGTACATTTGGCGTTGCAGTTAAAATGCAAGTTAATCTGTCTTATACGGTCGCCCTTGTCGACTTTTCTGAAAATCCCATATTCGCAACGATAAAACATTGCTTGGCAACAAAAACCGGTTTGGTTGCCAATCAAAGAATTCCTCCATTTTCTCCCTGCATTGCGTTTGGCGCCCGGTTGCCAGATTTGGCGAAAAATCAAGGCGACCGTGAAAGACAGATTAACCAAAATGCATTGACCGGTCACTCACACACTCGGATATTTTGCCAAATCTGATTACCATTTTCTCCAACCCTGCAGGGTGAAATGAAGGAGTTCTTTGATTGTCAGACTTGTCTCCAAGAATTTTTTAACATTGTGAACATTGCTTTTTAAGAAAAGTTGCCAAAAGTAACCGTTCAATGAATTTTAGCCGCTGTTTCTTTTTTTACAACGTTTTATGCCTTAATTCAAGACTTAACATTTTTATTGTTAAAATCTTAAATTTTGGGAACTTTGATTTTTGATTGTCAACAAAGCCAGTTTTTGTTGCCAAGAGTTTTATTAGAGTTGTGAATCACCAAATATTTCTAATGCATCTTCCTCTGTTCTTGGTTTTATGAACGTAAAAAAATCAACTAATATAAAAATAGTATTTGTTTTGGTAAAACTAAGGAACACATCTACAAATTGCAAACTATATTTTTTATCCTCACTACTAATTATAAATTAAGTCAAAATACTACCTGTATTTCGGTATAGATGTATCGTCAATTTATGCAGCTCTGGTTCAGAGTTTATAATTAGCAGGAGCACCTAATGTTTTTACTATGCACATATCAATTTATTGAATTTTCATAACACCATTAAACTAGTAATGGCGAAAAACATATTTAATAATATTTGTTTGAACCATTGTGTATCTCTAATGTGATGTTAATTCATCCAACCTTACTGCTTAGTGTGGCCTAATTGCAAATTTAATAACCAACATTTTTAGGTTGTTGTATATAGTATTTTCAAATGTTTTATAATGCACGTGTGATGGCTAAAGACCATTCTGCGAAAAAAATTCGACGAAATCCCAATGAAAAATTAGAACTCGCATAAATAATCAATTTAATTCAATAAAAACTGTATATATTTTTTAATATTTAATTGATTTGTAGAATCTATGGAGCTAGTCTGTGTTACTTTAATAGGATTTTGGACGGAAGACTAAGAAGTTGACATTGTATGTAGCGATTGATACCACTTTAAAGTTAATACTTTTCTTACTTGATTGCAATAATTAAGCACAATTTATTTCATCAATACAATTTTATTGTTTAATTGTATTATGTAAAGATATTAATAGTTGTCTTATTAGAATTTCCGATGAAATTGACTTTGAAGCGGTAAAATCAGGGCATTGCTAATCCACGATTTCAAACTACCTTCAAGTCATTTATTTCGTAATTGTAAACTAAATATTTCAATAAGAATACATTCATCCAAAATATTATTTTAATTAATAATATACTTGTATTTCCTTCCAAGATGGATAAAAATTTGCTCATACGTATTTAATAATGACAGTCAACGATGCCCATTGAATATATTTGACTTTTTTTCAGTTTTTAAATCTTTACTAAACGATGTTAAGAATTAGAAAGCACTCATTTTGGCATTTAAGTATGTAATTTAAAAGATTTTATTATAATAATGAAGGAGATTTGATTTAAGATATCTGATGGAGGTTTTAAAGACACAGGAACATCTACATATGAATACTTTTAGGCACAACGAATCGCTGCGAACTTTGGTGAATGTTGTTTTTCTGGCCACTTTTTCTTAATTTTTGATTTCTAAACTTAAATATTTATTTTAAGAGTTAAAATTTCACTCTTTTTTTTTAGGTGAGTTTAATCACTATTTTTCATGTACGAAAATACAACTCAGCGAGTTTTCAATTTTGGACAAAAAATCCTCCTAAAATTGTTGTTTTATATGCGAGTATATTCCGTAATATTATAAATCATTCACTGAATTGGTAAATTATTTCTTGTTTTGCTGCAATAATTGTTCTCTAGTAGCCAACAATTTTGTTTAAATTTTACTTTTGCAACAATGCATGGTGACAAAATACCTGTCACTTTCAAAAGAAAAAGTCTCTTATTTTCTTTATCTTCCAGGTCACAAATCCTAACCTTATGGATTTAATCAGGAGGAAAGTTCGACTAAATCAACCATATGCGGGAGTATTTATGAAAAAATTTGAAAGGTAAATATAGTTCATTTTAAGGAACTTGTTGCTTTTACGATACTTTTTTTATTTCACTCGTTCAAAACACTATCAATATCTCTTTACAGTGAATCTGATGTTGTGAATAAGATAGATGATGTATATAATATTGGAACATTTGTGCAAATTCATGAGCTTCAGGATTTAGGAAGTAGTTTGAGGATGGTTGTTATGGCATATAGAAGGTATTTCTTTTCTATTACATTTTACCACACTCTTTGAAAAGAAATCATTTTTTAATATACAGTCAAACCTCGGTATAACGAACCCGGGATATAACGATCCCTCGCTTGTAACGAACTTTTCAATTGGTCCCAACCGAACTCGTATGTCACTAATGTATTTTCAAATGCTTATAACGATCTTCAAAAGTAAGGAATTCGGATGTAGCGAACTAATATTCACACTTTTTCAGTTTAGTTTCAGGTTTTTCCCAAAAATTTAACTCGCCCCGACCACATTCCTACCCTTTGTTCCTTTGACCGAAGCCAGGTTCCTCAAAGGTGACAATAGAATTCCCTGCTCAGCTCCTCCCCTTCCCCCATTCAACTGGTTTTAGCATACATTCTTTGCCTATTCCTTTCATTCAATTGCTGAAGATTATCGTTTAACTTGTGGACTTCGCGTAGGTTTAAAATCGCTCCTGTTTGCTAATGCCTTTTCCATTGAGAATAAAGCGAAAATTATTAAGAGAATAGAAAACGGTGATTATCGTTTATCTGATAAATAAATTTAAGTAGTAAAAATAATTTAATTGTTTTTTAAGAACAAATATTTCTTTTACTTTATTATTGCCCATTACCAATTGCAATTTAGTGTTCAGTGTAAGTAATTTGTTTCGCACAAAACGTGTTTAAGGACTTTAGGAAGTTTTTATATCGTCAATATTTGAAAATTCGGATATAGTGAACCCTCGGCTATAGCGAACTTTTGAACCAGTCCGTTGAGGGTTCGTTATAACGGGGTTTGACTGTATTACATCACACTATTTTTAGACTTTTCTACCCTCTTCTCAACTATATCATACATAATTTTCATTGAAAACCTATGGTAAATAGATGACATTTATATCAGAGTACAATCTATAAGGAATATATAGTTACACGGGTGCTGCTATGTATGCACAAGAGTAGGCGAATGTTCATCACTGTGAAGAAGGAAATCGTAAAAAAAAATTTATAAATAAGCCTGTCACTTTTTATGTGATGCTAAGACAAAGCAGCTGGTAATACTCAAATATATCATACAAGAAAACATTTACAAAATTGTGAATATCTTCTCAAAGTATTGTTTTGAAAACAAAAGTTATGCATAAATAGTCAAGTCTCTGTTTATCGAAGTCACAGTATTTTAAAAATTATGGTAATACATGATTTCAGTAACTACCTCAGAAAAAGAAGAAAGAATTTAAAATGAAATGGAAATTATAGAGTGGATGTTATATAGAATTCCGACTATGTTGGTCTTGCCTTCACTTTTATACAAAAACCTGGCTGTGCCCTACTATAGTTATAACCATACCACTAATAAGTGTTAAAGCGTACAAATTGAAAACATCCCATAACTCATTACATAAGGAAGGCTAAATTGAATCATTTCATTGGTTAATAACCTTAGATTCAATGCCCAGATATTATTATATAATTGAAAATCATAATTTGATCAAATCTAAAGCAGGGCTAAATTCCCTGTCAAGTTGATGTAACAAATGAATGGCTCCTTTGATGTACAAAACTATTAATTTAAACTTACACAAAATTTTAAAAGCATATATTTTTGTTCTTTTCAGAATCCGAATAAATAAACAGTATATTGAAGGTAAGCATTTTTATAATTTCCTGCCTGTGATAAAACAATAATTTTATAGTCTACGACTCTATTTTAATTAGGGATAAACCGGATAGTGGTTTTGCCGGATATCGGATATCCGGCGCACATTACAAACCGGATATCGGATATCCGAACTGGATTTTGCCGGATTTCCGGCAGTTTCTTTTTTATGAAAATATCTTCTCATACACACTAGAAAATACGGAAATCGGTCAAAAATTACGAAATATTTTTTTATTCTATAATATTCCCCAATTATTTACCCTTAAGGTGATACCAAGATTGAATAAACATTCAAAAAACTTTTTTATTTACAAAGGGTTAGTCTAGGGTGCTGCTAGCAATGGGCGTATGTTTGTACACTTTAAACTCAATTTCTGAATAATTGTATTTTTACCATATGCCCTTTCATTCCAAACATAAAAACTCAAGTTTGCTTAAATTTTTGAGAAATTTATTTTTATTTTAACTTTATATTAGTTGTGAGATGTTATGACCCTCCACCATAACGATTCATTAAAACAAAATTAATAAAATTTAAGTTAAAAACGAGAAAAATTCAAGGGAGAATCTGCACACTGTTAATACATTGGTAGAATTTTCAGGAAAATACTGAAATACCATATTTTTAGCAAAGATAATTGACCGCCACAAAAAAAACCTTCAATGTTTTATTCATCCGGATATCCGGCTTGGAAAATAGGATATCCGGCACTTTACTTCGGGATATCGGATAGTTAAAAATCAGCCGGATAGTTACCGGATATCCGTTTCATCCCTAATTTTAAAAAACTAATACTAAAGAAATGTATATAAAAATCAAGAAATCTGTTATCGGAAATTATTAAGATAAAAAAAATTGTACGACAGTTTTTTCAGGCGTAAGATCATTTTTATATCTAGACCCAAAAGATATGTTGTCCAGTGCATGTATAATGTATATATTTTTTATTTTAAAGTAATAATTTTGTAAATGAGCAAATTAATACAGATTTATTATAATTAAACTTCATGGTGTGTAGAGCATTGTATTGGTAGAAATGTCATGAAATTAAGACAACAGACATTTCAAATCCATGCTCTAACGATTAAAAAAGTAGTACAAAAGTTGCTGATAGAAATCTTTGAAATGCAAGTCAAGCATGATTTGCAAGAACAGAGCTTCTGTACAACTTATACAAATAACAAGTCTCATAAAAGAAGAAAACAAGTTCTGTACAGCATGAGTTTCCAAATTCACTGATGCACGCACAATGACATCCTTGAATGATATAAATGTGTTGGTAAAACTTTCCTACTTAGAAACTCTTCTACTGAAATAAAAGTATTCCACCAGTATTTTTCTATTACTTTTGAATAAATTTCTAGTGCTTATAGATTAAGTGTCATTATAAGAAAATTATATTTTTGAAAACTCTGTAATATAAAACATAAAAAAATTGCTTGCAGAATTTTCTAATTTCATGTCATTATGAGAAAAATATATTTTTGAAAACTCTGTAATATAAAACATAAAAAGTTGCTTGCAGAAAACTAAACTTATATTAAAATGTATGAGACATTAACATTCAAAATAGGCCAAATCCATAGAAGAAAATTTTAATGTTAACTTTTCATATACTTTGTATACATTTTTATTGAACTATATATTTGATTAAGATAAAAACTCGTCTTATAGAACATTGCGTTGAGAATTTTAAAATACAAATACAACGTTAAAATACGCAATAAAAATCCATCAAATCTGGACATGTTTCGGGAGATACATCTCCCTTCATCAGCAGAAAATGAAAAGTCTGTGTGTAATAAAATATAAATAAACCCAGAAATTCAAAGTGTTGCCAAAGAACAAAAAACTATTTCAATCGGTTGGAGTTAACTATTGTGTGCCAACAAGCGGGAAATACTGGGACCGCAAATGTTTCATTGACAATCGAATCAATATTGCTAAAAATATGAAACGCCTCCAGGAAGTCAAGTTCAACTGGAGATTTGGGTTTGCAAATTAAATTTGGGTTAGAAAAATTAAATATGTGACCATGTTCCCAAGAGTAATATTTAATTTTTCTAACCCACATTTAATTAATTATTTTTAGCAGTATTGATTCGATTGTCTATGAAACATTTGCGGTCCCAGTATTTCCCGCTTGTTGGCACACAATAGTTAATTTCAACCGATTGAAATAGTTTTTTGTTGTTTGGCAACACTTTCAATTTCTGGGTTTATTTATATTTTATTACACACAGACTTTTCATTTTCTGCTGATGAAGGGAGATATATCTCCCGAAACATGTCCAGATTTGATGGATTTTTATTGCATATTTTAACATTGTATTTTAATATATGGTTGATTATTTATATTTTATCACCTATCAAAAAAAAAATGTTGTATTTATATATTTTGTAGCTTTTTATAATACTTGTTTCTTTTTCAATAACTAGAAGAACCAGATTCTCATAGAGGAAGAAAGAGACGAAATAATCGCAAGAATAATGACAGTGCTCCTGTTATATCAACAGATGTACCACCACCCATTGAAGAAACTGTTGCTTCTGGCCCTGTTCTTATGGTAGAGGTTGAAAATGTCAAGCATGAACATTATGAAGTAACAGAAGAAATAAAGGTATTTTGCATATCACACATAATTTTTAAATAATCAAGGATTAACTACATTAATATATTTAAAATGTATCCTTCTTTACTAGTTTAATATAGAATATTTGAATTAAAATTTTTTAATTTTTACACAGGCTCTCTCGCAAGAAATTGTAAAAACTATACGGGAAATCATTGGCCTCAATCCACTGTATAGGGAGTCCGTTCAGCAGATGATTCAAGCTGGTCAACGGGTCATTGATAATCCGGTATATCTGTCTGACTTAGGTAACCTTTATAATTTTTTTAATGAATTAATAACTTTTCTTGGAAGAAGCATATTTAATTTATTGAATCTTAATCAAAATTTATATCTATAAAGTTTGTAATAAATAATCCAGGTAAACTTTTCGTGTTTTTCTGCTTTTTGTTTAGTATTTTTTTTTCTTTCAAATAAATATGATAAATGCGTTATTCTATTTTTAATTAATTGAAAATGAATTCATTCTTGTTCATAAAAATTCTGTGCATAATTCCTTCATAACTTTAGGAGACTACATTATTAAAATTTTTGTTTATTTATCTTTAAAACAATTTTAAATTGGTTATCTTTTTATGTGATAGCCTTCAAAAAGTACATTATACATAAATAGGGCTGTGCCTTTTTTGTAATGAAACTTTATTAATAGAATAATTGTCATTATATGAATTCTATTGTAGTAAGTAGTATTAAATTTGAAATTCATTATGCTTTTTTGGTAATATTAACAAGTTTATATATATCAAAATATTATGTATTCTTTCTTAGAAAAAAAAACTTTTATTATTTAGTATTTAAATATTGTCATGCTAATTTTGTGTACTTTTTTAGGAGCTGCTTTAACTGGTGCTGAGCCCCACGAATTGCAACAAATTATTGAAGAAACAAATGTATGATTTCCTAAAAAATATTCTTCTTATGTAGAAATTGTCACTGACACACACATATATATATTTAATAACATCAACCATGAAACACACACACATAATAAATCATACATAATCCTGCAAAGCGCTTAAAGCTGCATTAACACAAAGAACTTCAATATTTATTTAAAATCAATATGAGTGAAAAGTTCATCCAGCCGGGAGTAGAACCCAGGACCCCTTGTTTAGCACACAAGTGCTCTACTGAGCTATGAGTAGACACACTACATAACACATATATATATATATATATATATTAGAGTATATTATAAGCATAGTATATTTTTATTCTTTTTATCCTATTTTATTATTTCACAAATTTATGTTTCTGATATGTTTTACAGATACCAAACAGGTTGTTACTCGCACTTTCACTACTTAAAAAGGAATTGGAACTTAGCAAACTGCAGCAAAAAATTGGAAAAGAGGTATTTTACCATCCAATAAAAAATATATTAAATAATTTTATTTTAAAATATATCCTTATAGTTAAATTTATTGTGCATTATATTTTTCTTTCGATTTTAAATATCTTCAGGTTTATTTCATAATGTATATCTAGAATTTTTAATTTATTTGCATAACTGATTACTACAAATTTGTAACTTGTTTTTGTAATTTAGTATGAATCTTAATGTGTTGCATTCTATATAAAGCATTTGGTAACTTTTGTGAAATTACTTCCCTTTGTACTTTCATTCATTTGTGCCATCTTATAATATATGTTTCTTAATATGAATATACAATAAAAACCGCTTATAGCGATATTCAAGGGACTGTCATAATTTGATTGATGTATCCAAATCATAAAAAATATTGCTTAATGAGAAAGTATAATACTTCAACATTAATGACAGTTGAATATAGATATATTTTATGTACTTTATAATGATTTTTTTACTACATATACTGGTTAGATAAAGTTAGTTATATAAACTGCTATTTTGATGAGGAATGGTTAGTAATTTTTGTTTGCTAAGATTTGACATTGTAATAGGAAATTTCCATAAAATTTCCTATTATCACTAGCATTGTAGAAGAACAGGGGATCTCTTCGCAAATTTGGACATTTTTGTTCACATGCTATTTGCCTGACGCTTGTTT
Organism: Troglohyphantes excavatus; assembly: GCA_963932185.1. NCBI lineage: Eukaryota > Metazoa > Arthropoda > Arachnida > Araneae > Linyphiidae > Troglohyphantes > Troglohyphantes excavatus. The sequence goes on from OZ010669.1 coordinate 50,497,110, forward strand.
ATTGTGCAAACGATCCCCCCTTCTTCTTCATTGTTATAAGCGGTTTTTATCAGCATAATATATAGAATAGGTTATAGAAAATCAATCAACATGCGGATTATTGTTATAACCGGCATCGTAATATCCGGAAAAATTAACATGGACTGCTATATGCCTATAGAAATCCAAACTTCCTTTACATCTTACATTGTTATATCCGGCGTATCGTTATACCTGGCATCATTATATACGGATTTTACTGTACAATATTGTGTAAAATAACTTAATACATTACCTGTCAAACTCTATTTTAGAAAAAACAATTTTCAGACAATGTATAATATAATGTGTAAACTAACTTTATGTAGCAAATTTACGTGCCTTTTTATAATGTGTATATAAAACATTTACATGCCAAAAGTATTGGCTGAACTGAAAATATATTCAATGTTTTGAAAAATAACACACATCGGAGAACAAGTTATTATTTTATGATAAAAAATTTACGTATATAATGATAAGCATGAAAGCTTTTCCAGTGACTTTAAACCTTAAAATTTTCTCATAATAATTACTATCCATACATGATAGATTCCTTTATAAATGTTTAAAAAGAAACGTTAACTTTTAAAAGGTTTAGCAATTTTTTTTTATCCCAATACAGTGTTTAGTCTTAGTAAAAAAATCACTGTAGTTAAAGTGTTTAATGATTGCTAAAACTGCATCATTATATTGGTTACTCTTAGGTCGAAGATAAAGTGAAAACTATACACAGAAAATATATGCTGCAAGAACAGTTGAAAGCTATAAAAAAAGAACTTGGTTTAGAGAAAGATGATAAAGATGCAATTGAAGAAAAATTCCGTGAAAGGCTAAAGGTTTGCATATTTAAATAAAATCTTGAACTTTTAAATGTCTAAACTTTAGATATATTAATATGATTTATATATATAATTTATTTATAGGAATTAACTGTCCCAGCTCCAGTTATGGAAGTCATTGATGAAGAACTTAATAAGTTATCACTTTTAGATAATCATTCGTCAGAGTTTAGGTGAGCCATGCTTTCTTTGACTTGATTTCATTCATGTTTCATAAACATAACCTTTGAATTCTACTACACATGATTATTCTACTTTGATTTTGATTTTATATTCACCTAAGAACATTTTCTTTAACTAACATAAGAAACAAAATAACTAACTTCTTATAAAAAAAAAATTACATTATTATACAAACTTTATTTTTCTTATCTATTGTATTCCAGTGTAACAAGAAACTACCTTGATTGGTTAACCAACATTCCTTGGGGGAAGAGTAGTGAAGAAAATATGGATCTTGATAGAGCCTCCAAAGTATTAGAAGAAGATCATTATGGAATGGAAGATGTCAAAAAAAGAATATTGGTATTTTGAATAGTATTTTTAGTTCATTTTGTAATTATGCAATTATAAATTTATTTCATGTAACCAATTTTCCATTCATTTGTCTTATTACTGACTCTTAAGTAGATTACCTTTCATTTAATCATTAACTAATGTATTAAGAGTTTTATTATGGCTTTATAGACCTGATATATTTTATCAATCATAACTTCAGGGACTTCTGATATTTTAGTCTAGGAAAAGGCGTATAATTCTCATAGTTCATTTAATTAATGATAATTGCTAATTAAATAAAATTGATAGTTTTAATAATAATTTTTTAGATAATTAAAAGTATTACTCTTAAAGGACCTTCAGAGAAAAATCTTTTATATTTTTACTGCTTCAAGCTTAGTATCACTGATAAGCTTTGCACAAATTACATACAAGTGACAATATTATATATATATATAAAATATGTTCCCTTTTAGAATGATATGCAGTGATGTCACATAATTTGGAATTATTATTTGTTTTATTTGTTCAATACTATCAGATCGATCGAGATTATACCCCTGGGTATTCCATGAAAGAAATATTTCCAATTTACATCACAAACGATTAAATCATTGTTTTTAAAATAATATTTCATTATTTCCCTTTCCCTGAGCAATGGAAAAAAAATTCATTAAGAAATTAAAACACTTATGTCATCCTAATTACTAAAACTTGGAAGTTTTATGTTTTTTTATTAAGTTCATGTATTTTGTATTCCCAGCATTTCTGATGCACATGTCTTCTTTTGTAGGAATTCATTGCTGTTAGTAATCTAAGAGGAAGCACCCAAGGAAAGATTCTCTGTTTTCATGGACCACCAGGTGTTGGTAAAACTAGCATAGCAAAATCAATTGCTAGAGCCCTTAATAGAAATGTAAGTTTTTTATTATTATTATTTCACTACTATATTCATTTTCAAATTATTTTCTAATATTTATTTCATTGTTTCAGTATTATCGATTTAGTGTTGGAGGTATGACAGATGTTGCTGAAATTAAAGGACACAGGTATGAAAGTTTTGTATAATTAGTTCTTATTGACAGGCAGTGGAGATCTAAAAAAATAATATAAAGTGCTAGGATATTTTTTTAATTTTTAAGTTGTTTTAATCCACATAGAATCTATGTCTTTTATGGCATATTTTGTCATGTTTATGTCTTGGTTGTATGATTTAAAAAAAAAAATGTGCATTTGATTGGTATCTCTACCGCATTATGAGCTGTAAAATTAGAAACATATATAAATATAATTATAATAAAAAAGATTGTTTATTATATGCATTAAAATATATAACTACTACACCATTGGAATATATAATGACAAAATCCATAAAAAAGTTAGCTTCTTACAATTTTTAAGCAAACTATGTTTTATTTTTTTTACAAGGATTTCAAACAGCAAGTTACAATGTAACTTCAATATAAATGTTAAACATATTAAACACACCACCTAATTTATTCATGCAAAAAATGATATTCTCTGTATATACTAATGAGAGATTATTCCTTTTCCAAAACTTTTGCTTAGTGTAAAGTATGTTTTAAGTATCCATGTATATTTAGTTTTTTCATTCATGTATATAAATTTTTAGGAGAACATATATTGGAGCAATGCCTGGAAAAATTATACAATGTTTAAAAAAGACAAAAACTGAAAATCCTCTTATTTTAATAGATGAGGTAAGTTTGTTTTAAACTTACTACTTGTACCACTTATTTCATATAACTGTTAGAAAATGCTATTTCAACTAACAAATTTAAAATGATTTCTGCTAATAATTTATTTTTTAACCACAAACTGCTTTGACATTGTATTCTATCTTCATTGAGAAAATTGTTGTTTGATTATATAAGTGAATAGTCTTTTTTTATTCAATAAATTGGTGAATGATTTTAGAACTTTTTTTTATGGTTCTTAGGTTGACAAAATTGGACGTGGCTATCAAGGAGATCCCTCGTCAGCTTTGCTGGAAGTATTAGACCCTGAACAAAATAACAACTTTTTAGATCATTATTTAGATGTCTCTGTTGATTTATCGAAGGTTAGCTTTCATATATCTTATTTTCTTAAATATCTAGTTTACTTCGGAAATTTTAGAATCTTGGGTTTTATTTTATTATTTTATAGAAAAAGACTGAATACCCAAGAAGCAGAATCTTTCTGATTCAAATGATAGCTATTATTAAAAAAAAATGTGTGTAATATCTCCCAACATTAAAACTGTGGTATAAATTAAGTATTTTGTGTGTTTCTTTTTATGATCCTCACAATCTTGGTTAAAAAATTTAGATAAATTTATGTTAATTTATTTTTAGTAAAGATTACCTTACCCTCAAATTAAACTATTTTCTGTGACAATAAATAAAGGATTACTTTCCTTTTTTTAAAAAATATTTTTTAAAAAAACAGCTTGCTATGGAAATTGTCATTTTTCTAACTTTTGATTTCCAAAGGTAATTTATATGACAGTTTTTATTGTTTTAATTTTAACATACCTGAAAGTAAGTTGTTAAGTTTTAAAATATTTCATTACTCTATAGTTTATGTAATATCTTATTATATATTTTTAAAAGGATACAATGTTAACGTATTTTTAAAAGTATAAAATACTTTTATCCTTTTATTGCAAAAGTTTTGCTCTATTGTTGCAATTATAGCTCAAAATTCAAAATATTCAATGTGGAGGTTTACTTTCTTTCTAGCATGTTTTATGCTATTTAAATAAATTAATATTTAATATAACCAAAGAAGCAATTGTTGTAGCCTGCTAAAGATCTTCTCGAATTATTGAAGTTTTTTTTTATTTTTTAAATCAAAGTAAAGGAACTTTTACTTTAGCTCGTGTCAATCATTGACCCGTTTTGTACAGCATCGCTTTTAAAAATACTATTTAATTTCATCTTTACTCAGTTAGGAAATATTAATCTTGGTTAAAAAATTTAGATAAATTTATGTTAATTTATTTTTAGTAAAGATTACCTTACCCTCAAATTAAACTATTTTCTGTGACAATAAATAAAGGATTACTTTCCTTTTTTTAAAAAAACCCAATTTTTAATATGTTAATTAATAACTTTCTGAGAACGTTATATTGAGAATTTGGTGGAAAAACTCTCCAAGTAACTTTTATTTCAATTATTTCTTTTTAAAAATACTGAATAGTGCTAAAGTTAACTGAGATTTGGAAAGACTCATCATGTTGATACTGTGTGGTTCAAAATTGGAACATTAAATATAGATATTATAACATTGTTTAATAGTCTGTCAAAAGAAAAATAGTATGTCAAATCAGGTGAAAATGACATAGGTAGAAAATTTTTCAACCCAGCGTAGCATAAAAAATATTGTATATTCTCTTAAAGTATTAAATATTTTTTTTTTAAATGTATTGATTTTTTTTATTTAAAAGAAGTTTTTTTCAATTTTAGGTATTATTTATTTGTACTGCAAATGTGACTGACACAATTCCCGAACCTCTACGAGACAGAATGGAGATGATTGAAGTTTCAGGATATGTTGCAGAAGAGAAAGTTTCGATAGCAGAGGTTTACAATTTTCTTTCTCTAATTTCTTTAGTTTGGCTTTAGAAGTTTAAACTTAAAATATTTTGTATTGTTGTTAATGCAATGTAAATATTATTAAAATTTTAAAAAAATTACCCTATTATAATTTAACTTTTTTCCTCTTTTGTTTAGCAATATCTTATTCCTCAAGCTCGTCAATCGACTGGTGTTACAGCCGAACAAGTTCAAATAAATCAAGATGCTTTACAAAAATTAATCAAATCGTATTGCAGAGAAAGTGGGGTTCGAAATTTGCAAAAACAAATTGAAAAGGTCTGTAGGAGTTTTTTATTTGTAATTTAAAATTATTCTTTTCTCTATGTAACAGGCTCACAATATAATTGCTTTTCAACTAGAATTACACTATTATGGAAGTAAGGGATATAAAATGCCCTTGATTCTCCATAAAAAATCTTTATAAAATTGTAAACCTTATGAGTTATACATATTATCTAAATCATAATTATATTAAATTAGTATAATTTAAATTATATATATATTAAATTATTGATTAATTATTAAATATTTGATATAATAACTTTACCTAAATGAAAGTCGAACTTATGTGCTTTCTTGACTTTCGCTTGTTTATTAAATGGAAAGATAATTTTCAAAAAGTTATTTTTTTTAAGCATGTGTTGTTAATAAAATTTTATTTTTATAAATAAATTTTTAGATTTTGAGGAAAACTGCATTCAGTATTGTGAAAAAAGAAATTTCTTCTGTTGAAATCTCTGATAGTAACCTGCAAGATTTTGTTGGCAAGCCAATCTTCACTCAAGACCGTCTGTATGACATCACACCTCCAGGAGTAGTTATGGGACTCGCATGGACAGCCATGGGTCAGTTTAATAGTTAAAAGGGCTCATTATTTACCCTTGGAATAGATTTGTAATGACCTTAAGTAGTAAAACACCAAGAGTATAATTGAAAGGCTTATAGCAAAAAATTTGAATACTAAAAAAAAGTTATAAAGTTAAATGTTAAATACAGATGATTTTTATTTTAAACTATAAAATAGTTGCAGGAAAAATTTCTAGTATTTTATTTTGTAACATATCCTGTAAGCTTTCACTTTTGTAGTTTATGTTGTTGCAATAAGCGCTTTGATAATACTGTAATGTTTTTATAAAAAAAATCTTAATGGTCAATTTTTGGTATTATATTCTAAATACCTTGATTTTTTTTTATAGTAACTTTCGAGAATCTTAGACTTTTTAAACACTTTAATTATCTCAATATTACATGACCAAACAATACTTAAAGTTTCAGGACATTCAAAGAAAATTATACACATTTTAATTTTCATTCTTAAACAGTATATAAACTTTCAAATTGCTATGTAAATATTTAGTTGCTTGTCAAAAATGAATCGCATTTAATTTATTTACACAAAAATAGGAGTTGATGGGTAGAACCATGACTAGTCTGCATTGCTGATAACATGATAGTTTGCCAATACCAATTCTCAATCTTACTGAATAATCCCATCTCTTATGAAGTTTTCTGTTCTCTCTTAATAAATCTCCCATGTCAGACATCAACAACTTCTCAATGCATTCATATTTATTTTTATGAGAGCATTGTCTCTATATTGCAGTGTAAGCCTCCATTGAATTTCAGGCTCTGGCACAGAGTAATCCAATCGCTGCCCTTTGTTTCTTCTTGGTGCAGGGTTCGAAATAAGATTTTGAAGCTGGCAGCAAACACTGCTGAAAACTTTTATAAGCTCTCGGCAAAAAACAATGAGCTCACAGCAAAACTCAAGATAAAACCAGTTCTGTGTTCTGTAATTTTCAGTTTTTTTTTTATGAATTTTAAAGCAATTGAACAAATAAATAACGAGAAATAAAACTTGACTAATTTAGTTTGTAAGTTATATAAATTGGTGGAAACACAAAAATACATGCTAGAAAAAAAAATTGAATTTTAATATGTCAGATTTTTTTTAAAAAAACCACTTAAACTTTACAGGGTGGGTAGCCAATATTTTAGTCAGAATCCCATATTAAAATCAAACACCTGTCTTCCAAAGGTTAAATGTATACAAGTATGTTGAAGAATGCATACACACATTATTTAAAAACTAAAGTCTACGATTACAGTAGATAACTATTTCTTAACTGCTTGATCAGCTTTAAACTCGGAAAGTGGAGAGCCACTTGCACTTATTCTGATTAAGGCACGTCTTCATTTAAAAAATCCCTCCAGTCACTTTTTACATGCTTCACGACACTGAGCATTCTTTCTACAATACATTTTGATAAAGGAAGAAACTATTTCTGAAAGGTGCAGAAAGTTTTTGAATTGGAGAAACAAAAAATTCAGGTTACAAATACTTGCATTGAGGAGAAATAATTGTAGCAGCAATTTTAAAAGCAACCTTCAGCATTGGCACAACTGCTGTGGCTTATTTAAAAGCTGATGCATACTACTTCAAAGCAGAATAAGCAGTTATACTGAAACAGATACTTGTAAAATGATGCTATTGAGGTCAAACTTCCATAATGAGTATGCATTCCAAGCATACAAGTGCAGGCTGCAGTGAATAAACTTAAACTGTATTTTGGTGATAATTTTTTCCTTTGTACTATTAATTAGTGATACTATTAAACACTTCAAACATGTGTAAAAAAGAAAAAAAAATTCTTCTAGGTGGCTCCACATTATTTATTGAAACAACACAGTACAAGCCATTTGCCGAAGACAAAAAGTATGATGGAACCATGCAGATTACGGGTCATTTAGGGGATGTTATGAAGGAGAGTGCAAATATTGCTTATTCATTTGCAAAATCATTTATGCTCTCTAAACATCATCAAAATGATTTCCTACAGAAGGCTCATTTGCATCTTCATGTCCCAGAAGTAAGTTAACTACAATTCTACTGTGGTTTTCTATTCAGTTAGTATATATGTCACCGTGATAGTGCGAAAATGCGTGTATCTGCAGACTCACTAGTAACTCCGCAGATACACCGGGCAAATACGTGACAGTGCGGAAAATTATTTGATTTCGCACATGCACTAGTGTAGCTGCAGATTTACTAGTGCATCTGCAGATGCACTGTTAGTCACTCGTGAAAGTGTAAATTAAGATCGTCTCGAACGTAATTCTCATTAAGTTTTTAACTTTTTTTTAAAAAATCAAGAAATTACGTGCATTGAAGACGTGCAACCGACCGCTGAATATAATATCATGAAAAATGAAACGTTTTTTTTTTATATAAAAACTGGCATGTGATGTTTGGTGTATCAATTATCGCCAAAAAATACCAATGTCGCCAATCAATACTAAAACCTGATTGGTTAGCGGCAATAGAACGTTGTTCGGATTGCAATGTTTACATTTTTGCAAAGAAGTATTCCCGTGTTCAATTTGAATTTAAAATCCTAATTTTTTTTCACATGTTCAAGAATAGTGATTTACATGATATATTCAACTTGCCGAAATAGATCTTCGCATATTATCGGTGTGACAGACAATTGATATGAAAATATTAAACAATTTTTTTTCTGTTAACTTTATCCACTACGCAGTACTGAAAGAAAACTATAAACTGTGATTTCAATCAATTTACATATTTGCTGTAAGAACTATTTGTTAAAGGTTTCTGTATAACAACAGAATTAACAGACTAAATTAAGTGAATACTATTTTTGTCTACGGCCTTCGACTGGATAGTAGGTATTTTAAGAAACTAACTGTTTATCTCAGAATTGTTCCACTTTCTTTCTAAAAATAAATAACAAAACAGGAAAAAAGGTTCTGTGATGTCATGAAAAGTGTTTACAATTTATTGTGTTACGTGGTGTGTGTTGACATTCAGTTTATTACAATAGACATGGAAATGTCTGACTAAATCTTACTCTCACGACTGATAATTAACATTCAAACATGAATTGTATTCTTGCTTCTGACAACCATGCAAACTCTGCTGAACCGATTATCTACACAGACACATTTCAAAAGCACGCTTCTAAAATGGGGCCAGAAAAATCCCATACTCTTCAACTCATGGGCACCTTGCAACACAGTAGTCTCCTTGACCTCATAATACCGCACATCACATCTAACTCCAAAAATGGTCTCCGCATAGCGTTCCAATCTATTCTTCACCAGCATTGTGGCACCAACCACTCGGCAGTTCCTCATCAACCCTAGTTCAATAATCCTGGCTAACGGCACAGTCCTACCTCTCAACATCCTGCTTGAATCCATCCCTCAGGTGGTACCCTTCAGTTTTCTTTGCTGCATCCTCGAAAAAGGCAACATCCCGGAACCTACTTTCAACTTTAAAGGGGTTTAAACAACATCCCCCTCCCTGGTCAGCAGAAAGCTCCCCACTCGACAGCCCAATTTGACACTCCGACATATCATCCCTGAGTTCGGTTCACTTTCTTTCGAAGGAAGTGGACCCTGTGACAGCCGATCGGTATTTTTGTGTCTCACCCAAACATATCCTCTTTTGCTCTACTCGGCGATTGCATTGATTTTTGTTTTTGCTTCAGTGTTTCTAATATGTTCTTCGCCTAATTCAATATCCACAAACATTGGTGGATTTAGGGGAGGGATCCATACCCTCCTCCATGGAAGACTTGTATAGGCACCGTGCTTTTTTTTACCCAATTTTTGTTTTGAAAAATAAATGCATTAACAACCTTTGCGTACAACAATAGCTCAATTAATCTTGCATTCAGTGATTCCGCAATCTCTTCTCAACCAATCATACTTAGCCTGCCATTTTTTAAAATACTTTTTCCTGATATTTATATTTTAATATAGTATGAACAGTGAATTTCTATTGCATATTTTGGAAAAATAATGACAGTATTATTGTATTTTAACCTTTTACTGTTAACATGTTTGATATTAACTTTCTTTTTGGAAACAATTGCATTCTATTCCTGATCTTTTTAAAGAGTAGCTTTTAGCATGTTCTTTGTACATTTAGTGTGGATAATTATAAAAATTGTGTGAAGCTGATTATAAATCAGAGTATATATCAAACATGTATTTAGCGGTTGAAGAGATTTGTCAAATGTTTAATTAAAAAAAATGTATGAGGAATTTTAATCTGAAGAAATTTTTTAATTACCAACATACTTGGTGCGTCTAGATGACAAAAATAATATTTATAAAAGTTTGTGAGAAAATAACTTTTTAAACTCAATAATATGTTGTTCTCGGAGAAAAAAAACGCATTATTTTGGTAACAGGCAACACTCGAGTGTAATGGATTAATAAAATATGTTGATTCCAAGTGATGTCATACTTTTAAATAGAACAAGATAATGAAAAATTGTGTTTTTATGTTCAAGAATATGGTTCTTATTCAATTTGAAAAACAGAGAACAAAACAACATCGTTTTTTTATGCTCGACAGTCTCTTCTCAACTGCAAAGGGTTAAATAAATTTTCTCTTATGTTTATTAGATTGTAATACAAATGTAATATATATTTAACTTTTTCAGATATTAGTATTGCATAATTTCTACCAGGTCATTTTCATTCTATTTAACTTTTTACTTATAAAGTCTTAAGAATTACTTATAAAAGTCTTAAAAAAACAAGTTTAATTTTAGAATTCAAGCTGTTAGTGAGTGGTATGGAATTTTTTTATCAAACATCCTTTTGAGTGTGCCAAGGATGTATACCCAGGATTTTATTTATGATCTTTTGCCCCTTAATAATCTGGAAACTCCAACAGTTGGGATTTTCGAGTTTTAAAAATAAGCAAGTTGAAAAAATTTACGTCTTAAAAAATTAATATTTTTAGCAAATGAAACCACCAGCATTGTCGGAGGAATATTATAAATTGTCAAACTTGTAAGATTAAACTTAAATTCACGAGTTCAATTTAAGAATTTACTACACACTTACTGTTGATATGGCACGTAAATTTCCTCATATCCAATTTATTTTCAAATAGTGCTCTGTAATAAATTGAATAAAAGCATATATTGTAGTTTACTACTGCAGGGTTCCAACTCATTTTTAAAAATAAAGAATTTTTAAGGACTTTCTAAAGACATAAAAAAAAATTTATGGACCATTTTTTATCGCGCTGCTTTTGCAAGATAGAAAAAATTAAACAAACCGTGACAACAATAAAGTTTCGTGTTAACTTAAAAATTACTATTCAAATTCAATGCTAATATTTAAACCGTATCTCAACAGAACCTCATACACGCATCTAATGGCAGCGATTCAGAGGGCAGAAGGAGGGGATTTTCTAATACTTTTGGTCCTATGCGGTACAAATTATCAAACTGGTTGACGTGGTCTACCTTCCTCTACAGGATGGTATGTAATTTATCCTCGGACTAATTTCCCATGGAGTTACGGTGCGGAAACGTGTACTGCACCTATGGCGACATTTCCTCCTCCCATTTGATATGTCGGTCAGAAGGGGAAATGGGTTAGCAATTGGCCTGGTCGAGACGTCTTATCTTCCTGTACACGTGGTATGTCATTTATCCCAATAGGCTAGCTCCAGGGCGGCGGAGGCGTATACTGCAGCCAAGGGCAAAATGGATTAATAATAGACTTGGATGACTTTTACCTATTTTAAGTTTGGTATCCTTCAAATAACACAAAATGGGGAGTATATATAAATATGTAATATGAATTATTTTTCCTCCAACCGTAGGAAGAGAGGTCAAATTTTTATTACCAAAAGTATGCAGAAAAATTGCTGCTCGATGAAACGTTTCAAAACTGTAGTTCAAAATTTCCAGAACACACAAAAACATAGGTAGGGCATCTTCCTTAAATACTCGATAAAAGATGGTACTGCTACCATAGCTTTTACAAACTCAACAATTAACTAAATTGTTATCACGTCTTGTCTTGGTTAAACATTTGCTATCAGCAGCACCACTCATCATAAATAATTATTATGAATTTCAGAAAATAATGCTTCGGTCCACACTCCACTCTGGTTCAACAAAATTATGGTTTTAAGTAACCAATGTCCAAGTTCTTGATTGCCTTCAATGCAGTCCCAAACAAATAGGAAACTTATGGGGCATAAAATTTATAAAAATAGCAAGTATACAGTAATAGAAATAAAGCGAAAGGGCCATAGAAAAGCTTGGTAAAACCTGCCACATTTTTTAAAAAATGTGTCGAACTTGAATATATTCAAACAGATAAAAGAATATGGCCAGCCGGCCTTTTAATTTTGTCCACTGGTTACAAAAGAATAACAAATATTTTGATTCTATGAACAAAACTATTTCCTTGTTAATAAAATATCGAAAATTTGTCTAAATTTTTACTCGTGTAGTTTTTTATATTTTAACAATTTTTCAACTGGCCCTCCTCTAGTCCAAGACTGTATATCAGTAAATAGAAATAAATTTAAATTAACAATTTTCAACAAGACTAACTCATTGATTTGAAAATATTTATATTTTAGATTCAAATTTTTAACAAAAAAAGAATTTCAAGTTTAACAAGAAAACTTGATTTCTTTTTGTCAAAATATTTTTTCTATATCTTTTGTCCATTATTTCTTTCTTTAAAGCATTACTTATCATAAACAAATGAAATATTCTGCCTCATATAATGCAGTTTTTAAGGACTAGTGGGAACCCTGTACTGTTTAAATTCTTTAATCCTACTAAATCTGTAAAAAAAAAATTTGATTAATGAGTTCGAACAGGGAATTTCCTATCTTTAAGTTGACAAATCAACTTAAAGATTGGAAATTCCCATGCAACCTCTCCAATTATTTTTGTAATTGCTCTGATCCAAACTAGAAAATTTTAATAAAACTACACATTGTATGAAATTAATTCTAAATAGGTTATTATACATATTATTGACTATTGAAAACACTATGAAAATTAGTTTAAATTCAGAAGGGGTTCTGACCCTCATTTTAGTAAGTTGTACTATGCTTCCCTAGTAATACTTTCTGGATCTACCTATGGCTACAAATTTATATTTTTTATTATTAGTTTCAGTGCAACCAAATTTTTAAGTGTTTATTCTTCACCTAATGAGGAGAGAACTCAGTTAATATGTCATAAAATACAATCGCATTTGTGAAAAATGTCATTTTTATTGAAAACTACATAAAACAAGAATACTACTTAAAAAAAGTTATATAATGTAATGAAATTTAATAATTTGGAACTAAATGTACTATCGCGGGGCACCGAACTTTGAACAAAATTAAGTCGCCAATTCCATGACTCGTTAATCCCGCCAAACGAGATGGTAACCCTCGATTATGCAGTCGTAGTGCAATGGAACGATGCTAAATATTATATTTACAATTGTTATAATTTAATAATTTATCATTGGAATGTTATTTTTTCGTAATTTCTGATATTTTAGTAACAAATTATTGTAATAAGAGCAAACTATCGCCGTTTTAAAAATATAAACAAACTTTCGATTACGAAATAAATTTTTATCATTGCCAGTTAACTTTGATAAGAGTAATATAATACTTTTATTTAGATTTGTATTAAATAGCCCAATGTGCAGTTCTAGATCATGTTTATTAACCAAACGGATTAGTCGGCAAATTAGTGATTGACTTGTTGGTTGCTTTGCGATTGATTGGTCAACGCATCACCAAAGCTGCACTTTGGGCTATTGTAAACAATTCGCATATATCTTGAAGAAAGGACCCGGGAAAGCTGTCTCGTATTTTTGAACCATGGTTAGATGACGGAAGTTGCTATTCTGAATGGAAAGTTAATTTTTGAGGTCTTCCTGGTTCGATGCCTGGCGATGGACTTGACAAAGAAAAGTTAAAAGTAGTGATCTTGTGATCGGAGAGTTGCCACAAAATACTATAAAAGTCGTCCAGAACATCCGCAAAAATTAACGGCGTGTATTCGGGACAGGTGCACGATAAATCTGATCGGGGTCCAAAGTCCCGACGTCTATTGAAGGCGCTGGGTGCTAGTTCAGGTGTTTCCTCGTCATCTATGACCTTGGTTCAAAAATACGATGGCATCGTTCCCGGGTCTTTCCTTCGAGATAGACCCCGAACCGTCTACAATAGCCCACTGTGCAGCTCTAGTGCGACGTTAATTAACAAAACAAAACCTATTTTGACAATCCACATCACAATACTAATACATTTGTAGGTTTAAACTGCATTTTTTGATGGGTTTTATTCTGCTTTGAATTTGATTTAAACTGCATTGAATTGTAAGGGCTATGATGCCCCTTCGGGCAATCGTTTGGGGCATCACACCTCAATATGAAGCATTTCCAATATAAAACTATTGTTATACATAGAATATAAAATGAAAAAAAATTATATATAAATGAAAATTTCAAACAGATGCATTACCGTATTTAGTTTAAACATTTCGTCAGTTACTAAAAAGAGGCAACTTTAGAACACACAGAAATTTTCAAAGAGCATCAGGAGTAAAAAAAGCCATGAAATTTGTAGTAAAAAGAGCCATACAAAATTTAAAAAAAAACAAAAGGAGAACTTAGTAACAAAGCTCGCAGACGATACGAAAAAAAATTCGCAGACGATAAAATTATCAGAGTAATTATCAAAGTAGCACAAAAGTTTAGAGAGTGGGTTTAAACCACAGGTCCGTTATTTTAAAATTATTCCAAATTTTCTCGGGATAGACCCGGAACCATTTCCAATAGCTCATTGCGCAGCCGTAATGCGACGCTTATTCAATAAAAGCCATTATCGTTATCTGACCATGATTCAAAAATACGAAGCATCGTTCGCGGGTGTTTCCTTTGAGATAGACCCCGAACCGTCGCCAATAGCCCACTGTGCAGCTCTAGTTCGACGTTATATAACCAAACCAATAAACCATTCGTTACATAATAACATTGGATCGTCTTTAATAGCCCATTGTGTGGCTCAAATATTGCCTTAATTAAACCAAAACAAAGTTATACTTAAACAATTTATAAACGTCAATTACTTTTCAAATGTGTCCGTGCAATAGCCCATTGTACAACGTTGTAATAGCCTCCTGTGCATTTCATCCAACCAATCGCGTTTATTCATCGAAGTTTTCATCAGGGCCACCGAGACCCGATTTTAAACCAAAGAAACCGGTATTATGCTCATCAAGCTATCGCCGTTGCCCATCGTTGGCCGTTAATATTCGCGACTTCTATGCATTTAAATTTTTCGGTGCCCCGCGATAATACATTTGTACCAATAATTTTAATTTTTAATTGCTTCATTTAAAAAATAATTCAAATTTATTATGTATTTCAAAAAAATCCCCGAAACATAATCGGACAGCTTAAACAGGACTCGTAACACTTTTTTCCTATGTCCCTAGGGAAAAAGGGACCAAACATATTAAAAAAAGAGACCTACAAAATTTAAATCCTCATTAAATTTTAAGTCATCAATGTGCGATTCGGTAACTATCCAAAAACAAGCCGAATCAAACTTCAAATTACCGTACAATTTTAATTAACGTACTTAAAAATTATTAATTTTAAAGGATTAAATTATGAAAATTAATTACATTTTATCTTACATAAATCAAGACTTTACCATTTTTTTTTGTTAAATCTATTTTAATGAAACAAATTGAAATTTTAATTTCTAATAATGCAACCAAATCGTCAACATTTTCCCGACTTTCTGTAACCCTAAATATGCCCCTTTTTTCTAATTTATAATTTTTCAATTTAATCCAAACTGATTCAATACTGAATGTATTGATTCTAGAATAAAAGTTACTTAAAAGAAACATGGATATTTAAAAAAATTGTTTAAATATATTAAGTGCAAAAGGTGACAAGAGGAAACACCCTTGAAAGTCCCTATCCCTTTTGAAGTTAGATGTATTTTTGCATTGAAAACGCTGAAAACGATGTGGACTTAACTTGAAGTTCCATTTTCCATATGGTTTACAGATGAAGTGAAACATTACTTATAAATGTAAATAATGATAACAATAACATTTCAGAATAAGAAAATGACGGCGAAAATAAAATTACCGCATAAAAACCGTTCGTACAACATTGTTGTGAAAAAATTATTAATGTACCTATTTTTGCAATTTATCGCTATTTTTGGCGTACTTAGCAATTGAAATAACAAATTTCCGCACTTTTACGATTCAGGAAACGTGACTCTGCAGACTCACTAGTGACAGTGCGGAAAACTCTTATTTTGAACACGATTCCGCACTTTCACGTATCGAACCAGTGTATCTGCGGAGTCACTAGTGAGTCTGCAGATGTACGGCTTCCGCACTATCACGGTAACATATATATATATTTTGATTACCTTATAGAAATGTGTAAAAATGTAATTAATTTAAATTGTTTAATTATTTTAAATTGTTTCAGGGTGCTGTCCCCAAAGATGGACCTAGTGCTGGATGTACAATGGTCAGCGCTTTAGTTTCCTTAGCAATGGATAAACCTGTCAAACAAAATACTGCCATGACAGGTGAAATCTCATTGACTGGTAAAGTTTTACCTGTTGGAGGAATCAAAGAGAAGTCTATTGCTGTTAGTTGCTTTTTACCTTTTGTTATACTTTTATTAACTAAGTATTTAACTTATTTTGCAGTAAAATAAAATTCTTTTTTTAAATATTTATATTTTGAATATATGAAAAACTCGCCGAAATACCCATTCTACGCACAGGAAGGAAATAACTTACAAAATATATACAAATGCAATATTTTTAAGTGAAATAATTAATATTATTAATTTTTCACTCATCAGGGGAAACCCAAATGTTAAAATTTCTAATTGGTAAGGAAATTTGAATCGCAAGAACTGGAAAGTTTGATTAAATACAGAAGGCGATAAAATAATGAGGACATACATACGGTACTCCCATTGATTAACATTCATATTTTAATCTTTTGTAACATTCCAGATATTTAAAGACAAACAACTGTTTAATTTTGTATTCATTTAGCAACATTTTTATTCATTTGGTGAAATTTTTATGCATTTGGCGACATTTTTTTTATTTGACGATATTTAGTCATCAGCCAATTAGAATGCTGCTCATAAGTTACATAATATTAAAGTTTTACATTGGTACAATCTTGAAACATTGTATTGTTACATGTCTCCCATGCTAATCCTATGGAAAGGTTATTAAAAAAATCGTTATTTTGGCAGCTAGAATTCAAATTTCTAAAAATCCTTTCTTAGTGCACCCCTATATTATGAATGAGAATTAATTACAAATATTTTTTTTTGCTCATGAATGTTGGTTCTAATAATTTAAAACAGAATAAATGGTTTAGATATTCTGTTACTTATCAGTGGAAGTTCATACTTTTTGTTCTTATAGTTCAACTATTTGTGAAATAACAAAATAAACTATTATGATTATTTTTAGAGGTGTGGATAGCGTGGAACTCTCACTTTGAAACAACACTTACATCTTTTATTTAAAACCATATGTTTGTAATATCACAATTTTCTTTGTGTGTATAGGATGCATTGTCAACATTATTCAACAATGATCCATAATAGATTTTAAAAATCTGTTGACTGCTATAAAACCCAAAAGCTTCCGACAGGTTTAATTTGCTATTTTAAAATTCCATCCAGTCATTTACTTTATAAATTTTGATAGCCGTAAACCTATGTTTTCATCTTATGAACATTGCAGATAAAAATATGTATCAAACAGTTTTGTTAAACTTTGTTTATAGTGGTACTCTCCCAACACTTAGTTCTTACTTATTTTCTTGCATGTATTTACATATTTATTTTCTCTTTACCAATGCAAGTATAACCTAAATTGAAATGGATGTACATTGTAAACCTTTAGT
The DNA here is from genome assembly GCA_963932185.1 of Troglohyphantes excavatus. Classification (NCBI taxonomy): domain Eukaryota; kingdom Metazoa; phylum Arthropoda; class Arachnida; order Araneae; family Linyphiidae; genus Troglohyphantes; species Troglohyphantes excavatus. Next base: position 50,514,849 of record OZ010669.1, read on the forward strand.
TTAAGCAATTCTTTTGATACAATTTCACCGTACGCATTGGGAATTTTCTTAAACAGGAAATATCGCAAAAAATCTTTAAATATAAATCGTTGCTGTTTCAAAGACTTTAAATTTAATTTTTTGTAAATAAGTTCAATGATCAAGCAAGTATGTTTATATTCTTGCATGTTATTCTATGAATACAAATACAATTTTTTTTCCCCACACACAAGAATTTTTTTTATAGATATTTAAATATTAATATTTTTTTTCTAAAATAGGCTAAAAGAGTTGGAGTGACATGCTTGATTATGCCTGCTGAAAATAAGAAGGATTTTGCTGATTTACCCAATTATATTACAGATGGCCTTGAAGTACACTTCGTAGAACATTACAAAGACGTATATAAAATCGTATTTTCATAAAGAGTTAAATCTGTTTTATAAGTGTTCATATTTTCATTGTCATTAACAGAATTTTTTTAGTAATAAAGTCAAGATAATCATTCCATGATTCATTTTAAAACAGTGCAGTTAATCAAGATGAACTTTATGAAAAATTTATTTAAATATTGTATCTAGTAAATGCTAAGAAACTAATAAATTTTTGTATTGAATTGGAATCTATGTGTTTTATGGTAGTTCTCAATACAATAATCCCTAGCTCCTTGATTTATAGATTGCTTTGATTTATACATTTGAACTTTGCCTAAGGTATCTGTGTTCTCCATAACTTTTTGTTGTTATTTTATAACATGGATTTTAAAGTAAAATAAACCCATTTTTTTGTGGGTTTAGCTAATTTTCAGTTTAGTTAGTGTTTTTAAAAAATTGGTATTATTTCATGCTAATTCACAACAAACAGTTGCGGAGGGCACAAATACTATTACATGGAATTGCCCTTAAAGTTTGATGTGTCTTACAAAAGTTTTATTAATGTACTTGCAGTAAGTATTTATTAGTAATTAGGTAACGATTTAATAGTAAATATAGTTATAAAACATTTTTCAAAGAGTGCCTTATATGTTTATAAATATGTTAGAAAAATACAATTACACAACTGAAATTAAGCAAAGAATATTATTGGTTTTTACAATATTTCAAAATTATTTTCTTGTGTTATGTGTGTGTGTGTGTGTGTGTGTGTGTGTGTGTGTGTGTGTGTGTGTGTGTGTGTGTGTGTGTGTGTGTGTGTGTGTGTGTGTGTGTGTGTGTGTGTGTGTGTGTGTGTGTGTGTGTGTGTGTGTGTGTGTGTGTGTGTGTGTGTGTGTGTGTGTGTGTGTGTGTGTGTGTGTGTGTGTGTGTGTGTGTGTGTGTGTGTGTGTGTGTGTGTGTGTGTGTGTGTGTGTGTGTGTGTGTGTGTGTGTGTGTGTGTGTGTGTGTGTGTGTGTGTGTGTGTGTGTGTGTGTGTGTGTGTGTGTGTGTGTGTGTGTGTGTGTGTGTGTGTGTGTGTGTGTGTGTGTGTGTGTGTGTGTGTGTGTGTGTGTGTGTGTGTTTGAAAAGAAGGCAATACTCATTGTCATTTCAAATATTTTATTCGTTCTCTTTCAATGCCAGTACACATTTGAAGATTTCCAACTTTCAACATTGATTTTACTTTTCTTTACTGAGCATTGCAGTATCGAAACTTTTCGTTTTTTACACATTTTTTACATTTTTTGAGATAAACACCAATAACATAATAGTTAAGCTTGGGAACCAGCATATGCAACAAATGATTCAGATTTTTTTGTGTGAATCTTAAGCCCATATTAACAATTATCTATTTACAGAATAATATATTGATTCTCCGTTCACTTTCATTTTATTTAAAATATCAATAATGTTTATGTTGATTATTGCTTGATATAGATTTTTGACAAAGCGTTTGATTTGTAGAATGCTTTTTTTTTACCACCAATGCATAGAAACTTTGACATTGCATTTTCTTTGAATCTCAAATTTTAATTATTATACTAATAATGCTTTAAAAAAATTCTTGAATGCAATATATTAAGCTTATATTCAAGATTATATTAAATAAAATATCAACATCAAATATGTAATTAATGCTTTAAAAATATGTTGGAGAATTCAAGTAATTAAAATGCATTTGTTAATTAATATGTATTTTACAAATATAAATGTGCTTTTATGATGCAAAAATACCTTTCGTGAAAATATCTTTTACGATAAAGAAAATATAAATTACTCAATAAATTATTTAGAAAATGCTTTTATAGAGTAACTATGAGAACTAACTTCTGGCGTTACATATTTTGTTATTCCAAGGAAAATTTACTCCGACTTGCTTGTTCTATTACTTGACAATATTCTAAAGTTTTCTTTTTGTTATTGAATTTTTTTATTATACACAAAAGGCCTTTGTCTCACATTTTTTTAACTTCCTTTTTGCGATTTCCTATCGAAATTAAATCGTATCACACTTATGAACGTTAAAAATTCCATAAACGTATGTTTTTCTTTTTACCTTGATTATGATACGCGTGCGTTTTTTACAAAGCTAATTGGCTTTAGAACAAAGTTTCCTCACGAGTAGAAAATTTTTTAGCCATACAAACCTGGTTCAGCTACTCAAATTTCTGAAATGTTGGCAAAATAACACGTTTTGCGCCATGTCCATCCAGTTCAGGACTTGTTCCACTGGGTAAGGTAACAACGACAGGTGGGCGCCCTAAAAGTGACACCCGGGGGGGAATTACAATTGACACGTGAGAGTTGAACAAAATATATCGATAAGCAGATTTTCAGGAGAAACCACCAGGGTGTAACGACAGACAAGACATAACATTTCAGGAAGTCTAAACCTGCCCAATGCACTGTGTCTAGTGCACCATGAGTCAATTATTTCCTCTTTTAATGTTTAAGAAGAACTAAATTGCCTTTAAAAAAAATAGCAGTTTGTGTTGCTTTGAAACTGTCATACTATTTTTCAATTTCCTATACATTAAATCTCCCAATTTTTCCGAACTCCGGTTATCCAGATCAAACAAAGCGGTTCGGCAATTACCCGGATTACTTTAAGAGAAAAATAATCGGCAAAGTCCGCATTTGAAAAGTTTCTGATCGGTAAGTGATATTGTTTTTAATAGTCATTAAATTATATACCAAAGTATTTTTTTTTACTAAGAAATAACCTTTTTTTCGTGAATTATCCGATAATCAAGATGGGATGTGGTTCCAATTGATCCGGATAATTGGTTGGTTTTGTTTAATTAAATTTACGTCGTACAACAGCTGCACATTGGGCTATTGACGACGGTTCTGGACCTATCTCGAAGGAAAGATCCGGGAACAATGCCTCGTATATTTGAACCATGGTCAGATGATTAGGACAACACCCGATGCAATCTCAGTAGGCGTCAGGACATCGAACCCCGATCAGATTTAACGTGCACCTATCTCATATACACACCGTAGAAATTGGAGGCAAGTTCGGATGACATATTGTTACGACGAACAAACCAAAGTCTCAAAGGCCTTAACATTGCAGAGCTCACAATGTGCCTGAGAGGCAGAATCCAAGGCGAGCGAATCGAATATGAGGTGGGACAAAGTTGAAAAGATAAGGACTGGAATAACATATTTGTGTTAGGGTCGTCACTTATTACACCACGCATCGCGATTTGGTCCTCTTTTGTTTTTTTCATTAAACCCAGCCAAGGACCATTACACATTCGAAAAGAAAAGAGTATAATAAAAAAAATCTATTATCTTAACACATAAATATATTTACATATTGCACAGCAGTAAATTATTGTCTAATTGTCATACATCTTTTCACTCAAGGTAAAACATTTTTTTTGTTACTTTCCCGAGCGATACAATAACATATTAAAAAATAAATAAACAAGCAACCACTCGAACACCTCTGATCATCCTTTTCTCTCTATAAGCGAAATAATCTGATTAGATAGATCATTTGTTAGTTCTTACGAGCCTCTCAAGCGTAATAAGTGACGGTCCTTAATAGGTTTTGACGTCATTCCAGTAAGAATCTTTATAATTCGTCTCGTCTCCAATTCTATTCACCTTGCATTGAAGACCGCGAGCACTTCAGGTTTAATACGACAGCTTTGAATTAGATCAAACGCATCCTAATAAAATAGAAACATTTTCCTCATGGTGCACCATACACGCTAAACACATTATACATATATACAATCAAGGTGTGTGTATATTTCAATTCATCATCATCAAAGTTCACTCCTTCAGCTTGTGCCACTCTGCTATTTGACGCCGAGGGGCGTTGCAGACCTCGTTCCAGTGCTGCTGGGCCGGGCCCCCGCTTCTCGGGCCCAATTCCAGCCTGCCGATGACCTCGTTCTTGGTGACCCGGTCCCAGTCCAGGACCAGGAACTCGAGACTGATGTTCTCGAGACCCTCGTTGTAGGGCACCTCGAACACGAAGGACTCGTTGAAGACGGGGTTGGTGGTGCGCTTCTTCACGTGGGTCTTCTTCTTCGCGATGCGTTGGTTGTTGTAGAGCAGGTAGATTTTCACGTAGGGATCTGCAGGGAAAACCAAAATTAACTCTGATAGTAACACCCTAGGCCACCGAGACCCGCTGGATACTTCAATACTCCCTTATACTATTCACATTTAAGCTCAACTGCTCTTGTATTCCTCAAAAGGCCAGTCGTGAAACCAATGTCCCTCTGTACAGATTAACACGCATAGCTTTAATTTCATGTATAAAAGGTGTTTTAAAACACAACGTGTTACTGTTATAGTTTAGACGTAGCTGTTAGAAACTAGCGATTTATTTTTCTATTTTTTTTACAGTATAAAAAAATTAATTTTAGTTCTGTAGTAAAAAATAGGTATGCATTTTTGACTTCTTACCTAGTGTTTATGACTACTTACCTAGTATTTTTGCAATTCAAATGAGTTACCTATATTTATCGTTTAAAAGATAAAGTTCGTAACTACTTTTAGACACCTCGTATATTATCGTTAACAGATATTTATCAGATATCCCGGTTTTGGACATTTTTATTGAGAACCTTGGTAAACTCGTTTAGACTTGCAGCTTCAGGTTGGGCACTTTCCTAATATTTGCTTTTATATATTTACTGATACTAATGAATGAAAATCACTAGTGATGTCCAAACTCAAAATAGCAATCTGAACTTGAAACTTTTTTATTTATTCTAAAAAGAATATTTTCAGAGGAAATGAAAAATAATATTGCAACTTTGTATTTCCTTCTTACACATTCAACGCTTGCCTTCGATAACTGTCCTTATTTCTTTGTCATGACATATAAGCCACTTACCACATAATCCAGCAAAGTCCATCTTAGGAAGATTACGAGATTTCAGAACAACTACAGTAAGCCTATTTGCAGCTGGTTGATAGCATAGGGAAACCAACAATTCTCCTCGTCCTTGATACCGAATCTGCAAGCAAAGTTTTTATCTAAGTAAGAATAATCGAATCATATAATCTCGATATTATTGTTATACAACTTATATTTAAGAAATGAAATCTGAAGAAATTTATTTTATTTAAATATTCTCAGATGCAAGAAAATGCTTTCTGGGAACCGGCATATATTTTCTAAATTAATATCCTAAGGTGAAGTGTCCTAGCTATTTTACATATGAGGGAAAAAAAAATTCAAAACACGTTTTGTTTAAAATTTCTAAAAATTAGATTATTACATCACTTAATTTGACTGAATTTTTTATCTTATTAAACTATTTCATTTATCCAAAACTAGTTTTGTAGCATTAAAATTAACTGGCAAAATTTGGAATCTGTATACGAATCAATGTATAGAGCTTTCAGTTAGAAAAAGTTATTTACGTTTTGACACGAATCCCCTCAGTGTGACAAAACACGTTTTGAACGTTTGATCCATAATATAAGTGATTCGAAACGGAATTTTAAAAGTCGATTTCTCATATTACACATTCAATTTCTCTCCCTATTTTATATATACAAAAAATCACGCTTTTTATCATCTTTTAAAAAAATGTTTGATAGAGCAAGTATCTTTTCGATTATATACACAATGAAGCATTTACAGGATTGTAATTGAAGACGTCCAGACGGCACCTATCGATTGGTGCAAGAACCAGACAGCTCTAATATTTGACTATAGATATATAAAAGAAAAGGAACTATACTTTTGTATTATACATGTATGGTACAAGAAACGGGTCTTACCAGGGAGAAGCTGCTCATACTTCCTAAACATTGCAAGTAAATGGTAATTTCTTCTAATCACTACCGATTATGAGCCGAATACATTACTGCTGGGCCACCGTCCGGCGGCGACGATTTGGGAAGTACGCTTAAGAAAAGATACTGCCTCGTAATTTTGAACTATGGTCAGATGACGAGGACAACTCTTGTACTGCTATCCCATGCCCCTGACATAGGCGTGAGGACATATTTGGATCACAACAGATTTAACGTACACCAGTCATATCTACACTGCAAAAGTTTTGGCGGCCGATTAGGTACGAAAGTCGTAACTCCTTATTAAGAGTTTGCTGCACTCTCAAAGTTAAGAATTTAACACACAACCGTCCGATTGTGAGCTCGGTACTCAGTCACAGCGGACCGGACATGAGTAATGGATACACTCTCTGCAGGGCCTATTTTAACATAGAGTTGGTGGGGATTTTTCCCCACCAGTGTGTAGAAATGCCCCACCAGTCATACAGAATTGCCCCACCGGACTTTTTTTTTTGTTCAATCCATTTTCCATAGTAAAAACATAAACTTGAAGTTGTAGCATAGGAAAGAATGGACAGAAACAGATGTCTCTTCCAGTGAAAAGGCCCTATTTCGCAGCAAGGGAGAAAATCTTTCACACCCCTCCCCCGTCTAGCTTTTACTACTGCCTTTTACCCATCCCCAAAAATCCTTTTGTTCAGGACTGAGAATTGCCTCATTCAAGGACGTAGCCAGGGGGGGGGGGGTCCGGACCCCCCCCCCCCCTTTAGGTCAAGATTTTTTTTTGTGCCATATACTACTCTCTATCGTTCTTGTCAATTTCAACAAGTTATCCCTAAAACACGCCAGTGGCGGATCGTCCACTACAGCAAGTACAGCCGGGCTGCACCTAAATTCATTAGTGTATTACTACAAAGAGCCGCTTTGGAAAGGAAGCGCGGACAGTTTCACCCTTTCTTTATTCGTAAACGTGTTTAAACTGCTCTTGGAGGGTTTGGGGGGGGGGTCTTTTTGAAAGGAACAGGAGGACAATGAGTTGTCGTAGGTTTGACAATGGAATCGTTTACAAACCTTTTTCAACAGTTTTCTTTGGAAGACGACTTGTGTGTATCATTAGTCAAATATCCACTTTTACAAAGAAACTGTCTATTTTGTCGGAAAAGGCGCGTTGAAATTGTAGCAAGCACATGTCAAGGGTCAAAGAAAAAGGCTTTTCTGGGAATTGTAGTGATTGTAATATATAGTCTACTTCGCTTCGTCCTCATGGTCCTGTCGTCCTCACCTGTTTGTAATTAACTGGATAGCCGTTTTGGCTGATAGATGCTCTCTCCATAGTGACAAGGGTATTGTCGTTCTATGCTTGTGGAGGCAGGTCCTACAGGTTTTGGAATGAACCCTATACAACAAATGCATTGTCCCGAGCTCTAAGGTCCGGAGAGTCGTCGGGGAGTATATCGACAAAAGAATGAAGAGGTAGAACAGCTTACAGCTCTATTTCACGACTAGTTATTTCAGAGTACCGACGGCAAATTTAGGAAGCATTTTTTTAGTTTAAACAAATGTAGGAGGTTTTTTCTATCAGCATATTTTACTGTTTTGCAAGTAAGTAAATATTTCTGTATTCTAAACGTCATACCATATCTTTCCTAATGAAATGGACTTTTGTAATTATACTAATCAATTGGCAGTGACTAATTAAAATGTTTGTTTTTCTATACATTGTTAAGTCAATAACACTAAGAATGTTTATGTATAGAAACTAAGTCTAAGATCATTTTAATCTTGAACAACATATAAATTACTTATAATAAATGAAATTTCAATGCATCGAATTAGTGTAAATACTAGGAAAATGCGTTTTACATAAAATAAAAATTTCTAATAGTTTTATTGAATCAATTGAATATTTATATATTCAACAATTTATTATTTATTTCATTTTACTAATATTTAAATTGATTATTTATATTTATCCAAAATATTATCCAATTTAACTTTTCTTGTACTTAATAAACTCTGGCTCATGTCAAAAATTGTATATATTTTTTATATTACTAACACTTTATGTTTTTTAAAAGCAGAAAAATTTTAATTTGAAAACTATTTATAAAATTTATTACTTTAAGTAGCTAAAATAAACATAATTTCAAATATTTATTTGTTAAAAATGTAAAAGGTAAATAGCTTAAAACTAGACATTGAGGCATAAAGTCATATTTACGAACTTTTATTGTAAAATATTTTGTTGTTTTGTTAAATTAGACGAATCAAGTTTATTTAGTTACAATAAATATCTGAAAGATCTTTTTGCGAGACAGAAAAACAGTTGATGTAAGAGTGACAAAACAGTTGCGCTGTTCTCAAAATGTAAAATAACTGCGCTGAGCGAAATATTAAAAATATTTGCTAATGAAAGAATATTGGGGAGCAAAGCAAGTGCACCAAACTCATATATTTCTACCAGAAAAAAAGACGGGAGATCGTTATTGTCAGAAAAAAATTATATAACTTTTTTATTAATATTTTCTATTTTTGTTGTGATTATGCTAATACAACAACGAAAAATGAAATGTTTTAATCCTTAAAACATACGATTTGCATTTTAAGGGGAAACTCAAATACTCATACTGAAGGGAAAACAAACAATTTCAATTATAGTTCAATTTTTTTTAATTTAAAATTTTAATTAAAATTTGCTCTAAATGTCAAAGCTGGGGAAGAAACTACCCCCCCCCCCCTCCCCAATCGTAGCAACTGTTGGACCCCCCCCCCCCCCCCCTCTCCCTCCTTAGCAAAATCCTGGCTACGTGCTTGCAAGGACTGACAGTAGGTAAAAGCATTTTTCACCAATGACAACAAGTTTTAAGAAATTATTATGTCTAACCTTAGCTAATGTATATTACAATACACTGATATGATAAAGTTTTTTAAAAACTTAAAACTACTTATTTTTCTACATTTTTGTGCTATAAAACATAATATTTTCAGAATACAAATATATAGAATATTATTGTTCATCTTATGAAGTAAATGCTACTTATTAATGTAATGTCTACTTATTAATGTATTAATGAACATTTTGTTTGTAATATGGTCGGGTACTTGTCTAAAGTTTACTTAAGTGTACATATTTAGATGTATATGGACTTTATTCTTTTGATAATTAATAATTATTAAATTGAATTAACGAATTAAATTTAATAATATTTAAATAAAATTTTGCCTTATGACAGCAAATAAAACATCCTTTTATGAATCGTTAGAAAATTTCTTGAATTAGATAAAAAAAAATTAAATAAACTTTTTAATTAACTTTTTACAGAACATATAATTTTAAACTAAGTTTATTAAATTAGTTTAAAATTGATATTTTAAATACCAAGTTTTCATTAACTTCTGGGGTCTACTTTCTGAAAAAATTAATTTGCCCCACCAGTTGAAATTCCTTAAAATATGCTCTGACTCTCTGTAATAATACTCATTTTTGACAATTCTGCGATCGTCAAGGCTACTTCTGTTATATTTCAAAATCGTTTCGTCATTAAATCACGTAACGTTTGATGAAACAAAAATCCTTAAATTTCGAATGAAAGTATTTCATTCAGATTCCTTTTAGGCCCTTTTCTAGGTCACCAGCTCATGTGTAGTTTGTATACTTATATTGTCATATTTAAAACAAGCCGTCTTAGCTAAGTGGATAAAAACGACAAAAAACGTTAAAAAACGACAAAAGTAATTTACTCAGTATGACATAATATTTAATCGGAGTACAATACCGCGCTTACCTTGAGATTCCTGGGCGTGATCTCTTTAGTCATCTCCATCTGCTTGACCACCATCTCCTCCGTGTCCACCCCCGAGAGAGGACAGATGACCTCCCCGATGACATCGTCCCTGGAGTACCTGTCGAAGCTGAGCACCACGAAGTGCAGGGTGGTGGCCAGCAGCTGGTTCGGGGTGATGCCGTAGAAAGTGAAGTCCTCGTCGTACACCGGATCCACCGTCTTCCGCAGGACCCGGGTCTTCACCTTGTGCTGCTTCTCGGGCAGCAGCTGCAGCTTCACGTAGGGGTCCGAGGACCCCCCGTTGTTCGAATCTTTCGGGGGTAGGTCGGCACAGCGGACTATGCTCACTTGCAGGGAAAGTTTGTCCGGGTTGTATTTGAGCCTGGAGAGAAATGAAATTTTAGAACTTTTAATCTTTCGTAGTCCATTGTCCAGTGGTATAGAAATAATACTCTCATTTATGAGAATCAGGTCCTGATTACCGAATAAACTCGTGAAATCCAGGCTTACACTTTATATTTTTGAGGGGCCCCAAAATCACACATTTTATATAAATATTTAACACCCCTAACATGGTTTACTAATAAATTTACATTTAAAAAATTGTGTTACAAACTTTAATTAAAAAAAAATTGTCACTTGTGTTAAATTTTTTCGAATATTGGAAAAGAAACATATAGAATAATAGGAATACTCATTAATTATTAATATATTTTATTACACTATTTATAATGTGATTAATTTTAATGCCATTTAGGTGCAAAGATTTTAGTGCGCGTAAAAGATCGATTTGATGTTCCAGGGCCTATTTGAGAGCAATATGGGGCCCCCATTTAAAGGCGGGCTTCCCTTGTTTCAATGTCTTAATCGGGCCCTGTTAAGAATTCAGCGATTGTCAAGGCACTTTCATTAAACAGTAGCACTCCAATTATCCTACATATAGAATTAATTTGTATATCGCCAAAAATATAATTTATCATATTGCTGCTTATTCACTTACTATTAGTTAAAATAGATTTTAAAGAATATTCAATAAAAATGGGTTTCAATGGAAAATTAAAAGTAAAATAGCCAAAAGGATTACAATTCGGCATATTTTAGCATGAACAATATACGAAATATAGAGGTAGAAATGGAAGTGGGGTATAGTTTTTTAAGATTCAATTGACTTCAAGTCAACAAACTGCCTTGCTCAATCCAGAAGTTGCAGTTAGAGATCAGATCAGTGGTGCTTCCAGGACAGAGAATACTCCTCCTTTCCCTTAATCACTGAATAACCGTGAACAAGCAGTATTTTGTATTTATTGCGGATTGCGCAGATTTCTCCGGAAACTCCATTTTGATCTAATTGCTCATAAATTATTGATCGGTAAGAGGAATGAATAGACCATTCGATAATGGTCGCCAAAAGGTCAAAATTGCATGGTCAGATCTAATCTGCCCCAGGCTCCCCCTTTACACGAAGACTTTACAGAAAGACGCTGCGTAAACATATTCAAAACTACAGAAATATTTGATATTTTCACACGATTTTGGTTAACTAGGTTGAGTTATCGTTGTACAAGATATGCACATTTTGGGCTATTGACGATTATTCGAGATCTATCTCGAAGGACCCAGGAACACTGCCTTGTAATTTTGAATCACGATCAGATGACGCGGGCCACATCTAAGCTGGCTCTCCACTATTGGAAACAAAGGAATCATCTAATATTTTAGTTGCAGTACAATACATGTTGATAAATTTGTATTGTACTGTAACTGGACACTATTCTATAGAACTCCAATTTAAAAAAAAAATGAGCAATTGGAACCAGATCCCATCCGGATAAATTAATAAATCATGACAAAAAAGTTATTTCTTACTTTAAAAAGAACGAATTTTGCTTTAATACGTAATGTTAAAAACAATATTATCCACAGATAATAAGAAACTTTTAAAATGTCGGTTTTGTTTAATTCTATTTTTTTCTCTCTCCCAAAGCGATCCGGATGATTAGTGATCCTTCTTATTTAATTCGGATAACTGGAGTTTGAATAATCGGAGTTCTACAATAGTTGGTTGGTTGAATTAACGTCGCACCACAGTTGAACAGAGGGTTATTACTGCCGTTTCGGATTTTGGGGATATATCCCGATGGAAAAGCCCGATTACACTACTTTTTAATTTTGAATAAACGAAAAAACTGCATTCGCCAATGTTGACCAATTTGTATGATATTTGGGAGAATTATCATCCACCTTCCGAACACTCCTCACCTGAAGTAGAGCTGCCCCAGCCGACACGGCTTCTCCACCAGCACCTCCTTCTCGTTCTTGATGTCGTCGGTCACCTCCTTCCTGCTCTTGAGCTTCTCGTTCTCATTCTCGATGCAGCTCTTCTGCTCCACGTTCGGGGAGTTCTGCCGCGAGGAGGGGTTCGAACCCGCGTGACATTTCTCGTTTCCGCCTACGGTGGGAGACCTGCGGCAGTGGAATAGCTGGATTTAGTTTTCGAAACAGCACACGAAAAAGTTTTGTAATATTTTTTTTAATTATGCAGGGTGGTCATAAATTGATGAGCGATGGCCATTGTTTAGATTTTTAACTACGCATAATAAATCATTAATTTATCTATACTTTAACTACTTTGTTTTTTGCTACTAAACATCAGCTGATTGTTTAAAATATAGCTAAGCAGTTGAATAAAGTAATGTTTTATTATGTCAATATAACTAAATGTGATGCAGCCAAGAATGACAATCGCCAAACAACTTATGACCACTCTATATATTTATTGATCCATATCGTTAAACAGACTTCTCAAGGAAGATTATGTTACGCTACATCGTTCCAATGAAACAACTATTTACAAATAAATTACACTTAAGGAGCGTTCATTTTTATTAGAACACACAATTTTTAGACCATTTTTTATCCGTTTTTCCCCCACATGTCAGGCTCTGTAACGTTCATCACTCTCTTTCCCTCCTCCTTCCATGTCACGTCATGTACAATTTTTGCATAAACGTTATTTACAATAATGCGAACCATTACTTTAATATTTAATTATACAATCGTGATTTTTTTTTAACGTTTAGTTTGAACTATAATGAACTTATAATGAAAAAATACTACTAATTAATTTTATTAGGAGGAGTCGATAACAATTTTTGACTGATAACTTAATAAAAGTTTCTTTATATATGTGTTTTTTAATATTTTTTTTTAAAAACAGTTTTTAGCATTTTACACCCTGTACAGATCTTTAACGTAATAAAAATAGAACAATCGTAAACTAAGTCTTATTCACCCTTTTGTGACACACTTTGATATGTATTTTCTTTTAAAAGTTTTTGATACATCACGCACACGCTCAGTTATCTCCACCCGTCCCCTCTCACTGTCACGCAACAGTGACCCCTCCCCTAAATTTGCGTGACGTAATAAATGAAAGGCCCCTTACCTGCTCATGATCTCCAGTAAAATTAACGGTCTCCCCGTGACTCAAGGTAACGTACAACGCTTTGGCTTATTGCAACAAGTTTATCAGATTACCCTATATGTTATACATTAACCTTTCACGGCATGTTGGGTCTCATAATGCCCATTTTCTGGTTGGCCTTTCCTTGTTTGGGTCTTCTGAGACCCAAACAGGGAAAGGCCAACCAGAAAATGCCTCGTTCCATAAGAAATCATGTTCCAATAAAATCTTAAATAAAGAAAAGCATGTACTAAGGCGTCGATAATAACCCGTAGTATTAGCAGGAAGAGCTTGTTTATCATCTGTCTTGGCTTTTTTGTTGGCATCCAATCCCTATTTGTATAATCTACTGAAAGGACGTTTCTCGTAAAATACTTCTGGCCGTGCTCCGATACAGTCACACCCGATATTTTCATAAATTAAATTCGCAGTGAAAACAAACAAAATGAGTCCAGGTGGCGATCACCCATTCCCCTCTCTGAAATGTATCACTAACTATAACATATTTATACAACAATAGAAATTCCTGAATTGGCATAGACTTAATAAATTTTTGATGGTCAATTTAACCCTAGAATGGTACTTAAACAATCAATGTTAAATAAATTTTCAATCAATGTTAAATCAATGTCAATCAATGTTAAAATACGTTCCAAAGACCTACACCTCTGACCTTGGAGTAAACTGCTCGGCAATCTGAGGAACACTGACTCCCAAGGGAATTTCAGTTGATGCATACCTGAGAGCTGGGGTAAAGTTCCGCCCCTGACACTGATTTATGCAGGGCATTCGAGGCAATTGCCCAAAGCCTCCATTTTAAAGGCTCCCTCCCCCCAAAAAAAATTCTATAAAGCTAAAAAAAATTGAAAAAGTTAAAAAATAAATTTAACAAGACTAATGATTTTTTATTTTTTAATCATTATTTTTTTTTATTATTATTTTATTTTTTTTACAAAATTTTTAATATTTTATCCAATTAAATCACTTTCATATTTCCTGCACGTTCATGATACAAGTCATCTTTCTCATCGCGTTCGTCAAGGGAGCCCTTTGGATCACTTGCAAAATTCAATTCATGACCTAGACCACAAACTAACTGTTTATAGTGTTTACAAATTGCAAGTGGATTTGTTGTTTACGGATACTTTTTTCCCATTCCAAATGTTCTGATATTTCAATCTCATTACGGATTTACTATAAAATGAGTAGAACATTCTCATCTGTGTCAACTTAAAGAAAAAGAAAATGGAAGAAGGAACAGAGCGAAAAAATTATAACGGAACTCTGTTTAAGTACTGACCACTAACGTCAATTCGAATTCCCAGAACAACATTGCTGTAGTAATTTTTTAATTATAAGTTTTTCGCAGTATTTACACTTGCATTAAAGCTGATTTATTTTTCAATGTGTGCTTAAACATAAATTTATTAGTTTTATTTTAAGGTATATTAAGGGCCCCCAAATGTTCTTTTACCCTGGGTCTCTGTTCCTCCCCAAAACAAAATGGCAGCTGTTCTTCCACTAAACTATATCTGCAGACATCCACCCGGCCTAGGCGATCGTTTTGGTCATGAGGTAAAGCATCTTACTATACAGCAAGAGGTACCGAGTTCGTCGCAGCGCATCGCAGCGGATTTCAATTACTGACCTGTGCATCCCAGTGGGCGAGGGCGTCGTCTTCTGGCCAGAGGTGGGACTCGGGCTCTTCCTGGTGAGAACAGCCGCGGTGCCCACGGATCCGGAGCTCGGGCTCTTGACGGCCGTGGGCCTCCGCAGCACGAGCGGCCTGTCCGGCCTGCTCTTCAGGGAGGAGGTGGGCTTGAGGGATCCGGGGGAGGAGCGGCGCTTGTAGCAAAAGCAGGTGACGGCCGCGAGGGAGACCAGGAAGAAGGCGCTGCCGAGACAGATGCCTATCAGGGCAGGGGTCGTCACTGCAGAGAGAAAAAATTAGCTTATTTTTTTGTGAAAATCGTCGGTTTCGTAAGTGAATAAAATTATTTTTTATTATACCAATTCTATATTTTATTACATTGAATTAAACGTATTTTTATTTACCTTTTCAAGACCCCCTCTCTTTCTACCATTAGATACAATGGCATAGTTGAAGGCATTCCCCTTTCCTCCCTTATTGTTATATGACGCTCGAGAGTAAATTGTTTAAACTCTTTCCATGCGGTATTTGGCCTAAACGGCTTTACAAACAGAATACGAGTGAATCGGCCGCGTCAAAAGTGATGTATGGGTAATTAAGCGCGTGTTTTGTCCGGTGTGGCAATAACAACTGATTTAGGACAGAGTTTGGGCTGCCTTGCTGTCCACAAAGATATGTCATTGGGTCCAAAAGCACTTTTAACTCCGTTGTTAGGTGAGTTCCCGCGATTGTTGCTAGGTGGCTTGGGTCCCGCTCGGTCTCTGACTAGCAACCCTTTAAGGTTCTCATATCTTTGAACAGTCGATTTTGGATTAGTTAGTTGGTTGGTTGGTTGAAAAAACGTTGCACTAGAGCTGCACAGTAGGCTATTGGCGACGTTTGGGTATCTATCTCGAAAGAGATACCCGGGAACACTGCTTCTTATTTTTTAACCATGGTCGGATGAACAGTAGATTTCGAGACCAGGCAACGGCAAATTGCTGTTCAAAAACAGCTTGTACTCCTTTGAAGAAGTCATTTGGGGTGTCTTTCCCCCTCAGATCAGTCGATTTGGCACCAAGGCAAAGGTGTATTGCTTTAAAAAAAAACAGATGGTAACCTCTTCGAGTAGTCGTTTAGGGCTTCTCACAAACCTCACCCCCTTCCTTCTCCGAGCAGTCAGTTTTGGCATATGGTAACGGCACATTGTTTTAAAAAAACAGCTGGTATCACCTTCAAGCAGTCTATTATGGTAACTCGTTATCGAATGCATTGCCTTGTAAAGAGTAATGTGTATCAAAGTACTGTGCTGCATGTGTTTATCTCGATGTAGACATTAAAATTAATGTTTGTTCATGTAAGAAATGTTAAATGGCACAAGTAATTTATAATTAAAATTGTTTAATGTGCTGAGTAAATATATAGTTTAAATGTCGAACAATATGACATGATATTAGGGCGATAAAGATGGATAGCAATCTAGCCCAACTCACCTAGCAAGGAATATGCTGCGGAACGCAATTAATATTTTGACCCAACTCGCCCTTTCCGGATTATGATAATTTAAAAACGACATATTTCTCTGTCAACCAGCACATATATATAGAAGGGGGGTTTTCTTATCTCTTTGACCTTTGACCTTTGACCTCCCACATTGCAACTCTTGGTAAATTAAAATGAACTATTTTTAGAAAGATACTCAAAAATTCTCAATATAGCATTATATAAGAATTCCTCTAAAACTTAATCTTTCAATTTGTTTGATCTACATTTGAAAAAAAATCTGTTCGTACTGCGTAGAATATAAAAATATCACTTCTATCAATTCTTAAAAAAAAGAGTCGATAAAGTAAATGTAGTTCATAAAATAATAATTTCGTGAAAACTCAATATTAAAGTCTGCCCATATTCTTTGTCTTTTCTTTCCTTTGAAGCCAGTTCCTAACAAAACAATTGTTTCGCTATGCTCGTCTCCTTCTGAGAAAGCAACCTAATTGCCAGAAATCTCAAATAATCCCGCCTAGGCAAGCAAGATCTCTGAGCTCTTTCGTGCGAAATAGCTGAGCCAATAGCCTTTCGGAGATTCTACACCATCTCGCTTTTGCCATTATCGAATAGTGGCCTTGGCCGGTTCCGCTCTTCCTGCCCCGATCAATATTTTTTTGAGCTATTAGGGATCAAAATGGTGTTTTCGGAAAAAGCTGCGCAAGCCGCAACAAATGCGAAACACTTTCCGCTCCTGGTGATTCCAGTGAGCAACAACTGGTGATTACAGGGGAAAAGAGTATTCCTGGAAGCATACCAATAACTTCGTAATGGATGTGCCTCTAATCTCAAATCGATTGCCTGAATGTCTTGCTCATTTCTCAGTAGGTCACTCTATCTCTGTAAATTTAAAAAATTGAAAACGTGCGTGGAAGGATCAGGTAGTTCCAGTTTTTTCTTTTTTACATTTTTTCACTTATTCCTTTATTAAGAAACAAACCCTCTATCGATTGGTGCAAGAACCAGGCAGCTCTAAGCAATGGCTATAGTAATATAAAGAAAAATGAGCTGTTGTTTTGTATTATACGATGCAAGAAACGTAAGTGTTATGGGTCCTTCCTGAGCAATTTTGAAAAATGGAGCTGCCTGGTTCATCCACCGACTTCTTCAATTGTTCAAGAAGGAAGAAAAACACTTTCGTTTTTCACATTGTATAATACAAAAGTACAGCTCGTTTTACTTTATATCTCTGCTTTCAGCTGTCTGGTTCTTACACCAATCGATAAAGGATTTTTTTTTCCTTATAGAAGTGAAAAAGTGTAAATCAGAAAAAAGTGGAGCTGTCCGGTTCTTCCACCCACCCCTTCAATTACAATCTAATTTTTGTGCTTGAACATGTGAGAAGCAAACACAATAGCCCACTGTGCAGCTCTAGTGCGACGTTAATTAACCAAACCAAACCTGATTGCTAGCCGACGACGGTACCTAGGGATACGGTCCCGTCCCCCCCCCCCCCTGTATATGGTGCACTTTAAATCCTTCGTGGTCCAATATCCTCACGTATATGTCAAGGCCTCCGTGGCCGAGCGGTTAAGGGCGTCAGCTAGGAATACGAAGGTTCCCGGTTCGATGCCAGCCAGGTGATGGACTAGACAAAGAAAAGTAAAAAGTAGTGATCTTGTGATCGGAGGGTTGCCAGTTTCGTTACAAAATACTAGAAAAGTCGTCCAGAACATCCGCAAAAATTAACGGCGTGTATACGGGAATGGTGCACGATAAATCTGATCGGGGTCCAAAGTCCCGACGTCTATTGAAGGCGTTGGGTGCCAGTTCAGGTGTTTCCTCGTCATCTGACCATGGTTCTAAAATAACGAGGTGCATGTATGAATGTGTGTGTGAATGTGTATGTGTTCCCGGGTCTTTCCTTCGAGATAGACCCCGAAATTAACCAAACCAAACCAAACCTCACGTATATGTCAGGTAGCGTGGAGTTTCTGCTCAGGTGATATCCCCGTCACTTGACTATAGCTCATAATTACGAGGTCGTATTCCGACAATAGTATTCTAGCTATTGGCGTTGGTTCGGAAATAGTGTATGAGCCCCAGTTGCTCAGTTGGTAAGGCGTTCAGCTACTAATCAGAGGATTGGTGGTTCGAATCATCCGTGAAATGGACTTGACATAGAAAAGTAAAAAAGTAGTGATCTTGCGATCGGAGGGTTGCCAGCTTCGCTACAAAAATACTAGAAAGTCGTCCAGAATATCCAACAAATTATACTGGCGTGTATACGGGACTGGTGCACGATAAATCTGATCGGGGTCCAAAGTCCCGACGTCTATTGAAGGCGTTGGGTGCCAGTTCAGGTGTTTCCTCGTCATCTGACCATGGTTCTAAAATAACTAGGTGCATGTATGAATGTGTATGTGTTCCTGGGTCTTTCCTTCGAGATTGACCCCGAACCGTCGCCAATAGCCCACTGTGCAGCTCTAGTGCGACGTTAATTAACAAAACCAAAATCGGAAACAGTGTCCTTTAATTCTGGACTTTGATCAAATGACGAGGGCATCATATAAGCTGGCACCTGACGCCTAGTGCCAGATTATACGATGTCCTTAAATATGGCGGTTTGAACCACGAAAGATTTAATGTGCAAGTTCCCCTATATATGGTGGATATTTTTTTTTGCGAACGACAAGGTTCGAAACTGGTAACCCTCCGATTACGAGCTCGTTGCACTCTCAATGTTAAGATTTGAACGTACAACCTTCCGATTATGAGTCGAACGCTGAGGACGCGTATGACGAGGAAAACTACGGAAAATCAAAAGTCTAATGCTTCAATCTCGAATCTAGTGTTCGTCATCTGACCATGGTTCTAAAATACGAGGAAATGTTCCCGGGCCTTTCCTTCGAGATTGACCCCGGACCGGCGCCAATAGCTCATTGTGCAGTTCTAGTGCGACGTTTATTGACCAACCAACGAGTCAAGTGCTACAAAGCTATCATAGACGCCACCATTTATTAAGTTGGTGAGCCCCAATTGCTCAGTTGGTAAGGCGCTCAGCTACTAATTAAAGGATTGGTGGTTCGAATCCGTGAAATGGACTTGACATAGAAAAGTAAAAAAGTAGTGATCTTGCGATCGGAGGGTTGCCAGCTTCGCTACAAAAATAGTAGAAAGTCGTCCAAAATATCCAACAAATTATACTGGCGTGTATACGGGACTGGTGCACGATAAATCTGATCGGGGTCCAAAGTCCCGATGTCTATTGAAGGCGTTGGGTGCCAGTTCAGGTGTTTCCTCGTCATCTGACCATGGTTCTAAAATAACGAGGTGCATGTATGAATGTGTGTGTGTATGTGTTCCCGGGTCTTTCCTTCGAGATTGACCCCGAACCCTCGCCAATAGCCCACTGTGCAGCTCTAGTGCGACGTTAATTAACAAAACCAAACCAAACCATCCGATTATGAGTCGAACGCTGAGGACGCGTATAACGAGGAAAACTGCGGAAAATCAAAAGTCTAATGCTTCAATCACGAATCTAGTGTTTGTCATCTGACCATGGTTCTAAAATACGAGGAAATGTTCCCGGGCCTTTCCTTCGAGATTGACCCCGGACCGGCGCCAATAGCTCATTGTGCAGTTCTAGTGCGACGTTTATTGAGCAACCAACGAGTCAAGTGCTACAAAGCTATCATAGACGCCACCATTTATTAAGTTGGTTAAATTTATGTCGCAATAGAGCTACACAATGGGCTCTTAGGGATGAAGATGAGTATGATTTTTTTAACTAAACACATTGTTTAGTTGAATCACTAGAGCACTCATTGGGTGCCAGCTCAGGTGTTGTCCTCGTCATCTGACATGGTTCAAAAATACTAGGCATCGTTCACGGGCCTTTCCTTCGAGATATGCCCCGAACCGTCGCCAATAGCCCACTGTGCAGCTCTAGTGCGACGTTAATTAACCAAACCAAACCAATAGCACTAGAGCTATAAAATGAGTGACCACGGTTTGGAATATACCCCGAATTAAAGATTCGGGAACACTGCTTCGTAATTTTGAAACCTGGTCAGAAGACCAGGACAAGCCTGAAAGCATTTGGATCACGACAGATTTACGTGCACCGGATCCTTCCGCATGGCAAATGTATTTTTGCAGACAAGAAATGAAACTCTCAGTTTACCAATTACGAGTTCGCTGCACTCATAAGACAAGATTTGAACCCACAACCCTCCAATTATGTTATCGGTATCCTTCCGACCAGGCCACCACAGGCTCCATCGAACTAAACTTCCTTGATAAGTAAGCTGGCTGATTGGTTGATTTAATTGACGTCGCTGTAGTGCACAACGGGCTGTTGGTGATAGTTTGTGATTTCTCTCGAAGGAAATACCCGGGAACACTGCTTCGTATTTTAGAACCATCCTCGGTAAGTAAGTATTTTAAAGTTATGAATTTGGGTTTCTGTTTTCTGGCAGTGGCTTTTTAATATCAAATTAAATCGTTGGAATTGGTATGATTTGGAGATAATTTGTATTGGAAATGATTGTATGTGAACTTCAAATTTCTACGTTTATTTATTATTATTTAAAAAATATATTGTGGTTTTGTTATGTTTAAGTTTATTAAAACAGCAAGTTCTGAAATCTAGTAACTAAGTATAGAAAGTTTTTCTCAAGGTAATAACATTAAGTTGTTTACAATCGCATCTTAACATCCTTTATTTACATCAACTTTTATTTAATAATCCCACCTTTTTGATGAAGATTACAAACCTGTAGTGTGATGATACACCTCATATTGCTTAAAGTGTTAGTTCCGATTTTTGTTCACAGTGTACTTCTATTACTATGTCAAATATCGGAAAGTGATAATTTAGTGCAAGTAATAGTGTCTATTTCAAATTATCAAAAGCAAAAACTCTGCTTGGAAACATGCGACTTGGTGGAGAAAATACGTAAGTCTTGGAGGTACGACTTGAGGAAGATAACATGTGAACTTGGAAGATGATTTTGTTGTAAAACTAGCATGCGTTTAAAGTGGGACATTTCAACTGATTATTAATCTAATTTCTAATCAGTATGATAGAAAATTCTTCGCATATTGTTGTCCATCATTATTTCGACAATGCTTCCGGTGGAAATCTAATCAACATGACATGCTGCATCGTTCTGAGCGTTGTGATCGTCCTAATACTATTAATCATTCTCACAATCATCATTTACATGCTGCTCCGAAAGACAAAACGCAATCCTCAAGACACAACTAACGTATGCGACACCTTACCGAAAACTCGACAAGCAGCTTCGAACGTTCAATCACTAAATATTCGAAGAGGCATCATCAACCCCGCTGCGTCGTTTGAAGACAACGAAATGGACATCAACTCCAACAGACAAAGCATACCCATGACAACGTTCAAAGCGGACGCTGAGGACAGGCAAGCCGATTCTTCGGAATCTTCAGCTGGACTCTGTGAAGTGCTATTTCCACAACGGCACGAAGGAGAGGTGATTCGCGACCCTCCTCCAAAAGTGGTTGCGTTTGCTGGACGAGTGTACTCGACATCCAGAATGAATTCTCGCCCGATTTCGCCGACCGAACCGCAACCGTCGGGGTCAGGAACTCGCCAGAACTCTGTGAACAACGCGTCCTTGGAATGGGACTATCTCGAATCGAGGCGATACAGGACGTCGAATGACTCGGAGACTGACAGGAGAGATACTGTTAATATTTGTTGGGTTTGAGTGTTGCAAGTATCCAAGTGTATAACCAAAACTGTTTTCCGCAGCTTCCTGCAATTGATTATTTATTGCATAGATCAGTTTTAACGGAATTTTATATTATTAAGTTGTCAGTGACACTTATATTGTTTTAATAAAATCTCATATTGTTGTTGCAATTAAATAACTCGCCTCCCAATAATTGATAGTGTCGTGTATTTAATACTAGCTGTTACCCGTGGTTTTACACGTGTTAAATTGTTTTTTACCCCCATTGGTCCGTTCTCCCCGTTTATTTTTTCCATTTTTCTCGAAGACAAAATATCATCTATTGTCCATATATCTCCGAATGTTAGCTTTCCCGTTAATTTCCCGTTGAAGCATAATTGCCATCAGTTAGTTTGCCAGGGCAATTTTTGATAGCCAACTTTAAATAAAATATAGATTAATTTATTTTAAAATATTTTATTGTTGTCAAGATCTTATGAATTTATACCACTGTAGATACTATTTTTTTAATGATCATTTAAAAAAAATAGCTACTAAAACCGTTATAAACGGAAAACTAAACGAAATTTTAAGCCAGAAGTCCACAATTAGACGTTGAATATTATCTATATATAAATTTTCAGATATGTCCGAGTATTGGAAGATAATATTTTGCTTGCCTCTGACACACAGGCAAACTCTATTATTATTATAGATATATCAATGAGTTTTACTATTATTTTAAATAAATACTTTAATGCAATACGTTTTTAAGTAATTATTAATATCAGTATTTCAATGATAAAAACTACTTGTATAATTTTTTCATGTAAAAATATTGCATTGAAGCATAAAATTTAATTTCATAGTTTTGCTAAACCTAACTAATTTGTATAATATCAATAATTTGTCAAATAATTCCAAATACTCAAAACTAATGTCTTTAAAACTTATTAATAAATATTGGGTGTTACTTTAATTCGCTGACAGGTTATCATTCATTCAAAAATTCCAAGGAGAAAAATAAAGCTGTTGACACCTTTAAATATTTTTTGTATAAAATTAAATCTATACTTAAAAAATACGTTAGAATATATATTTAAAATAAGAATTAGCCCTTTCGAGCAATTGCTAAAAATTATACAAGATAATAATAAAACTTTTGTATTGAAATTCAATTTCGGCATCATCCTTGGTGTCACATGGAATAGATACTAGTAACCTTTATTTAAAAAATTAAGTTTTTGATAAAAATACTTAAACATTAGTACCTTTCACAGAAAGTATGTAGCAACAGCCCCAGCCCTTCACAAGCAGACAACACGCGTTTATTCAGCACAATCTCATAATGAAATATTTTAATACTACTCCAAATGTTATATCAACTTGAAACTTGGCGAATCCCAGTAACACTTTATTCAAAAACTAATTAGTATTTATTTACTATTACTAATTACTAATGATGTAATTTTATATTGAAAAAATGGACATAGGAAAGTTTCGAATCTGTGTTATCACCACAATGACTGATGAATGCTTCTGTGAAAATACGTCATGTTTTGAACTAGTGCAATACGTAGTAAATAATAGTTTTTACTATGAATACCTTTTCATTTTAAAGTGTATAAGTACTAAAATAAAATAAAATCTAGGTTTTATATCCCTTGAATAATGGTTATTTTAGATCAGATCAAAATAAATAAAAAATTATAACTCGCCGACCAGGACAAAACCTCTAACGTTTTGAATACTAGTACGTCTTATGAACCGATTGTGCCATTTTATAGTTTAAGGATTAAGTACAAAATTGGTTTTGGTATAAAAATTATACAATAAATGTCTATAAAAAGTATTTCAAAAAACAAAATTTTAATAATTGCACTATAATTTTTAATTAACTAAAAGTAATAGCTTGAACCGCTCTATTAAATGATTTATGGATCTCAAAGAATGTGTATTCTACGCTTTATTTTGAATAAATTAACAACAAAAGTTGCTTGATAACGTTATTATATTTAAAAAATTAAGCATTACTTGAATATATTAAATACTTAGAATAAAATATATATTATATTTATCATTAAATAACTTTCTGGATGTACATTTTTTTAGACTAAATAAAGGTTTGCTTTTTTAGAATAAGACATTTGTTCGTTGAATATTGTATTGAATTAATAGAAGAATTCAAGAATTGAACTTGCAAGGAGAAAATTCGTAAGAGTTTAAAAGAAGCTTTTCATGGATCCGTTTGAACACTATCTAAAGATAGAAAACATCCAACGATCTAGGAAAATCATTTTCAAAGAAGCATATTCCTTTTCTATTACGTTTGAAGAAGGAATAAAATATCTAATAGAAGCTGTTGCTCTGTGTAAAAATAGTCTTGTGACGTCAGGGACATAAGTCGCAATGCAGGTATTCTATTTTATATTCTGTAATTTCACTGAATTCTAAATCTTTAAAAGTTCACTTTAAATGTTTTTAATATTTAATTATTTCATGTATCTAACAATCCTCATGGTAAAATTAAACGACGTTTTAAAACACATTTTGAGAAAATGATGTTTTTTAATGTTTCGTTATGTAAAATTTAATTTTTTAAACACTTTTAGACATAGGAAAATTTATTTCCTTGATAAATCGTTTTATTTTACAAACATGTTTGATGTATGTGTGTAGGAGGAGTGATAATAAAATATCTTAATAAAGTTTTCAGGATGAGAATGGAACGTGACAGTAAAATTAGTGTCAAAATAGAACATTCAAAAGGTGAACTGCCAGTGGTATCATTCAGTTATTTTTTTAATGCATTTCTAGAAAACCGAACTTTTATATTTTAAAAACCACTTCTATTATTAAAACAATATCAAAAAATATTGTAGAACAATTTAAATGGGAAACTAATATATCCAAACAAAGGCAAAAATTTATATACGAAATCTTAATATGATACTATTTATATCTGACTTAAAAGTACTACTTATAATAAAACGTTATATTTAATGCACTAATAAATTCAATAGATGACAAGAACAATAGTACTAGTCCTTGTACTGTTCTTCTTTCCACCGATTCAAATTATTTAATAAAATATAATATTACATCTTAATTTAAATAAAGAGAGTTTTATTGCATATTACAGATTCCAATTTCTACTGATTAAAAGCAAAAATATTAAAATACTATATCGGTTTAAGTACATATTTTTTCCTTTAAATTCTTTGCTTGAAGTAAAAATAGTTTTAATTTTTCAACAACTTAATTTAATTATTTTATTTTGAAATATTTATGTTATAGACAATTTTAACTTTAAGATACTTTTAAAAAAATCATAAATTATTATGTTTAATAAAAAACTGCACATTAGTATTTTAGTAAAATTACACTGTAAAAAAAGGTACTTAAAAATGAGTACTTGAACATACTCGTTTTTCTTTCAGTACAATTGCATCGTAAATGAGCGATGACGTAATCAAATTAAAGTAACCATACTTTCTCAAAAATGAGAAGTGTGATGAGCTTGTATTCTAGCCATGTTAACAACGCGACCTGACAAACATAAAATAGTTGTTCAACAGATGGTTTTCCACATTATTTGATGTCAATTGTTTAAATGGAAACTGAGTTATTACAACTCAATCGTCTTACTTTCCATTCTTTTGGCACACCTTTTTAATATTTCTACTGTTTATAAATTCTTCAAGTCGCCTTGGTAGTTTAACGGATATATACTGCCTGCGGTGCCTGAGAATCTGGGTACGATTCCGGGTAGTCTTGATTGCAATTGCTGATATTTATTGTAAGTGGTTTATGAAGGCAGCCTTTCTAGACAAGCATTTGCTCTATTTATTTAGTTTTACTCCCTGTACTCATTTTTGAATACATGTCTTTTTCAAAATTGAAACTTATGTATTCGGAGCTATGATAAACATCAAATGTAATAAAAAATGAGTACATTTACTTATTTTTGAATACCTATTTTTAACAGTGTTCTTGAAAAATATTGTTTTTTTGTAGAAGAAAAAATTAACCATTATCATTGTATATTTCAAAGTCTTACTTCCGAAATATACATCCTTATAACTTCCCTAATATTCTTATGGCAAAAAACTTACAATTTAAGTAGGAGATTATTTTTTATTATAATTTATATAAATATATTTATTATGTTTTATATTAACAATTCACTTGAACTTATTTTAATGTGTATGAATTTATTTGTAACTTGTTTTATTTTATTCTAAATTACTAAAAAACATAACTATTATTGAATACAACCAGTGACATTTCCTAAATTAATAAAAATACAATTTCAACAAAAACAATACACTTAAAAATGTAAATAAATCAAAAGAAAATAAAGGGATAAAAACTTGTGTGATAATATAAAACAAATATCCCAATTTTTCCTCTTCCTTCCCATACTTCCCCGTAGAAGTTGTTTTACTGCTGCTAGAGTGTCTTTGCAGGGAAAATCCGTTAACATATGTGGTCGATTCTACTGAGTATAATTTTTTTTATCTAGCATTTTACTATTTTGATATTTTTTAATTAAAGCAAAAATAAAATACCAGTCTAAATCTTTCAGTTTGAACTTAACTTCGAATTTATGTACAGATGTATCGCGGAAATTATATTTTAAAGTGTTCAAAAATCTTAATTAAAACTGAGAAACCTTAACGAACTGCGAAAAATAATTTAGTTATTAAAAATCAATTAAAATAATAGAATCAATGCGTAAATTAGTTTTTAAAAAATAACTGATTTTAAAATATGTATACTTAATTTTAAATTAAATTTCTTAATTATAATGTTTGCCTGAAATAAATAAGCATTTCTCCTCAACTTTTGCTTAATAGTTTTGTAAATGACCCTGCAATTTTTTTCTCTACATTTACTTTTAACTACGCATAATAAACAATTATCGTTCCTATGCTTTAACTACTTTTATTGTTACTAATAAAGCTAAGCGACTTGTTTAAAATATAAGTGAAGTAGTTGGGCCTAAATTATTATTTATTATGCCAATACCGTTAAATGGGATATAGTAAAGCAATAACCGTCACCTAACAATTTTGTGACCACCCTGTATAATTCTTAATGTTCCTTATATTTCCCATTATTTTCTTTTATCTACCTTATCATATCTTATATTATAAGCTAAATTATTTTATATTCAACTAATATATAGACACCGGCTAAATAGTTTTGACATTACTAGTTGCCGTCATTTAAATATCAAAATTTTCGTAGTTTTTACTTTATATACTTATACTGTTAAAAACACATACTTACACTATTATTTTTAAATACTGTCGATGCTTATCATAGCTTCGAATACATAAGTTTCAATTTTGAATGAGACGTACTCAAAAATAAGTACAATGAATAAAAAGAGTAGATGTTAGCCTACATAGTCTGCCTTCATAATCCACTTTCAATAAATATCAACTAAGACTTACTGGGAATCGAACCCAGTTTCTTAGGCACCGAAACCCAATGCCTTATCCGTTAAACTGCCAGGGCAACTTGTATAAGTTTTAAACAGAACAAATGTTAAAAAGGTGTGCCAAAAAATGGGAAGTAAGATAATGGAGTTGTAATAACTCAGTTTTCATTTAAGCAATCAGCATCAAATAATGTGGAAAACCATCTTCTGAACAATTGTTTTAGATTTGTGAGGTCGCTTTGTTAAGATATCTTGAACAAGACCTGGTATTATCAATATTAAATTACACTGCTCATTATTTAGAAAGTACGGTTACTTAAATGTTAGTACGCCATGGATCATTTACTATGCAATTGTACTCAACGAGAAACGAGTAGGTTCAGGTACTCATATTTAAGTTCCTTTACTTTTATAGTGTAGAAGAAAACTAAAATATTTAGCTTTAAAAAATGTATTCCGTGAAATTATTTGGAAAATTATAAATTAAAACATTTGAGAGATGTTTTAAATTTATTTACAAAATGAACTGTCAAATACAAATGGACTGACATATTTTTCTTTAAAATGGATTTTTAATTCCATTGAGTGATTTACACAAAATATTTCTAAATTTGAAAACAAAAACTAACATATGTAATGGTTTTGAAACATGTTCTATTATTATATTTCAATACAATACTACATTATTGCATTTGAAACACGTAATAAATATAAATTTACTTATTTTTTTATATAAGGAATTGACATTTTATTATTATTATATCATTAATTCAAATATAAACTAGAATGTCATAGAGTTTTGTCAACAAACAAAATTTTCAAACTTAAATTTTAATTTCATTATGTAGATTTTAAGCTTTAATAATAAATAAATATATCTTTAATATGTAAACAAATCATAATCGCGAAATCACGTTTACTAAAATAGAATCTAATAATTTAAAATTTAAAAATTCTAACCTTCTTCAACTGCCTTTATTTCAGGGTCGTCTGCTTTTAGACTCGCCAAAATATGTCTTAAAATCATGGTCACACTTTTAAACGTTCTGTTTTTTAATCATTAGTTAAAATTATACATTATAACATCTCTAAATATCACTGTTTATTTAATGACAAG
Source organism: Troglohyphantes excavatus (assembly GCA_963932185.1). Taxonomy (NCBI): domain Eukaryota; kingdom Metazoa; phylum Arthropoda; class Arachnida; order Araneae; family Linyphiidae; genus Troglohyphantes; species Troglohyphantes excavatus. Next base: position 50,543,659 of record OZ010669.1, read on the forward strand.
TTAGTTGTATAATTTTTTTTTAAATATAAGTCACATTTTTAATAGAGAATTCGAGACTGAACCATCGACCATGGAATTCAGTTGAAAACTGTTCTGCGCACTCTCAGAAGGAAATACGTAGAGGATGTTACCATGGAAACCGTTAACCAATGAAGGGTCATTTCTTCTCGCCATTTATGGGGAGTGTACGCATTTAACGATGACTCGGGTTTAGGAAATATAGGGGAATATATGTGTGGGTGTGAAATTTTGTTTTCTAAATAAAAAAAAAATTATTACGGTGGTTTATATTTTATCATCCGGGTCATTAACGTTCGAAATTTTTTCACTAAATTAATATAAAAATCCGTATTTATTTTAATATAAAACTTGATTTTGAAAAGTTTTTCAAAAACAAAAAAAAGAGAGAAAATCGATAGGTGGGATTTTAAAGTTCATTGCCATCTTTAAATGCTGCAATCGTGTTTAAAAACTAATCAATAATCGATAAGTTGTTATTACATTTAAAATAAACCAAAGGAAGATGTGTGTCATGCTTGGTTGTAGCTTTTTAATAAATGCGTATGTTAAGAGTCGAAAACCTTAGTAATTCGCAACTTTGTAAACTACATAAACTATTTGTGCAAATTGCAATATTCGTTGATTAGAACTATTTCCAAATAGCAAAATCAAATTATGACTGTTATATAACAATAATAAAATTTAGAAAATGTCATATTTATTTAAAAGACTGCAGCAGGGTTCAAAATTAAGGTCACACCCAGTCGCCATTTTTTACGTCTAACGTTGATTTTCAATAACTGAATCATAAACTTCAGATACCTCATAAGTGTAATGTTAACTCAATAGCGGTTATTAAGTTTCTGAAATAAACTATTCAATTGCTCTCCTACTGTTCCGTAATTCTGTTAGTAAGACATTAATATATTCAGAGTACAAATGAAAACATGCTTCTAATGTAAAGCAAAAGAAGCTTTAACGGTTACAAAACAATCCTAACAGTTGGCAGCCCTACATCTGCAATTTGAATTACTTTAAAATTAAGCCTAAGTAGAACATTTTGATAATTGCTAGGTGCCAATGACGATTGACCAATGACGTTTTTCTCCTAATTTAGAACTTTGGATTGTGAAGATTTTTATTTCATTGACAAGAAAAAATAAGAATTTTTATATTTATTTATATACAGGGTGATCAAAAATTGTTGGGCGATGGTGTGATATGTACTTCGGTTGTACTATATTAAGCTGTATTGACATAATAAAACATTATTTCTACCCAACTACTTCACTTATATTTTAAACTAGTCCCTTAGATTTAGTAGCAACAAACAAGTAGTTAAAACATAATAAAAAGAATGGTTTATTAATAGTAGTTAAACAGCCAAACAATGACATCTTCCAACGATTCGTTACCACTCTGTATAAATTCTATGTAAATTGTTGTAAAATTAGTTGATTCTTAACACTTGACAACTTTTTTAGGACTGTCTGAATTCTATTCTTGCTGCAATTTTCCGATATTTAATGATGATTTTTTTTTTAATTCAAATAGTAAAATGTTGTATAAAAAATAAAAAAATTGTCCCCCCTCAGTAGAATCGAGAAATCAAACTGTTAATGAGTTTTCCCTGCGTAGACACTCTAGCAGCAGCAAAACAACTTCTACAGGGAACTATGGGAAGGGGAAGGATGTGGGGTTATTTGTTTTATATATAAGAATTTAAAAGTTTTTAACCCTATATTTTTGGAGTTCTTTTCTTTTATTTTATTTATTTTTCTCTAAATTTATAATGGCTGTGTTTCATTGATTTAGAAGATGTCAGTAGATGAAGTTTAGATGTCACTCAATAATACCTGTAGTTTTTGTTATTTAGTAAAAAAAACTAAAATTCCTATTAAAATAAAATAAATTACATTTAAAGAAAATTCTTAATACGAATAACCTCATATAAACTATAATAAATTCATATAAATTATAATAAATTTGTATAAATTATAATAAATTCGTGCAAATTATATCAAACTTAAGGGACTTATAATAAATATATTACTATAAAATTAAAAAATACATTCATATAAACAGTCCATAATAATAAATAGTCCATATATAAAGTATAAGTTGTTGTGATTTAGTTATAAAATTGTTCGTGAAATTATAAAGTTATATATTTTAGAATTAGTTCTTTGAAATGTACTATGACAACGGTTTATTTTATAATCTACAAATAAAATATGTTTTTAATTCTATGAATTAATAATTTTGAATGTTTTTTCATGTAATTTGCAAAGTGTAATGTGAAAAATAGGTACTTAAAAATACGTAAGTGATCTGAGTAAAATGTACTCTTTTTAAGTACATTCGATGCTTAAAAATGAGTAAAAATGAGTACAAAGAATAAAAAGAACAGTTGCTTGCCTACATAAGCTGCCGGCATAAATCACTTTCAATAAATATGCCAATTACAACCAAGACTTGCCGGAAATCGAACACAGATCCTCCTGTACCGCAGTCCAGATCCTTATCCGTTAAACTACCAGGGTAACTCGAAGAAATGTTAAAAGATTATTAAAAAGAATGGAAAGTAAGATAATTGAGTTGTTTCCATTTAAGCAATCGACATTCAATAATGTGGAAAACCTTCTTCTAAAAAACTATTTTAATTTACCAGGTCGTTTTGTTAAGATTGCTTCAACAGAAGCTGAGATTAACAATATTAAATCACACTGCTCATTTTGAGAAAGTATGGTTACTTAAATTATTCACTGTAAAAAAGATTTACTTAAAAATGAGTACATTGACGTACTTGTCTTTTTTTTTTTTTTAAGTACAATGTCATCGCAAATGAGCGATGACGTGCTCAAATTTAAGCAATCGTATTTTTGCAAAAATGAGCAGTGTGGTCTAATACTGCAAATAACAGCTTCTGTTAAAGCCATCTTAACAAAGCAACTTGACAAATATAAAATAGTTGTTCAGAAGGTGGTTATTTGATGTCGATTTCTTAAATTCAATTATTTTACTTTTCATTTTTTTGGGGGGGATTTGAACATTACTTCTGTTTATAACTTCTTTACATCGCCCTGGTAGGACAACGGATAAGACTGTGGACAGCGGTGCTGCAGACATGGGTTCGATTCCCCGGTAAGTCTAAGTTGTAATTGCCGGTATTTATTGAAAGTGATTTATGAACTCATCCTATGTAGGCAAGTTACTGCTGTATTTACTCATTTTTGAGTATATGTCTTTTTTTTTTTAAATAAAACTTATGTATTCGGAGATATGATAAGCATCGAACGTAATCAAAAATGAGCACATTTTACTTATTTTTGAATACCTATTTTTAACAGTATTAAAATACAAATACAACTTTAAAATACGCAATAAAAATCCGTATAATCCGGGCCTATCAATAAGATCACTTTCACACAACTTAAAGACCCTATTGACGATCTTAATAACTGGGGCATATACAGTATTTCATGTCAATGTGGCATGTCATATATAGGTCAAATAAAGAGAGCATTAAGATTTCGTATCAAGGAGCACCAAGCACATACTGTTAAACAAGAAATAAAGAAGTCCTCCATTGCCAAGCACTCTTGGGAACATGATCATATATTTAATTTTTCTAACTCACATTTAATTTGCAAACCTAACTCTCCAGTTGAACTTGATTTCCTGGAGGCGTTTCATATTTTTAGCAATATTGACTCGAATGTCAATTAAACGTTTGCGGTCTCAGTATTTCCCGCTTGTTGGCACACAATAGTTAACTCCAACCGATTGAAATAGTTTTTTAGTTTTTTGTTCTTTGGCAACACTTTAAATTTCTGGGTTTATTTGTATTTTATTACACACAGACTTTACATTGTCCGCTGATGAAGGGTGATGTATCTCCCGAAACATGTCTGGATTATACGGATTTTTATTGCGTATTTTAACGTTGTATTTGTATTTTAATATAACTCCGTACACATACTTTTTTTTTTGTTTTGAAAAGACATGTACTCAAAAATTAATAAAAATAAGAGTACAATAAATAAAAAGAACAGTTGCTTGCCTACATAGGCTGCCTTCATAAATCACTTTCAATAAATATCGGCAATTACAACCAAGACTTGCCGGGAATCGAACCCAGATCCTCATGTACCGTAGTCCAGAGCCTTATCCGTTGAACTACCAGGTTGACTCGAAGAAGTTATAGACAGAAAAGGTGTTAAAAAGATGTGCCAACAGAAGGAGAGGTAAGATAATTGAGTTGTAATAACTCAGTTTCCAAGCAATCGACATCAAATAGTGTGGGAAAACCATCTTCTGAACAAGAATTTTTGTCGCTTTGTTAAGATGACTTGAACAGAAGCTGGGATTAGCAATATTAAATCACACTGCTCATTTTTGAGAAGTACGGTTACTTAAATTTGTGTACGTCATCGCTCTTTTACGAGGCAATTTTGCTCAAATACAAGCGAGTAGCTTCATGTAATCATTTTTCAGTACATATTTTTACAATGTTGTATCCCGGGAAAAATGGTTACTTTCAAACTATATTTAAATGTTTTAAATTCGAATAAATATGCAAAATATTCATTTAAAAAAAAGCCCATCCGAAATAAAGTTAAATAATAAATTGCTATTGACCTGGAAAAGCAGTTACGCGCCAAATGAAAAGGGGTTGGAAAGCGGCAGTAAGCAGGGAAGAGAGCCTTCTCATACTTACAAAAAAAATTATCACTAATGCTTTGAAATTATCCCCTTCGAAGGAATTTAAGCTTTTTTACAGTTCTAATGCGAACCGATTCAAATGCCTCTTGCTAAAAACATTCAAATTGCAAATGACGGTACAATTTATTCATTAGAAAGTTTAGAATAATCTTATACTGAAAAACCGCAGATGCGTTTACTTCCATATGTAAGTAAGAGTGCTAAAAAGTCGCAACTTAAAAGAATCCTCGTTAAATAAACATGGATAATAATTTATTTAGAAGTAACATTTTGAAACTTCCCACGAAACGATTTAACTTGTAGAAATTTGAAACTAAAACTCATTTCAGCCAGTAAAGTGAAAGGATTTGCAACCTTAAACTCTGAATATAAAATCCGACTTGAGTACTTTAAAGAAATGATTAGAGTTCAATTTTTAGGTGAAAAGCAACGAAGAGTTCTTTTTTATAAAAGGGATTGATAAATTTACTTGGGACTTAAATGATTTGTTGTTATTTCCATAGAAGATATATTTTTTTATTTTATCTAGAATTCTCGTTTTGTTTTATTAAATTGAAAGTTATGGTTATTTTTTTTTTATTTATACGATTTTATTGTGTGTTTTGCAAATTTAAATTTTATTTTTTTACAAATTGTCAAGAATAATGACAAAAATAAGATTTTTCTAGCACATAAAACATTCTACAATAAAAACAAATTATATTTTTAATGCGAAATTGAGTTGTTATTCACAATAAAAAAAAAATACAAGTTATATAATAAATTAATTTAATAGAAAGTACTTTCAAAATCAAATATTAAAAATAAATTTCCATGCAGAAGAATTAAATCCCCTTCGCATCCCCCCATAGAATCCCCCACCCCCCCTGAGGATCTGGGTTCAATTCCGAAAAGTCTTGGTTGTAATTGCTGATATTTATTAAAAGAGATTTATGAAGGCAACCTATGTAGGCAAGCAACTTCTCTTTTTTACTCAATTTTGTACATTGTACTTATTTTTGAGTACATGTCTTTTTCAAAAAGGAAACCTATGCATTCGGAACCATGAAATGTATGTACGAATGTATTAAAAAATTAGTACATTTTACTTATTTTTGAGTACTTATTTTTAACAGTGTATAAACATTAAAAAATAAATATAAATTATTTTTCTTCTTTTTGTTAGTATTAATATTTTATAATATAAACATGATACTTAAATTTTATCTTCAGCAGTGCATATAATTTTTTTTTCATAAAATACTAAACTTTATAATATTTTTTCAAGTTTATTGCTTTGATGAATCTCCTGTAATGAAAACTCTTTACAATTCTTGATAAACTATCAGATCAATTTCCATGTTAAATAAAACTTGAAAATATGGAGGAACAAAACACTAGATTAATATAAAAAAATTATCTAATTAAAACTAGAAAAATCGACTGATCATAAAATAAAATTGTATATAAAAATACAAATTACTTGCGTACATGAATTACTTTTCGACGTGACTTTCAATTTTCCAAATTCATTAAAAAATTATACCTATTTTTGCTGTTCTTTCACAAATATGCATTCAACAAATCAGGTTATCTTTGTATTAACAAAGATTGATATTAACTCTGCGAATTTCACGATAATAAGAACACTTGCAAGGTGCTTTGTAAACAGCCCGTATGCTCCAATACCCGTATGTTTTCTTTAGAGGAGACACTAATAACATATGTAGCATGATCTTGAAATCAAATCAGACACAGATAGATCAACGACCCTGATGAATCTTGAAAGTTTGTTCTAGAAACTTAACTGTTAAAAATAGGTAGTCAAAAATAAGAAGAATGTACTCATATTTGAGTATATTCGATGCTTATCATATCTCATCTCCGAATGCATAAATTTCATTTTTGAAAAAGACATGTACTCAAAAATGAGTACAATGAGTAAAAATGAGTAGATACTTGCCTACATAAATCACTTTCAATAAATATCAACGATTACAAACAAGACTTACCGGGAACCGAACACATATCCTCAGGCACCGCAGTCCAGTGCCTTATCCGTTGTACAACCAGGGCGATGTAAAGAAGTTATAAACAGAAGAATTTTAAAAGGGTGCGTCAAAAGAATGGGAAGTAATATAATTGAGTTGTAATAACTCAGTTTCCAATTAAGCAATCGACATCAAATAAAACTGAACACTATCTTCTGAACAACTATTTTAAGTGTGTCAGGTCGCTTTTGTTAAAATGACTTGAACAGAAGCAGATATTAGCCATATTGAATCGCACTGCTCAAAGTACGATTACATAAATTAGAATAAGCCATCACTCATTTACGATGCAATTCTAGACAAAGAAAAACGTGTATGGTCAGGTACTAATTTTTAAATACCATTTTTACAGTGTCCATTTAAATATTTTGACGAGAGTTCTCCTTCCTTTTTTTTGTCTTTTGAAACTTGATAATATTCCAATTACATAAAAAAGGAAAATAATCAACACATTTGTAACTTTGAAGTAATGGGTAAATTATATAATTTTACATGGCAGATATATTACTGATTTGCAATACTCTCTTATCAAGCCGAGCTCCCATATGACTTCCCTAGAACTCACTATCAAATGTGCGCATGCTCAGTGCTGATATCTCGGATTCGTAAATGAAAATTGCCTTATGTCAATTTTTATAATATAATAAATCATTATTAATTAGTATAAATTTGTATTAATTATTATGATTAAATAATAGTTGTCAACCAAATTATTCTCATTTGCCTAGGTGATGTAAGTGGGTTAAAATTAAATTGAAAGATTTGATACGACAACATGGTGAGTTATATAAAATCATGTAATAATATAAATTAGTTATTTGCTTTGAAATAAACAACTCCATAAGTTTATATTTATATTTATTTCTCCCGGGCAACGCCAGGAAGAGGTAGGCTATTATTAGATAACTATAAAAAAAGACAAATTTTATAAACTTTTAAATACTTTTCTCCTTTAATAAGGTCTTTTGTGTCCATACATGAACAGTTTTAAATAAATTAAGTAGTTTAATAAATACGATATATTTCAATACCACATTATTAATTAACTTAGGAACAGGATTATTATAAAAGAATATCCCAACTTTGAAAGGTTATATCTCCGCAACAAAACAACTTAGAGCCTCGTTCTATAAATCATGTTAATGGGGACTTTCAGAAATTTCATTTGTTTTTATTGAGCAATGTCGTTAGGAGCATTCTTCGTCAAATTTTGTATTAGACATTTTTTTCTTTTTAATACACCGTTTTCCACTAAATTGATCAAACAAACATTGTAAAAAAAGGTACTTAAAAATGTGTATCTAAACCTACTTGTTTTTCTTTAAGTGTAATTGCATCGTAAATGAGCGATAACACTCAATTGCAAGTAACCGTATTTTCTGGAAAAGTGACGATATAAGTATCGCTAATCTCAGGTACTGTTCGCGCGATCTTAACAAAACTTGACAAACTTAAAATAGTAATTCAGAAAAAGGTTTTCCTTTTATTTTATGTCGATTGGTTATACAATCTTACTTCCCATTCTTTTAGCACAGTTCTTTTTTTAATTTTCTTATTATAACCCCTGTGAGTGGAACGGATCAGGCACTGGACTGCTGCACTAAAGATTCGGGTTCGATTCCCAATAAGACTTGTTTGTAATTGTGCACGTATTTGACATTTCTATTCGTATATTGATTAGAAATTATTATATTGTATTTACATATTAATGACAAATTCGTAAAATGAGGTACAGCAGTCTATAAAAAAGAAGCATTTACTCGTTGTACTCATTATAAGCATCGAATGTACTCAAAAAATGAGTACATTTAACTTATTTTCAAGTACCTGTTTTTAACAGTGAACGCATGATATTCCACCTATCAATATAAAAAATTCCCTATTTGGAGAAAAAAAACATCTTAAACACTTGAACAATCTTAACCGATTAACTTTTAACAGATTCAAAGGCACCGGACGTCCACTATTGTCTGGTTGCCATCTCAAATAGGTTAAATCTCAAATCGAACAGACGATTAACTAATTCTTTTTTAGTGCAATGAAAGTCATCCCTCGCGGAATCTCTTGCCAAATAAATAAAATTTCAGTACGAAATCTTTGTAACTACTTGTAGAATGTCGCTCTCAGTTGTTCGGTTGCGGAGATATAACCTTTCAAAATTGGAATATTCTTTTGTAATCAACCTAACTGTTTAAATGAATTTTCGCCAAACTAATTCATTCCAGTGAATAATCCTGTTAAGAAACACAAATTTAACACGTTTCGGCACATTTCGAAGATAAAAAAAATATAACTTATAAAACTTTTTCGAAAACTTAAGTGAAAGTTGTGTGAAATTCGAAAACTTTTCCACACGACTGAACCGAATAAGCGAGAAATGAACGAAACAGTTTCTTCTCTGCGGATGGCGCATCTGGCATCATCTGCAACTTCCCACCCCAGAATCATCTTTCTGTTTCGGAGGAACATTGATTTCCTTTAGGAATAAAAGAATTCTTTTGTTCTGTGGATTATTTTCTATGAACTCCTTTCTTTTCCTTTTTCGTGTCTTAACTCCCAACAAGACATTCTTATTAATAAATTGCTATCACATTTTGTTTTAGTGTTTTGTAAGTTCATTAAAAACCATTCGCAAATACATATTTCTGCACATTGAAAAATATATTGTAGAATTTTAATGGAGAAAAAATAAACTTTTTTTAAACACAAAAATTCAGGCACGTAGGTAAGGGGATGGTTCTGGGAGTTCAAAGCCCTCCCATAGAAAGTCAAGACAAAAAAAAATTAAAAATCGAACTACTGTAAAAACCATAAAAATACTTTAAAAAAACTAGAAAAATTTCAATTTCTTGTATAATACTTCTTGTTGAGTTTCATGAGGGAAAATCTGGTATTTTTTAAAATCTTGTATATGATTTGAGGGCATTTTTTGACACAAATTAAGCTTAACATGACGTCATCCTGTTTCATTATATAGCATTTGAATTTCGGTGACAAAGGGAAAGGATCTCGAAACGGTGCCGTATAAAAAAGTTGTAACCAAAGTAATAAAGTTCTAAAAAAGGAATTTTAAAGTTTAAATTTGTTTTCTAAATTTATTTCATAATTAGGGAGTGATATTTACTAATTTTAAAAACAGTTAATGACTGACATTGGTAACGATTTCATAAAAAATGGGTTTGGTTTGGTTAATTAACGTCGCACTACAGCCGCACAGTGGGCGAATGGCGACTATGAAAACTGAAATGATAACTTTTGTTGTTTCGATATTTATATGCCAACGTATTTCTGTTTACTTGAATAAAAATTCATAAGTTTAAAAAAAAATGGGGGGGGGGAGAGTTTGTTAATTTGGGGGGTGGGGATAAACTACCTAAAGAAATCCGTTGCTCAGTTACTGAACCACCCATAGAGTAATGATACAAATAGAGGAATAAAAATGCTGATTTCCGTGTGTCCATCATTGAAACCACGTGATATGTGGAAATGCCAATTCATTCATGCGCCAATATTACTTGGTAGGCCTTGGCGACTTTCAGATCTAAACGAGATCGAAGTATTGTAATATGGTTTTGTGTTTAATTTTGTATTTAAATATCGTTTTTTTGAACGAGTGGCACAATTTAAGGGAGTTTCACAGATATATTAAGGATATTTTTCTTACTTTGTAGTTTTTAAATAATTGCATTACGTTTTTATGTAAAAAATTTACCATAAGCGAAGTTCTTTCAATTGTTATTTTGTATACTTCAATAAGAAATTATGAACACTAAAACCTGAGAAATATACAGAGTTTCGCTTCTTCGAGTATTGAACACAAATAAAATATTTTCGTTTCGTTAATGAAGAGGAAATATTTAGCGCATATTGTTTGAAAATAAGTAAATTCGTACATATATGCTAAGAAGTTGAATACGGACAGAATTCCTTATCACCAAAAAAGAAGAAAGTGCGCCAAATTTGAAACTCCTGCAGATGTCTGAACGCCAAATGTGGCAGCGCTATAACCACGTGATGTTGGTTTTTCTTTTCAATGTTGACACCGCGACCTTACGAGAGTCTGGCATTGAAGGCGCTCTCTATTTAATATTACAACTCTCTGGAACCACCCCCATGAAAAATGTATACCTACGTGCCTGACCAAATTACTTTCTTTAAAATAAGTATTTAGTAGCATGCCCGTGCGGTAATGATCACGTGAACAACCCCCCTCCCTCCCGCACACACATTCATTTTATAAATGAACAATTCTCATTAACAACTCTACACTTATTCAACAGTGACACACGTGCAGCGTGTTTAAATAAAAAATTTAAAAATCTTATTCTTATAGCACTGTTTTAAAAATTAAATTATCTTTTTTACGCTTATATTACTAAAATATTCAAAACTTAGTTTTTAATTAATCTAATTAATTTTGAATTGAAACCAATTTTTTTTTTATTTTTCAAAATTAGAAAACTAATTTAAAAAATTAGAAATAACCTTTTATTGCAACTTAATATATCAGCATATTACTTATAGTAAGTACATAGTTGGATAATTTAAGAAGATGCGTCAAACATGTAAAGAAGCAACGATTTACATTGCATGCTTATATAGTTTTTGCATAAATTTTTTTAAAAAAAAATAGAGTTAATTGGCTGACAGTAGAGTTATGTTAAAATTACTTCACCGATCAAGTTTAAGAAAGTTTGAAGAGACAACTTTTGAATTTTCATCATTTTTGATAATTATTTGAATTATTTTCATTGCATTCATATATTCTACAACATTTTAAAACTTGTATTGTGGATTCGTGATTCTTTTTTCTTTCATAAAAATAAAATTCTATATGCATTGTAGACAAATGATTATTTTTTCTAATAAAAAGTTTAATAAACCTCCAACTTAAGGACTGATGAAATATTGCATCCTCGGTTTTATTTAAAGTAAGGGTTTTTAATAAATCTACGGCGAAATATATTATTTTACTACTTTTTTTTTTAATTTCACAATACTTTAGTTTATAATTCCTCATATAAACCTTCGACGACTTATACGCAGTAAAGTCTTAAACATATGTTTTGTGTTTTTTATTATCAATATGTTTAATGATTATAATTTAAAGTATGACTACCTTTTTCCTATTTAATTTTCGGGATATTTGAACAAACTTACATTTTTAAATCAGTAATGGACAAAAAATTAAGTAAAAATCAATTATGTCTTTTTAATTATAGATATTTTAAGTAAGCACTGTTAGTTGAGTAATTATAACCCCGTTATTAAACATACAATTTTTTTAAGCATTCTTAAAATATTTATTCAGTAAATAATGATTATGAATGTATATATTTCTTGAGCAAATGGTAATTATGTTACATACTGGAAAAACTTACACCAAGATCAATAGAGGATAAGAAAATTTAAATATTCCATAAAAATTAGGGAACCATTCTATAGAGACGGGTATAAAGCGTGTAACGTCAAACTCAAGTGCGTGTCACCTTTTTGGATAAAGACAAACCGCTTTCTGTGTTATATTTTGCTCCTAGAACAACGTTTGCGAGCATCAGACGAGCATGAAATGGATGCAACCGTGACAACACTATATCACGACTCGTCTTTTTTTACACATGCTTCGTTACATATGTTTTAGTACCAGTCCACTTCTCCGCACATGCATCCCTTACTTGGAACCGCAGTTTTGCAGCTCATGTTTTCGTTATGGTCCCTTTCGCACTACATGCATCCCCATGCATCCATACACTTTTAAAAATAGATACTTAAATATAAGTAACATGTACTCATTTTTGAGTACATTCAATGCTCATCATGAATCCGAATACATAAGTTTAAATTTAAAAAAAAAGAAATGTACTTTAAAATGAGTAAAAAGAATAAAAAGAGCAATAGCTTGCCTACATAGGTTGCCTTTATAAATCACTTTCAATAAATATCGACAATGGTAACCAAGACTTAACGGGAATCAAACCCATATCCTCATATCCCACATTCCAGTGTCTTATCCGTTGTACTACCTGGACGACGTGAAGAAGTTATAAACAGAAGAAATGTTAAAAAGTTGTGCCAAAAAAATGGGAAACAAGGTAATTGAGTTGTAATAACTCAGTTTCCATTTAAGCAATCGACATCAAATAATGCGGAAAACCATCTTCTGAACAAATATTTTATGTTTGTCAGGTCACTTTGTTAAGATGGCGTGAAAAGAAGCTGAAATCAGCAATATTAAATCCCACTGCTCAATTTTTAGAAAGTACTGTTGCTTAAATTTGAGTACGTCCTTGCTCATTTGCAATGCAATTGTACTAAAAAAAAGAGTATGTTCAGGTGCTCATTTTCAAGTACCTTTTTTTTTACAGTTGGGGATCATTTTCAAAAACATATTTTATTACATAAAAGAAACAAATATTCCACGATAACTAATATCGAATTTGTATTTTATTTTGTTAAAGATGTATTTGTGGCCGAAATTATTGTTAATCTTTATGCCCTTATGGAACGTCAAAACTTCGGTTGACCTTTAGCTTTGAACTAGATTTTTGACATAAAACACATTTATCCACTACATATATATTTATATCTTCAGAAATATCCCGTGCTAAGAAAAGCATAGATCTATATAAAACAAATATTTCCTCAAATCAACAGTTAGTCATGATCGCGTCATATGCATGGCAAGCATCCAACTTATAGAACCAAAAAGAATTAGTATAAAAAAATAATTAATTAAACATTTCTATAAAATTATGTCTTAACTGACACTATACTCATCGCTGAACATAAACAAAGTATATATATATGAACAAAAATAAATATAAAAATACTTAACATTTTTACAATCAAAATGATGAATACCGAAAAATAACTAAATTATTCATTTCTCAAATTAAAAAAAAAATTAACTACCATTAAACTCATCACTAAATAGAAATGTTTTAACTAACATTAACCTCATCACTAAACAGAAATGTCTTAACTAATTTAACAAACATATCCTAAATCAATAATATTATTTTTTTTAAATAAAACTAATGAATTCTTACCCTTAATGTGGATTTGATCTGCTGGCCCCGGAGGCGGCATGGTGCAGATCTAGTGAACGCGTCTATATAGACCGCACTCAAGCAACAATCCCTACCATATGGACCCTTACAGGGAAACGGAAAATTCTCAAAATGTCTGACTTTTTGGAATAAAAAAAGAGAGAGACAGCAAGTCCGAAGATGCAACGAAAACAATCTTCTTTAGATGGGTTTTTTGTGTCACGAAAGTCTAGCCCCCCTGTTTGGAGTGGGCAATACGTGAGTCACCGCTCTCCACTTGCAATTTTCAAAATAGGAGGCGGAGAGGTGGAAGTGTAGCAGCGAACAGCCCTCAGGGCGTAGGGTCGATCATTGCTTTGGCTCGGTTGCTATGGCGACCGTCGGTCGGCTCCAATCTGACTCTCTTCGGTATCTGATGTGCACACCTTTTTAGAGCGCCTAGAGAAATCTGAAAGAAGGATTGCTTGATCAGGGGCGTAGCCAGTGAGGGGGTACATGAAAGGGTACATCTACTAATGAAATTGTTTCTTTATCATGTTGTATTGGTTTTTAGGTTCTATTACACTGTTAAGAATAAGTACTTAAATATAAATAAAATATACTCATTTTTGAATACATTCGATGCTTATCATGTCTCCGAATACATAAGTTTTAATTTCAAAAAAGACATGTACTTAAAAATGACTACAATGCATGACTTAAAAATGACAAAAAGAGCAGATGATAGCCTACATAGTTTGGCTTTATAAATCGCTTTCAATAAATGTCGAAAATTACAACACAGACATACAGGGAATCGAACCCAGTTCCTCATGCACCGCTGTTTAGAGCCTTATCCGTTAAACTACCGAGCGACACGAATAAGTTATAGACAAAAGAAGTGCTAAAAAGGTGTGTCAGAAGAATGGGAAGTAAGATAATTGAGTTGTAATAACTCAGTTTCCATTTAAGCAATCGACATCAAATAATGTGGAAAACCATCAACTGGACAGCTATTTTTAATTTGCTAGGTCGCTTTGTTAATATAGCTTGAACAGAAGTTGAGATTACAATATTTCATCACACTGCTCATTTTTGCGAAAGTACTGTTACTTAAATTTGAGTACGTCATCGCTCATTTACGATGCAATTGTACTCAATTGAAGAGCGAGTAGGTTCTGGCACTCATCTTTAAGTACCTTTTTTTTACAGTTTAGAAATGTAGTGGTCAAGGTATTGTTTATGGTCCAAATGGTCGCAGTTGAGGAATTGTTTGTCAAAATTTAGTGTCGTATTTTTGGTGTTTTACACGTTTTAGGGTCCCTTGATTCTAAACAAAGTGAGGGGAGTTTTAATTAACTTTAAATAAATTATTTTATTAATAGAAATTTTATGCTAGTTCTGAAAAATAAATTAATTTTATATTTGTTTTTAAACTTTTGTTTGGATTTGGAACACAAGATGGCAAAAATTATCAAAACTACGGCATTTTGATAAAATTTGAGTAATACAGTGTGCGGAATATTTTTTTATCTCATGACTTCCAAATTTTTTTATTCTTAATATCATACTATGCGAATATCTGGGTTTCTTTTTTCGTGGTTTAAGACTTTACGATGCGTTATGGAGAAATGAATCTGGAGTAGGTCACACGATAATCTATTCTATCTATTTTAAAAAAAGTAAGCCCTAGGGGGAAAAAGTCGGCCCTAGGGGGAATTTTCAGTTCTTTCAATGTTATTCAGATCGTATCTCAAAATGTTAAAGTCCTAAAATTACGAAATTAAGTGAATTTGTTAAGAAATGTTTGATAAATAAGAAGAATATATTTTTGTTTCAATACTGTTATTAGTTTATAAGTTATTTAATATTAAAGTCGTCGTTGATAAAATTTCGCTTACAAGTAATTTGTCCGTCGAGTTTCTGAAACACTATTAAGAGGAGAGATCCAATTTTTTTAGGGAGTGTACAAATAGGTTTGAACTGGAAATCCAAGTAAGCATTTTTTAAAATTCGAATTAGTTTTGGATTTATAAATTTTTTAAACCTTTGAACACGCTCCACTTTTTGAAGTTTTTTCGCCCTCATTTTTGAAACGTGATTTCTAAATTGCTATAAGTCATTTAAAATTACATATTTTCTTATTAAAAAAAATATATTAATGTTCGTTAAAACTTCATCTTTCCGATGTTATAAAGATTATATTTCTATCTTTACAATTAAATTAGATGTGGTCAATTAAGATAGGTATAAAAAATAGTGAAGAAAGGAAAAATGTCGGATATTTCGAGAAAATTTTAATTTGCGAATTTTTGTCTCATTGTTCCGCTTGCATCTCAAAAAGTAAATGTCCTAAAATTATGAAATTATGCCAGTTTATTAAGAACTGTTTGAGTAATAAGATGAATATTTTTGTTTTTCAATACAATCAGTATATTAGACGTTATTTTATGTTAAATTCATGATTTTAGAACATTTTGAAAATAATTCACACATTTTTGTATACTTGTCTTCCAATTTTCAACAAAAAAATAAATAAAAAATTAGGGGTATAGATTAAACTATTGGCTACAAATGATCCAGAGCGTTTGTCAAATTTCGATTTAGTTTTGTAGTTATAAATTTTTAAATAATTGACGAAATGTCTGAAATAATCGTCAATTTTACGCGTAAAATTTTAAGGGATAAATTAAAACTGCTCTACGTAGTTCAAAAATATACTTTTTTCCCGTTAAAAAAATATAGTTATATTCGTAAAATCTTCCTTTCTTGAATGGTATCAATACTGAAATTCTATCTTAAAAAATAAATTAGATGTAACTATTTATGTGAAGTACTATAATTATTATTAAAAGATATTTCGGAGCAAAATGCCAACGTTGGCAAAATGCCAACATGTATGTAAATCTAAATCCTGTAGCTTATTATATATTTTAACGGGAAATTATTTTTAACGCCAATTCTCAATAATCTTACTTTATATAAATAAAAGTTGGCGAATTCGACTTATTTAAGATTGGCGCGTTTATGCTACTGTTTGTTTACACATGTTTCGCTTTTCAATGAGTAGAAACAATTGCGTTGAAGCAGTTGAGATTTTCCAGTTATCCAGGGGGGGGGGGGGGGCTGTAAACTTTTATACCTTAAAAGTTGGGAATTTCGAGTTTTAAAAATCCCTGAGTTGGGAAAATTTATGCCTCAGGAAAGTTAATATTATTAGCAAATGAAAGCGATGGAAGACTAGAAATTGCCCAGCTTGTATTAAGATGAAACTTAAATTAGACCTCAAAGCAGAACACTGCATTGGAACATGCGTGTAATAAATCAATACTTTCGAGATAACTGTTTAATATTACCTATAAAAAAGCTGACAAATGTCTATAAGTTGGAACTGGGAATTTTTTAGCACTGTTGCGTTTTGAATTTCGAATCGTTAAGTGTGGTCTGGTTAAATAACGTCGCACTAGAGCTGCACATTGAACTACTGGCGTTGGTTCGAACAAAGCGTCCTTGATTGGTTATTGGTGCGTATTTACTTACTACATCAAGGACGCTTTGGTTCGAGGCCTTTCTTGAAGAATAGACCCGGGAACGATGTCTCATATTTTTAACAATGGTCAGATAACGAGGACAACACTAGAGTTGGTACCTGACGTCCTTAAGTTGGGAATTTTGAATCGTTCACTTTCGGAATTTCGAATCGTTAAGTTGGGAAATTTCTTGTCTCAACATCCCAAAAATAAATTTGTGTGACGGCACTGCCAGTAATAATTTATATAACTAAAAAAAGTATTGTTGTTAGGACACATTGTCATTGTCTACAGTGTATGAAGCCGGTATTGTTTGCGAAGCAAACTAAATAGGATTGCGTAGCAATATTCCGGGGGTTGGCGAAGCGTTAGCGGAGCAGGGGGCGGAGCCCCCTAGTCATTTAAAACTTAGTAAGAAAAACGCCCTATTACCTAAATGTGTCATACTTTTTTTTTTTAATTTCATATAACGAAACAATAAATTTGAAGTACATCAGAGTAATTTTGTAGTAGACGTAAAAAATATGAGTAGTTTGAAATAAAAATATCACAAAAGAGATCATTGTGATCATAATGACGTCACATTGCAACTTTAATTGTTTTCACTAGACTTTGATTTCGGGATCCCTCACTTAAGCTATGCCACTAAGTAATATACTTAAAGATAAATATAGCTGAATATTTTTGTAAAATGGTTATAGTACTTGGATTTATTTGAATTTTGTAAATAACTATGTAAAAAAAGCGTGAACCTAAATCCCGCCTTATTTAGCAGATGGCAGAGTCAGCTCCATCGATACATTTATATAAGAAATAAAATTCCATAAAAAAAAATATCTGTATAAAAAAAAAAGAAACCCTACTGTAATTTTTTTTAATACTTTGTCCGCGTTGGTACTCGGCCTTTGGCAAGCTGTAGATCTCTCTGCACTTGTCATACTTTTAAACTAGTATTTGGTATTTTGTTTGTCTTGAACTGCTCTTTCAGCCTATTTAAGGTTCTTTTGCGGCAATTCAAATTTAATCCAATATTTTGGCTCCACAGTGAAATTTTCAACAAATCATCACCTTCCACTCCACACATATGATTTAAACTGTCAACTACAAATGTAATGGTAGAACTATTCGTTCCTTTTAATATGTACTAGCCACGACCATCGATTAGAAGTGAAGTTACAGCTATTAAAGAGACCAGCGTATGATCGTAATTGGATTCATTTACCCTTACATTCTACGAAGGTCAGAAAAAGGAGTAAATTAGTGGCCGACCAGGGCGATGTGGATCACCTTCCTCTACACTGTGGTTGGTCATTTATCTTTATAGACTGATTCTCCCTGGAGTTATAGGACTTTGAAATATCAACACTTTTCGTGTAGCTCAAGTTTCTGCCGATGACTGATGTAACCGAAACGATTTAAAGATGTATTCATGTCAAAAAAGATTTTTTCTATATCTCTAATATTTTTGGAATATTATGTATTTTTCAGTAACTATTTTTAATTTGGTGAAATGTACAGCTTAATGTAGAAAGTTTCTCTTACCTAGTAAAATTAAATGTTTATTCTGCACATATAAATAAAAAACTACTTAATTGCTGTTCCATTTTCGCTGTAAACGGACATGATCAACAACTAAAATACGACTACACTTCAAAAACGTCGAATTTCTTCCATGGTTTTCAACTTTCAACTCCACACAAATGCTTTAAACTGTCGACTAGTCAACTAGTATAGTAGAAAGAACTTGCCGTTCTCTTCAATTAAAGTATGCACTCGCCACTACCCTTAGATTATAATTGGCTACAACCGTTAAACAACCCAATGTAGCTCAAAATGTAGCATTTGTGACAGATCGTTTAGTCCCTTTTAAAGAGATTATATCGAAATAACCTTAAATATGTTTTTTTAGCCAAACGAAAACAGCCCCAAAAAATGGATTTTCGCCTCAAATCCAACACATTAGAAACCGAATTAACGAACCAAAAAATTCAGAGACTTTCCTTATCAACTGAACCCTCAAAATTCATACAATCTAAATTACCCTTCCAGCGCGCTGGAAGGATATAAAATCCTGTAAAGAAAATTGAGCTTTCCTACTGAGTGTTGAACCTTGTTAGAAAGAGCGTTTTACAGGGTTCTTTGTGTATTACAAGAAAGCGCTCAATCGGTTGTTGCACTGTCAAAAATGGTTTCGTTAAATGAATCGATATTTGTTAAAAGGGTGCAAGTCCAAAATGTACAACGTTTGGAAAATTAAGAAAAACTTTCTATTTTTTTTACTTAATTACAAAATATTCACAAAAACATGCTGTAAAATAGTATTTAAGTATAGTAAACATGCATAAAAATAGTATTTAATGAGCAGTAACAATTTTTCATGATTTGGAAAACAATATTTCATGTAATTGTATAATTTTTTTGGAATAATCACCCTTTTTTAATTCTAAAACCAATCGGAGGAAATTCGGCCAAAAAAATCTAAATTTGATTATTTATTTTTTTTAAAGATTTTTTTTCGACCGAATTTCCCTCACGATTTGTCGAAGATTCCTTTTAAAGCCGAAATATCATACAAGTTCAATTGCCGCATACAAAACTTAAACAGGCTGAAAAAGCAGTTTAAGACAAACAAAATAATACTAAGAAGTCTAACATTACGACAAGTGCTGAGAGATGTAGAACTTACCAAAGAAGCAAACGCGCGCACAAAATATTTACGAACAAAACCTCAAGTCAGTGGGAACTATGCCGAACAAAAAATTTTTAATTTTTTTTATGGTTATGTTTGTTTACTTTTGCTTTGGATCCAAGCTTGTAACTTGAAAAGCAGCCTGTCTTTACCCTTTAGAAGTAAAGAAGTTTGTGTGTGTGAGGAAATAGCACCTGTGTGAATCTGAACAAGATTGTAAGAGTTATTTTGTTACGCGCCTATCATAATTCCACGAACGTTCAGACTACTAGGTTTAATTTTTGTTAGAATTTATATAAAAAGTATGCAACTGTCATTTTTTTTAAAGGCTTCATTTTTCCTCGATTCTTTCTTGTCATGCTTCCTAAAATCGAAGTAACTGATAAACAATAAGTCTCATATAAGTAGTAAAACTTTAGAGGTTGCTTAAACAGGAATAACAATGAATTACCCCCACCCACTTTTCATGTCGCTATAGTTACTGTCACGTCCCACGTAAATCAGTAACATTTTGTATATCGAATTTAGTTGTCTTAATATTATATAATTTTCAAATAGACTTCAATATTGTGTTCACAAACAAAACAATTTTCAAAAATTATATAATTATCTGATTTAATACCGAGTTTACAAACAAAACAATTTTCAAAAATTATATAATTTTCTGATACAATTCAAATGTTGAGTTCACAAACAAAACAATTTTCAAAAATTATATAATTTTCTGGTTCAATATAGAGTTCGCAAACAAAACAATTTTCAAAAATTACATTTTTATTAAGGAGGTGAGAGATGAGGGGAGGTAAAAACATATAAAAAAAATTGCTATCAACAACTAAACAAAAATATTTTAGGAAATATTTTTAAGTTAAAAATTATTCTTCCAATCTATCTGTTTCCTTTACATAAATAAATTACATGCCAAAATATTAAAATTATTTTTAAATTGTTTATTTTATTATTTTCATTAAAAAAATACAAATTGAAGAGGTTAATTTTTGCTAAGTAAAAATAAATCATTTCTTAAAAATAGTAGGCATTGAAACAGATGTAAAGGCTTAAAAACGAATCATAACGAGTTACTGCTCTAGTGTCTTTCCTTTTTCAAAATATCTCAAAACTATAAAAAAAAGGAAACAAAAAATGCATTATGCATTTTTTTAAACTTTTAAATTACTATCGGCTTTGAAGAATGAAAACTTATAAATACTGCTGCATTTTTATTTGTTAGCTTCTTCACTATATGGACAATTTAACACAAATTATTATTTACGATTTAATGACAAACAAAAAAAGCATTTGAATTTTTTTTTTAAATTTCTTAATACAACTACAGATTTCAAAATTGAAAAACACATCAAAGTTCGAGAAGTCGAAAAAAAATGAGCATTCTACATTTTTACCAAACATATTAACTTTATAATTTTAACTTTATATTTGGGTTAGTACAAGCAAAATATTTTACATACAGTTATTTGACATACATTTTCATATATGTTTCGATTAAATGCTACAAATACTCCTGCAAATATATATTTTTTATAATAAAGATATTTTGCTTCTACCACATAAAACATTGTTGCAATCTTAAAAATCTCCAATTACAATTAATTTCAAATACTCTCTCAAATCTGATATTTAGCTTATATCTATGCTTTAAAATGTGAAGTGAAGCTTAGTTAAATTTAAATCACACGTCAATTAAGTCACAGCTTTGTAATTTTAAACCACAGTTAAATGACGCAACACCTAAGCCTAAGCTAATAATTTCAAACTTCCACAAAACGACTAACATGAGGATATTCACCAACCTATCTACCCAGTGAGTGTTCAGATGAGGTCAAACTCGAGACCCGTCAATTCTGCATAACTTGCAGCAAGTATGCCATAGTCCATTTATAAATAATTATGAGACCCATTGATCAGTAGTTATTTTTATACAATCAAATAAAGTTAATGTCAAAATATCAAATTACATTTTTTTTTAAACAAATTCAAAATTGGTATCGATTTTTCACAAATTTAAAAGAACACTTGAGAACTTTTATTCTTAAAGGTCCTTAACACAAAAAGAAGTTTGAGCATCACGCAAAAACAGGAGATTAGTAAAGATTTTTTTTAAAAAAATGCAAACCTTGGCAAACTCTGCACAATATAAATCTTGTGCATTTCATTCTTTTAATTTTCCTTAATTCATTCGTATTTTAGTAACAACACATTGTATTACTAGGAAATAGCTAATGGGAGAAATGATTAAAACTAATGCAGATAAATTTACTAAGTATATTTTGCAGTAATTTAAAATACTAATGAATCAACAATATGGCAATATGTTTGTGTATTACAAAACATTTGATAAAAATTACAAAATACGTAAGTTTTCACATTTTATTTCAAACTATGATACAATATATAACTTTTTCTTTTATTTTTATTTAAAAAGCTGTTTTCTAATTTTGTGAGCTTTATTGCGATGTAAAATACTAATACCTTGATATTTTAAAAGAAAAAAGAAACTTGCAATTTTTTTTTTGTAAATATTTTAACATGAAATACAAATTCAAAATTGAAATAATTTAAATAAAAATGAGAAAAAAATATCCGTAAACCACAATATTTGCATTTAAAGCTATACAAAATATATGCTGCTTTTTTATTTAAATAAATCAAATACATAATTGTTCATATGAAAATGGTTGTTAACTTCAGGTTTTATGCAGACGTTTTCACCAAACGGTCAAACTCTTGTTCCTATGGGGGAAATATTCTTATATAAACTTCATATTCGAATTAGGCATTCATAAAGGTTCATATTACTAAATTTCATTTACATTTTTTAAAAATACATTTTTGATAAAAAAATAAATGGCGAGTATAATATTAAAAAAGCACAAATGTAACTGAAATAATACTAAATCATCTCAATGTAATGCAAATTGAAATCAAAATTATGCAACAATTGATATCTGAAAGTGTCATGTTTGAAAATATTCAGATTGCTTGGATTCTATAAGCAAAACAATCACACAACAGCCCAATTAATTAACAAAACACAACTTGTAGTGTTAGTAATAGGTTCATGTTACATAATTTCATTAGCAGAGCTAGGAGATCGATAGACAGTCTGGTCTTTACCAGAGAGTTGTAATATTAAATAGAGAACGCCTTCAATACCAGACTCTCGTAAGGCTGCGGTGTCAAGATTGAAAAGAAAAACTCACATCATGTGGTTATAGCGCTGCCACATTTGGCGTTCAGACATCTGCAGGAGTTTCAAATTTGGCGCACTTTCTTCTCTTTTGGTGATAAGGAGTTCTGTCCGTATTCAACTTTTTAACATATGTGTACGTATTTACTTATTTTCAAACAATATGTGCTAAATATTTCCTCTTCATTAACGAAACGAAAATATTTTATTTGTGTTCAATACTCGAAGAAGCGAAACTCTTTATATTTCTCAGGTTTTATTGTTCCTATTTTCTTATTGAAGTATACAAAATAACAATTGAAAGAACTTCGCTTATGGTAAATTTTTTACATAAAAACGTAATGCAATTATTTCAAAACTACAAAGTAAAAAAATCTTCTTAATATATAGCTGTTAAACTCCCTTAAATTGTGCCACTCGTTAAAAAAAAACGATATTTAAATACAAAATTAAACACAAAACCATATTACAATACTTCGATCTCGTTTAGTTCTTAAAGTCGCCAAGTAATATTGGCGCATGAACGAATTGGTATTTCCACGTATCACGTGGTTTCAATGATGGACACACGGAAATTAGCATTTTTATTCCTCTATTTGTATCATTACTCTACGGTCTTTACTATGTGCCATGACATTGCTTCTCAGGGTACTCATTAACAGGGTACGTACACATTTCCTACAATTAAAAATAAGGAGTTCCAAGAACTTTTTAAGGACCTTAGAAAGGGTTCCCACTCAATATTTAGATCAAAATTCCCTAACTTTTCCAGAAGATTTTCAAAAAATTCCACTCCAAGGATTTAAACTTGAAGATGGGAAAAATAAAGTGCTTATAAATAATAACCAAAATTAAATAATTAATAACCAAAATAAATAATGCAAAATCGAAAATTTAGCGATTTTATTTTTACGATTTTACATCAATGACAATAAAAAAGAATATAACCGGCATTTACTGCTAACAGTTTTAGAAAAATTCTGACTTTTCCAAAAAAAAATTTTACAATATTTTCATTTTCCCTGAAAATTCCCTGACTTTTAAGGCCATTTTCATTTTCCCTGACAATTCCAAGTTTTCCCTGTTTTCCAGATGCATGGGAACCCTGTTAAAAACAATTTATAAGGACCTTATATTTTTTAATGCAAAAAAAATAGATACATTTGTAATGAAAAAAAGTCACAAATAATCTTCTTAGTTAAAAAAAGTAACAATACATAAATATAAAAGAGGAAAATAGTGCAATAAATATAAAAGAGGAAAATAGGTGCAATCTGCTTTCTACTCAGATACGGGTTTGGGTTTAATTCACATCAAGATCAAACCATATTTTACAAACCTCAATCAATAGTAATCTAGTCATTTTAACCTTTACAGTACGGTTGGTCGATATTTCAACCAGAATCCCATGTTAAATCCAAATACCTGTCTTCTAAAGGTTAAGAACTTTCTAAGACCTTTTGGAAAATTGAAAGTTTTGGGACAAAAACAAGGAGTTTATACAGATTTCTAAGAACCTTACAAACCTTGATTGATGAAAAACTAAAAAGTGCCTCTCTAATTTCTTCATCAACGAGTATTGAACTTTAAGCAACGAGTGGTAAGCCAGCATAGTGCAATACAGCTGGCACATTTGAACTCCATAAAAATGTTTAAAAATTAACCTCTTTAACACAAATTAAAACTGCTGTATAACTTTAGTTATACAATATTGAATTGTATCAGCATAAACATTGTTTAATCAAATACTGTGTGTAATACAGCAAATACATAACTGTTTAGGAAATGAAATAAAAACAGTAGAATAACAGAAAATACTTACTTTAGCTTGATAATCTTTTACAAAAGGATGGTTATGATGGGAATCTTTAAGTTGGTTCAGGTACCTCACACTAACCTTTAACAGAAATTAGTTATTAGATAACTATTTCTTTCTTACAAGTAGAAAAAACAATATATTTAACCCTTTATGAACTTGACTATTTTTAAAAATAATTAACATCATATTATAAAATATATGAAGTTCAATAATTACATAAGTGAAAAAATAATTACAGTTAATTATAAATTTTGAAAAAAATTAATATTGTAGTTAAGTGTATGCAGTTTCAGTAAGTTAAATATATATTGTCACAACACAAAGGGACTAAGTTTTATTTTAAAATTTTACCTTAATCTTAAAACAATTAAAAAAAACTTGAATAGGATTTAATTCATAAATATTTTTTAGAAAATTTATTTTTTTCAATATTGTCCTACTTTTACAAAAAAAATATATTATTACTGTATAACTAGCGTTTGCCTGTTGCATTGAATCAGCCAAAAGTCACTTTTCTTTTGAAAAAAAAAAACATTTAAGAAAACCCTGTGACCATGTGGAGGAACTAGTCTAAGTACTTTCAGTAAACCTGTCCATTAAAAATCCTTTCATATTAGTGAGTCACATAATTGGCAAATAGAGGTAAAATACAAACATAAAAACTCCGAAATACGTTATTTGTGTTTCTAAACACTTGTCAAACAATGTCCTTGAAATAATTTTATTTTTAAATATCCCTTATATAATCTTCTGCATTAGTTTATATGTATAAGTAAAAGAGAAAATAGCTAACCTCTGTGGATTTTCCAATATGTTGAGAAAGAACAATCATATTGACTAAAGTCTCAGGGCAATTCGGATCCTATGAAAAAAAAATGCATTAGCCAAGATAGAATAATCCATCTTTCTATAAAACTGATTATATAAGTTCACAAAGCATAGTGGTGTTTTTTCAATGAATAGAAGAAAAACACAAACAAATAAAAAAAATTAACACAAAGGGACAAAAAACTAGAAATAACTATAATCATTACTGTAGTAAGTAAAATGCTAAAATTTTTGACAATAACTGTTACTTCAAAAATAAGTTTGTTTTTAGTATTTAAATTCCAAAATTAGAAAATTTAATGTTTAAAACTGTGTATTCTTTTTTAAAAAAGATCAACTATATATAGTGGCTTAGAAATTCCTCACTTTCACAAATTCCACATTAGCAAGATTTTCTTAGACACATAAAAACTTGGGATAAAAAAAGATTATGATCAAGCAATCATACAACTGATTACTATAGAAACAATCTAAAACAAACTATAATTCTATATATACAAAAATTCTATTCTATTCTATTTATACGGGATACAAATTGTAAATGCAAGGCATTCCTTAAAATATAAATTATTAAATAATACATGGTAGCTATGATAATTTGGAGTTACTAAAGTTTCTAGTAACCTTTTTAAGTTTTGTCTTTGATACCTTAGAAAACACTTTTCACCTCAAACTTTTATCTGAAATAATTCAAAATAAATAAAACCTTTCTTGTATTGATGCGAAACATTTATTATAACAAAAATGTTTTTAAAACAAATTTGGAATTAAAACAAATTGTAAGGAATAGAGCATTTTTTTACTAGGCTGTTTAAGTGGAATTAGTGCGCTATTAAGAACAAGAAGTGTTTTAAAGAAAGAGACATGTTCCTGAACAAAAGATATCGTGTAATTGAGTTTGACCTAACAGGCCAGTTGTGAAATCAAATGTAATACAATCGATTTTGTTGTTACCTTGTCTAGAGCTTCTTGCAAGAGAGGTTCTGCTTCATCATATTTTCCCAATGCTATTAAGGCAGCAGCCTGGCCGTTCAGGAGCATGGGAGTAGAAAAGTACTTATCACTCAACTCTTGAAGAATGTAATAAGCATCTTGAATTTTTTCTCCATTCTAGAAATTAAGATAAATAAAATCTCATTGTGGACTTGGAAAACATACATTTATAAATTAAGTAACAATAATTTGATTTTGAAAAACAAATAACAATACAAATGTTTTTCTCAGGGAGTTTATCAGTTTGTTTTGTCCAGTCGTTTTTAAGTTAAAACAAAACAGACTAACACACTGACAAAAGCATTTTCATTGTTATTAATTTTTTTTAGCATTGTCATAAAAAACTCAAAATTAAAGGTTTTAAATTGAAATCACAGACAAACACTGCCTTATTTTATGTATATGCAATTATTAGAATTAAATTTTAGATTTTTTGTGTTGTTGCACTTACCTTTGACAAATTTATCCAAGCTTGACACAACTGTGCAAGTGTTGAATCTTCATCAGTTTCTTTCATAGAATTTAATTCCTTCCTAATATATTTAAAATTAAACACATTAATCATACAGTTTTTTTGCAACTTTATTTTAATTTTAAATTACTTCAAACATTTTTTAAAACCGTTGTTTTGCATGTAGTAGCTTAATACTGAAACACAAGACTTAAAACTTAAAATGTCTAAGAACAATGCAATACAAGCAATGAAAGTGGCAAACCCCTTAAGAATTATTTTAACACAACAGATCATAACATATATATAAAAAATTATTATTAAAATGAATACATATAACTTAATACGCAAGGCAAATTAAAATATAAGCTCTGTTGATTTGGGGCCAAATTAGTTTTAACAATAAGTATGACAATGCTT
Organism: Troglohyphantes excavatus; assembly: GCA_963932185.1. Classification (NCBI taxonomy): domain Eukaryota; kingdom Metazoa; phylum Arthropoda; class Arachnida; order Araneae; family Linyphiidae; genus Troglohyphantes; species Troglohyphantes excavatus. The sequence continues at coordinate 50,571,380 of OZ010669.1, forward strand.
AAGCATTTAATATTAAAAAAAGTAATAAAAAAACAGATGTATTTTTATCACAAAGAAAATTCTGGTAAAAACTATTAAAAGTATGTTCAATTAATATTTGTGAACTTGTGTACATTTACTTGTACACAAAACTTGGAATTACACTTTATTTTATTTAACACTCCTATAATCCAATATTTTAAAGTGAACAATTAGTACCAAACCAAATAATTTCTGTAACTAAAATGTGAAACAAAAATAACAGGAAGAAAGCGGCAAAAAGAACAGTTTTTTAAAGAATCTTTTAGCATTTTTTCTAAAATTATACTAGTACAAAAAAAAGATTTATAAGGTAGCATTAATTTTTTTTTAATATACCCACATTTAAACAATTATTTTCTTAATGGTAAATAATAATGTTATTTATTTAATATGAAAATAAAGTTTTAAAAGTAACAAAATAATATAATAAAATCGATGACACTTTGTAGTACTTACAGTGCCAGATCTACTCTGTTCATTTTCAGCAAGGTTTGTATGATCAATGCACAGCTGAGAAAATATGAATAAAAGAACATTAATGCAATACTGAATTTAAATTCTACAACAATTGCATGCTATAATAAAAGTTGCAAATATTGATTATTTTTATTATGTAATGTATATTAGTCCTAACTAAAATGTTCAGCTTTAAACTAAATACTTCAATATAACTCCATAAGTTGGCATTTAGGAAATCCTAACTTTGTTTTAAAATTTAAGACTGATATCAATGAAAATAACTCATACATCAATAATATGATAAATTATACAAAGAATTTTCAATTATAAAATTTGACATTTTTACTAATGTATGCTTCTACAATTAAAAAAAAAGTTATGTCAATGACAACAAGTAGAAAACAATATAGCATACAATTGACTAGATATTTGAAAAAATCTGTAACATTTAAAAATAAAAATTAAATCCATCCAGCAAATTTTAAGTCTGATAAATATTTAGACTTTTTTTTCAGGAAAGTTACTTTTTTTAGCTCAGGACAAAATTAAGTAGTACATGTTTAATGTCAGTTTTCTAAACTTCATGAAAGTTCTCTCAATACACGAGAAAAATCCTCTTTCATACATTAAAATATTTTTAAAGACAATACAAAAGCTTAATAATTAATTTAGTAATTAGTACATATTAGAATACTAATAGACTATATTACTAGTCATTTTTGGTAAAATTTGCATAAATTTGATTTTTAAAAATACAATTATGGCATGATTTTATATCGTTAAATACAGTCGGTGATAAAACAATACTGTTAGAAATTGACAATATTTTTACATCATCATTAATACAGATGTACCAACAATAAAACTTCCAGAAATTTGAAAACATTCAATCCTTTTAACAACATACAAGTTTTTTCCATATTTTAGTAGGTTACTTTTAAATTAAGCAAACGCATGTAAAATTACTTTAAATGTAAAATTGTTCTATTATATTCATATAATTTTACTTTATACAGTAAGAATTTGTTAACACTCACAGTGATAAGTTATTTTGCCTAATTGAGAAATTTAATAAATCTTAAGCAGAATTTTTTTTTTTAACTTTTTTTTACTTTTCAAAAACAGAAGAATTACTTACCACTCTAAATTATCACTTTCATGAAGTAACCTTAGAACAGTATCAAAATTCTACAATAAAAATATAACATAAATAAATAATATAAGTTAATAAAAAGGTAAATTAAATAATAAGTATACTCAATAAAAAAAATATGTATCTAAAATGATAAAAACCAGAATAAGCCAAGATTTTTAAAAAATTGGTCTTATGAACATATAAACTTGGAACAATTCAAATATGTACTTTAAAAAAGTCTCAAAATTTTACTGGATTTCCTTTCAAATGCAATTTTTTTTTTCTAGCAATTTTAAATTGTTTAGTATGTTGTAAAAAACAATAGTTCTTTCAATTAAATTAACACTTTAACAATTTAGAAAATAGGCACAAGTACAAATGAAACATAAGTTTTTGTAATAAAATATTACTATATTTAAGGCTATTTATACAAAAATTAACATCAATAGCTGCAGTAAGGTGGTGTCAAATAGTTCAAAGTACAGTGAATATTATAAATGAGTAATTTAATAATAGATATTAGCATTTTTTTTTATTTAATATTTGTCATCACAATTATCGTTTATTTGCATATACTTACTTCTTCGAAGTAATAGATAAATCCAGCTATAAGTAGCAACACTTTATCTTCAGGATTTATGCTTTGAACTTTTTTCTCCATTGCATTAACGATATCCTTTCTGTAAATTGCAATAAAAACTCATATTATTACATTCTTCAAAATGTTAATTCTTTAATATTAAAACTTAAATGCAGAAAAAAATATTTGCACATGTTTATAAAGTTAAAGTGGAGGTTTGGTGTCCACAACATGAGTAAAAATATGTAATTTTTTTAATAGAAACCGTAAAAATTAAGAAAATTTGTATTTTATAAAATGAAATATTAATTTAAATAAATGATAAAAATTAGAAAGCTGATAGTAATATCTATCTGATTTAATAAAAGTTTCCGATTCAAACAAATACAAAACAAATTCCAAAATAAATGGAATCAGATTTATAGCTTTACTAAATATAACTACATAATATAAACAATCATATTACCATACCTTTATGCAAATCAATTTCCAAACATAACATAACTAGTAAATTAAAAAGTTATAAAGTCAATAATAAAATATGATATAGTTTGCAAGTCTATTTTTAAAACCAGATAAATCCATTTTCATAAATTTTATAGAAGACGCCAAAAACGATTGAAACAAAATTTTTCGGATCAAAATCCGCGATTTTAAATACATTTTTAGAGTGAATTCAGACACTTTTGGCCGATACCATTTTGCAATGTGATGTATTGCATTGAGGAATTGTTAAAATTATTAAAAAAACAATATTGTGTGAAATGTGGATTTATCTGTCTTTGCTCTTCATGCATGAAAAACTAGACGGCTTATATGCAACTCACAAAAATTAGTGATTACTAAATATACAAACATAAAATATATAAACATTATTATTCATTTAAAATATTCAATATTGCCAAGTTATGTATTAAGAAATGCTTTACAATAGTTAAAAACTAGCTTTTACAATTTCCAAACAAAGTTTGCCAGGGTTTCTATTCAACATTAAGATCAAATTTCTCTGACTTTTCCAGGTTTTCCAGAAGGTTTTCAAAAAATTTCAGATTGAGAAATACATGAAAAGTAACAGATACATTATTTTAAGAGCATTAGAACAAATTTAGCATAAATAGGTTTATATTTTACCAAAGAAATTAAATATATGTTTATTTTAAAGGTCTAGTGCACTTGTAGAGAGATAATATTTTGATCCTTTGTTTTAAAAATTTAGCAGCACTACAAATATTTTTAACAATTGCCAAGTTTTAAATATAATTAACTCACTTTTTATCATCATTTCCACTCAAATAGAGTGCCAACATTTGGATGTACTGTAACTCAGGAGCACTGGAGGTGGAAATATCATTAATGACAACTCCATATTTATGCTGTGCTATGTATGCCCTGTACATAAAAATGTCTTTCTCAAGTTGTTGAGCAGGATTGTTGAACTGCAAAAAAAAAATTATGCACATTTATAAATTTCAACTTTCTAAAAAGGTATTTACATTTGCTATAGCATTAATTGATTTTTTGACATTAATAAACAATGATGTTATTTATGAGCTTTGAAAACCTCATCTATATATTTTTTTTTTTTACATTGTTAATGAGTAAATGCCGATTCGCATCCCTAGCAATGAGGGAAACATTTTCCTAAGTAGAAATCATTTCCTAACTTTAACTTAAGTATTTCCAAAAATTTCCCTAATACAGAGTTCAAGATGGGTGATACGTAAAAAGATACATACTCTAACCCCCAATCCCAACAACACTGCAAGAATTCAAGGAATTAATCACTGCTGCTGTAATGCACATTAAAGGGACCATGCTAGTGAGTGAATCGAATTAAATAGATTATCAATTGGAAGTGTCAGTTTGCACATGAAGTGACAACTTCTTGTTAAATTCTGACCAAGTGCATTTTAGACATGTGGGTCACATAATAGATAGTACTAGGAAGATATGCTGCAGACATTCAAAATAAGCCAATAGATATCTTGGAGTATCAGTCTAGTAAAAGTATTTAAATATAGTGCAATTTAGAAATATTTCAAAATTACGTCGTACAGTACAGCTCCGGCCGTTTCAAAATCAGTATAAATATGAATAAATTATTAAAGAATTGTAAAGAGGATATCTTTTCATTTAAAAAAAATACCTGCCAGATATCTGATAGAATATCCGGCAAAAACCAGTTTGGATATCCGGTATCCAGTTTTTAATGTGCGCCATATATCAGACAACCACTATACGGTTCATCCCTACTTATTACAAAAGTTTCTTAAAAATATAAACCATTTACATTTAATTTTTTTTTAATTTAAGCTTATTTTTAAAAATTTCTAATTAATTAAATACTTACATAACTCAAGTAAGTTAAATTTAGTTATTTAAAAAATTGTATAGAAAACCTAGAAAAATTATATTTTATTTATACATGAAGAGCACAGATTCATAATGTGCTTTGTTACATTACAGGGAGTCTAGGAAAACAGGAATAACTTTCCTAAAGATATTATATAACGTACATATTCCAATTCTGGCAAAATAGGTTAATACAAAGAAAATTTAGAGGCAAATTCAGTAATATAATAATATAATTTTTTTTTAATAATTGAACATGTTTTGAATGCTTGTTCCTTACATAGATTTTACAAGAACTTTTAGAGCCACGGAAAGCAGACATTAAAAATTTTATTAAATATGTTTCGTTAGAAACACATTGATAAAAATTGTTAGCAATTAAAAAAAATGTATCAAACACAAATCTTCAATATAAAAGCTTACTTCAATTCGAGACAAATACTGAAAATAAAAGAATTCATTAAATTAATCCTTCAAATATAATATATTTAAATTAAGTAGATTAGATTCAAATGTATTAAACGAATATGTCAATATAAACCCACAACATCACAAAAAATTTATATTTAAACTTAATAGGACTTTTAAAAAAATGTCAAATTTACAATGGTTAAACGCAAAAATAAAGATGTATTGCATTAATATAGTACTGCTTTATGTGATAAACATTTAATATAATATAATAAACTTAAGTACTAATAATTATATTAAAAATACAATTTTATTAAATTATTCCTAGATACTATGCAGGTAATATAAACTTGAAAATACAGTTTTAAAACACTTCATCTATACCTGCCAATATTTATAAAAACAAATGCATTCAATTTCTTTACATAAAAAAAAATCTGTGTAAATTGTTTAATCAAGTCAGTATAAATTGTTTGGTAAAGTTAGGGCAAATTGTCCAGTAAAATCGCTGTAAATTATTACGTAGTTTGTATAATAAAAATATGTTTATATTTATTTAACGTTGGTACCAATGGCCTATTCTGTTTATTTCAAAATATATTTCAGAAACAATATATAATGTTTTCAAAAATATTTGAAATTTTTTGTTTGATAAGTAAAATATACATTGTGGTGCCCTAATCAACTGCGAAATGGGGTGCAGTTTTCCGACACAATTTTCTGATTTAGCTTTATGAACAATATTAGCATTTTGAGATTAATAGTATAAATTGAATAAACTAGTTTTCTCATAATTGTCTTGGATATTTTTTTTGGTACAGATGTAGTATAGGACATTTGGCGCATGAAGTTTTTTTTTGCGTGTTTTATAGAGGCGATAAATTTATAATGGGGCAACCCCACCTGTCATTTTTGGTATTTTCCTATTCTGGTAGCGACTTTCAATCTGGCAACCCTATGACGTCATAGCGCTGTTTAACGGCAATTTTTCGTCGCCAAAAACAAAAACGCGCCAAATGTCCTATACTACATCTGTTTCTTTTTTTTTTTTAGTTTATATGTTGCCAAAGTATTTTCTAACTTTGAGGACAATTAGAAAACTCGGATTTGTATGGAAAAATTTTCACACAGAATTATTTTGCGTACATGGAAGTTTTCCCACACAAATTTGAAGCTTCTGCACAAACTTGAGTATCCAGGATGTGCAAGAAATTCTAATCCTGGAGTATAGCAAGCCTGAGTTCCATTCTATACGAACGAGTAAAACGCGTGTGAGCTTCTCGGTGATTCGAGAATTCTACTCGTTCATGTAGAATGGGCCTGAAACTGACAGATGATTACAAATAAAGCTATCTCCAATGCTTTAGTTAAAAAATTAAGATTGACAATATCACATTTGTGCAATTCTAGTGCAATAATAAACCTTAAACTGTACTCGAGGAAACACTATTACACCATTCACATTTGCCCCATGGGTTCACATATTTACATGTGCACCTCTCTCCTATATCTACTAATAATCACATACATAATGTAATAATAGAAAAATGATTGCATTAAAGAAAAATTATATCATTTAATCAATGACAATACATAGATTTGAAGACAAAATATATACTTTAAAACACGAGAACTTAACTTGAAAATTGAGCAAAGCAGTAAGGAATTCGACAAGTTAGTGCTTACTAAATAATATATGCTATTATATATTATTAAGTTAATATAAATAAGTGGAATTCCATTTTAAAATAATGATATAGAAAACTATTAAAAGGTACACGTCATTTTAAAGATTGTCAACGAACCTTTAACTTCTGAGCCTCGTTTATACAATGTTGATAATTTCCGATATAAAAAGAATTCCTTATATCAAACAAAATATCTGGCGTTGATTGATTTGCCATTTTATAAGCTTTATTTGTAATTTTAATCTCTTTATACCAACAGTTCACCTCAAATTCAATTGTTTACAACGTAACAAAATGAAAACGAAATTACGTATGAGAGCTTTGATGCCAACAATACAGTGCAAATTATTTAGCCGGTGTCACATCTGTAAGTTCGGCCTTGGCTAAAATAGTCAAACAAAAAAAAATATTATAAAACTCAATAATTCATTAAAAACCCAAGATTTTATAAATAAGTTTTATAACATTATTTTTTTTTTTTTACATTCTTAAAAGAATTTCAGTGATTAATAACTGAGAACGGCAACAGTTCTATTTCGGTATTTATTTTGGTTGTCTGCTATATATATAATTTTATTAATAATTTTTTTTAATTTTATTCTTAAGAACTTGGCTGACAAGTAAACACGCCCAATATTATATATTTAATGTTGCAGTTCCGTTTACCTCCGATCAGTCATTCAGATGTATTTTAAGACCAACCAAATCCTTTAAAAGTTAAAATGAAACCTAGAGGAATATTTGGTCCTTTAACTCGTTTATCTCTCAAATTGTATCCAGATATTTTAGTTAAAAAACCACATGCATCCGAAGTACTCAGCTGCCATCTAAAGCAAAGAAAATATCCTGCGTGGACGTCTTATTTTGTCAAATCTAATAGTATCATAAACGATCATTTCGGATTATCGCATTTCAATTTTACAGATGACCATGAAAATTATCATATTTTACGAACTGGATGCTTTCCATTCATTAAATACCATTGTACTAAAAGACAATTTCAAAATTTAGAAACAGAAAATAATTTTTTTATGGTTTTAAAAATTTTAAATTTAGGTGAGTATATTAATCAAGTAAATTTTAATGACAAATGCTTCATATGTTTTTTTATAACATCTAATTTGGGGTACTAGATTCTCAAGAACAGGTTTTAGGGAACAAAATCCACCTAAATCCCCATCAAACCGAGTTTATTTCTATGATTTAATTTTTCCAAGGATTTTCAGGCATGAATTATGAAGATTGATTAAGAAAATTTAATATCTATACTCTGGAAGAGAGAAGGATTAGGCGAGATTTAATTCAACTGTTCAAATTTATTAAACAAGAGGATGTGAAGGGTTTAGATTTTAATATAAGTGATAGAACAAGAGGTCATAGGTTTAAAACAATCACTTCTGGAAAGGAGAAAACTATTTCTATGAAAGGGGTAATAGAAAATTCCGGTGAATATTGTTAATTGTACAGAGAGTAAAGGATTTTAAGAAGAAGTTATAGATATTCATTGGGGGATAGGAGATACTAGATGAACCAACCTCATTGGGCCTTGACGCTGTTGTTGATCGTCAATATTTGTATAAATGTGAATATGTTTCATGAAAATTGGGTTTGAGTTTTTAAAGTTATAAAATAAGGTATTTAACCTTAAACTTGATTATAAAAGAATGGGACAGTTTAAAAAAAAATAATATTCTTGGAAATCATTCTCCGAAGTATAAACTTTACACAAGTGTAGAGATGAGGGAAGGTACAGAGAGTGTATGTTAACTCTTAAAGTAATGTAAAAACTGTGTATCAGTTCTGAATATTATTTCAGTGTTTAAAGCCACATAGATCTTGTCATTTATTGAAAAAAAATTAAATAACTCTCAACAATTAAAATGTACTAAAATAAATTATTATTAATATTTAATTATTAACAATAAAGGAATTTTACAATTAACTTATAATTTCAAAATTCTATGTAATTTTTTGGTAAACATGGTCTGACATCTTCTCCTTTACGTTGCAAAAGGGAACTCCATTGTAAAACGGACATTAAAATAGGCTGACAATTATTAAAAATATCATTAAATTCTCTAATTTTGTACCCCCTCTTATTTATTTTTTCTGAGTCCTCCACTGTAACTTCATCATGCATTTCTAGTTAAATATTGAGTAAGTTTAATTTAAAAGAATAGACTAACTATTCTTGCTTTAAACAAATATAAGAAACTTCAAATTCTATTATTTAATTAATATTTTCAAACTTGAAGAAATTGTTACAAGTCCATCCTCATTTGGATTTATATAAGTAGTAACTTCTAAGATTTAAAACCTTCTTTAAAAAAAATCTCTCAAAATTGTATTTTTACATGCCTAGATTAATATTTTACTGTAAAAAAACATATCCATATTACATACCTCAGCTACGTCCTGCAATAAAGTAATTCTGTTTTACACACTTTTTTAAGCAGTGGCGGCGATTGGGTGATGAAAGTGGGGGGGCAAGATAAAGGGGAAACAAGAAGTACCCCAAATGGGAAGGGAGGGTGGGAGGGGGGGGGGGAAGGTGGACCAAAAAAAAATGTGCTATTATATTGCTATAAAAAAGCTATGGTATTGCACACTTGTATTTACTCACTATTTTGTGTTATTTGAAGTATACCAACTTAAAATACACAGTAAAAAACTTAATAACATAAATTTAAGAAAAGAAGTTTTCATACCATAAAGCTGATTTGAGACAAGTTAAAAGCTTTATTTTTTCGTTATTCTGACTTAAAAAGGCAAAAGCACGATAACTTTCAGAAATACTATATAAAAGGGCCACAAAAACTAAAGTCCAATTTTCAGGAGTATAAAAAGTATGAACTGTTCAAAACACCTTTATATCACTTGACTATTTTAGCTATAGTCGAAAACAATTTAACTAGACCCTTAAGCGAAGGCTACGATGTGCAAAAAGACTGAGCTATGACCCTGTGGCCTTGATTGATTAAAAAAAAATCAACGGCTGATTTAAAAACAAATAAATATCTATCGGAGTAGTCATATACAGTATGCTCTGTAGACTCCAAAATGACTGTACAAACGAGAGTCATAAGTCATATGCGGCGCCGTTTCGCCTTTTTTCCTTACTGCTTATATGTAAGACTGAGAAAACTTGGGATTGAGTCATTCTGCTAGATTCTGTTTATTTGGTAGATTTAATACGTAGTTACAATAAACTATTTTCTTGATGTTTTCGAAATCAAAGCATTGAGAATTTTAAAAAAAAGCTATTAAATCTTTTCTGCCATCATCTTTGAGAACATTCGCTGATAAGTAAAGTAAACAAATATACTTTTGTGGATTGTGTTTTAAAAATGTTAAAATCGGAGATTTTCTGACTAAAATAATCTATTTCATAACCAAACTATTTAATAAGTAATCATAAGTAAAATTATTATAAACTATTTCTTTCAGAAAAACTATAGAAATTATATGGTTGGTTAAAAAAGTTAATCGCTTTGATTAGACTTTGCAAATGTATGTTTTGTTCTGATTTAATTTAACAATTACTGGTACTTTAGAAGCAAAATTTATTAAAATATACTACTTGATTTAATATTCGAACTCGCAATTTGGCGCTCTTTAAAGCGCCAAAGTTCCTTACCGGGAGGTTGCAAGCCCGTTCTCCCATCGTCCAAACGTTTGGAGGCGACTAGTGCACATTAAATCTGTGAATAGAGAGGGGTTTGAACCTCCTGAAACCCCCTCCCTTATTTACGTTCCCATAGTAGTGTGAGGAAGTTGGAGTTCAACATTTTTCCTTTGTTAGGCAATGCAGTAAAACAATTGACTTGTAATTTAGTTTTAAAAAGTCCAATATAAAAAAAGTTGCGGGGGCAACATACCAAAAAGCGCGGGGGCAACATCCGTAAAAAGTGCGGGGGCAACCGCCCCCCCTTGCCCCCCCGAATCGCCGCCACTGTTTTTAAGTATAATTGTGCCTGATCCAGGCTATGTTATCAATGCATAAAGCTAAGTTATCTGTGTGTTATTTCTTCAGACTATAAACTTTTTAATTTTCGAAAAATGCCATTTTTAATGTTATTACAATAGCATGGGGTCCTCTATTTCAGTCCGAAAATTATTTATTCTACTTGTTCCATTGAAACTGTTTTTCAAAACTTAAATATTTCAGTGCTCATTTTCTTTTTAATATAAATCCGTTTTATGGCTTAAAAATAGTTATTTTTATTCTATGTACTCTCTTTAATGATTATTTTCTTTTAGTGTTAGGTAACTTATCAAATGTTAAATGTACTATAGAACAAAAAAAATTATGAGAATTAACTAAAATCAGACCCAAAGATAAACATTACCACAACTTAAAACTCATTATTCTGAAAATAATTTTGCTAATTTTTTCTACAACTTGTATTTTTCTCTTTATAGGATTGCCTACTTTGGCTTATGGACTAGGTGCATTCTTTTTAATCAAGCATGAAGAAACTGTATTAACACCTTTAGGATCTGTTAAAATTTACTTCTTAAATAAGGAGAATGACTCTATGTATTAAAATTATTAAAGAATTGCTAATATACTTTTTATTAATTTTTAATCAGATGAATTTGATATGACAGATGTATATTATTATAGTCTTAAAACAGTACCTTAATATTTTTACCAAAATAATTTTGTATTAAACTTTAGTTGCTTGATATCGGAGTAGATCATAATAGTTTATAGCACCTAAAAATAAAAAAATATATAAGTTGGTCTGATTGTCAATAAAATGATAATTTGCAAAAGGAATACCAAATATTAAGTTCGCTTGTACTAAAAAAAATTATTGAACCACCATTGTTGTAAACCAATAACTGAGATTTAATATTCAAGGTTGGTATAATTTAATTACATTTGAAACTATATTGGTCAAATAGTCATATTTTAAATATGCATTTTATTCACATTTAAAATGTATTTTCAAGAAACCATAATAAGGGGATTTCATAAACGTAAACTATCTGAAACGAGTTTGATGTAAAAGTGTTCAAAATGTAGTTTAGGATAGTTTTGATAGATTTAAGAAATTTTGTTTCGAAGTCAATCGCAAGGCATTGTTAGAAATTTCTGTGACAAAATCGAGCATTTTCAAAAATCAAGCATCAAGTGATTTTTCTACGAGGGATGCATTATTTTCAAATTAAGAAAACGTATACTAAAACTTAAAAAATGACTATTTGTGCAGTTGTGGGATGCAGTACAAGTTCCAAATCGATAAAGGATGCTATTATTTCCACTTCATAGGTAAATTAAATTATAAAATAAATTTTCGCCAAGTACTGGTAAAAAGTAGTGCTTTGGAATAGCGCCAAATACTACGCCAGTACCTACTTTTTCAGCGATTGCTTACTTCGCATTACAAACCGGATTTAAACTTGATCGCACCTCCACCTTCTTTTTTACTCCGTGGGTGACATTCTATCATTGGGTGGGCTTGTTTAGTTGAATTAAAGTAATTCTAGAGATCTATAGTGGGCCAAGGCGACAGTTTAGAGTCTATGTCGATTAAAAGAAACGGGAACACTACCTCGTATCTTTGAATCATTGCGAGATGACTAGGACAACACCTGAGCTGGCACCTTACGTAACCTTATCGGCATTAGGACATTGGAATACGATCAAATTTTAGCACCAATTCATTATACACAGTTGGGTGAGACTCAGAACTGTTAAAAGTTGACTATTTATGTGGCTGTAGAACCAAACGAATATGTTTAACCAAGGTTTAACTAAACCAAACAAATTTATAGCCTTGATGATATGAAGGATTTCAATTAAAAGTTGGCAACAAAGATCGGATTATCTAGCACTAGCTGTATACCACTTTTTATTTTGGAATTTCTTATTCGAAGATTTCTAAACTGAATTTGCCGACCAATTATCGAATATAGGTAATTTTCTTTATTTTCAACTAATAGAGATGCTTTTCATTAAAATCTGTTAAAAGTTCTAAGCTATATTTCATAATTTTTATATGATTATTTGATCAAAGTTCCCGTAATGTAAATGGCGGTGTCTTTCGGCTTTTTAATATTTAAGATGACGAAGCTTAGATATCGCCAATAGTGTTTTATATTAATGTTTGTTATTTACCATATTTTAACTTAAATTGGAAATTATGATTTTTTCAATTGTTTAACCTTTTAAAATGTTGTGTACTTTTTTTTTACAATATGGTGGAAATGAATGCTTATAATTAATAATTCAAAATCAAGATAGTCTTTCAACATTTTTTTCTTTAAATTTCGGACCGATTTTGTGTACATCTTGTCCCAAATTTACGGCATAACGTACAATCCGAACTACAACAAACGAACACGCCGGTTTATAAGTGCTTGTTTGTGAATAGTTTTTAAAAAATAAAATTTAGATCTAAAGTTATTAAGTTGACAGATATTAAATGCTATTGTACTATTAATCTGGCATTTGCACATTTCATTTTGGACTACTAAAACAAAAATGCAATTATTCTTATATTAAAATTAAATGTTTGGTATACCACTGTTAATAAAAAAAAAAATACTGTATATTGTGAATACATTTTTTGTTGTAGTGAAAGTGTCCATCAGTGTTCCAAAGTCTCGGGCAACCGCTAATCCATATTTGTAACTGTGCTCAAATTTGGTGTTAAAAACTTATATATTTACTAAGGGATTTTCCTCCTGTATACTATGCATAGAGATCCACGACTTGCATTCTATTTCCCCTTTGTAATCATGAAAACTTATGTAGGTAAATAAAAAATAGAACATGTTTGGTCCTGTTCCACCAAATCAATCTAACATGCAGTAATCTTTTTCTCTCCTCAAATAATCATTTATAGGGATTTAGTTGCTGTAAGCCACTAGCAGCCTAATACACATAATGAATGCACAATTTTGAATTTATAATATAGCACATTTGCAGTGTTCACTCTAGAAATAAAAAGGGGCAAGGCGCTGTTGGTAGTAAAAGGACACTTTAAAGGAAAAGTTTGAGGTGGGCGTAGACACATTGGGCACATGTCCGTAGGAATGGGTACTATGTTTGCATGAGTGTAGCAATCTGATATGGGGAAAAACATCACATGCTAAAAAAAATCTGTTGTTATCCTTATGCCTATTCAAGTTGTGTGAAGTAGCAGCTCCGGTATGTTCCATGGTACAAAATTACGAGGCAGTGTTCTCCGGTCTTTTTTTGCCGGGATAGATCCAGAATCCCTAATAGCCCACTGCACAGCTTTACTGCAATGTTAATTTACCAACCAAACAAAATAAGTTACGATTTATTGGGTGACATTCCGCTATAGCTGCATATTGGGCTATTAACTTTATGGCTTATCACAAAGTAAAAACTTTTGTCTCTTTATGAAGATGCTACTTGAAATCCAAAATTTGACATTTAAAAATTAATGTTTTCGCTAAATCGATAAGTGGACCTAATCAGACCTCTTACAAAACTGATGAAAAGGCTACTTAAATCCAAAATTTGGTAATAAAATGACAAATCTGGTGCATACAGAAAAAAACATAGTTTTTCATATGCCGGCTCAGACAACCAATAGAATTGGTGCCCCGTGCTCGAAATTACTGCGGAATAATCGCGATTGCTCCACACGCATAGTTAAAATTAAGAAAATTGTGAGCAATGTTTTATGTGAATTGGAATTATTTTGTATTAAAAATTAAAATAGATACCTTTATTTCAGTTGTGTATATCAATGCTTTAATTTTATATTAAATGTAAATAATACTAATCCTTCAATTTTCTTATTTAGGTAGTGAAGTTCTTTTTCATCATAGGGGCTTTTTTTATTCAAGTTTCTACTTAGAATTTGATTTTTTAGGATGACTGATATTGGTAAGTGTTATTCTGATTATTTTAATACTGTTTGCTTAAAATCGTTATGACCAACAGGATTAAAAATGTGCCAAGTACAACATGTTATATATTTGCTATTTTCAAAAACAATTTGTATACTAAAAAAGCATTTTAAACATTGTATATGTAAACCTTGTCTGATCTATAAAAAATACTCCTAAACATATAATTTGCATAAAAGTATAATGTGTTCAATTTTTATCTCTGAAGTGTTCAGAGTTTTGGAAACTAAAATGAAATGGTGGAACATTTATAAATCCATTTGCTTAGCTCTAAACTGATAATTCTCATGTCTAAAAAAAATTAAGTTTTATCTTCAGGTATTTATAAAGGCATAAAGAGACCTTAAGGTTCATTCTACATGAACGAAATAAACATGCACAATCTTTTCAGATAACCCGGTGCTTAGGAAATGCAAAGCACATGGTTTGTATTCTCAAATCACATAGCCATCCGAAAAAGATTGCACACATTGTTCATGTAAAATAGGCCTAAATGTAAGCTGTTATTCCGTTATATGAAGTGCTCAGAAGGTTAAAGATTATATATTTATCATACATATAATATAAAACCTTTTGATTCTTTCTCATTAACATGTCCTTAAATTATTTTATTTCTTTCAAATGCAAACTATCATTTAAATTCCTAGTGTATAAAATAAATTTAACTAAATACATTTATTGTAAAGATAATTATCAGTCCTAAATACTTAATTATATCTGAACCAAGTACATGTTTTAATGAAATGTGATGTTTTATCTGGTATTCTTTTTACCACCATCAGATCCCTATAAAACTTCCATAAAGCGTGAAGCATCTCAAGACGGTATGGGTGATTTGGAGGGTCCTTCTAAACGTCCTAGGAGTGGCGGTCGCGCAGTTGATGTTCGTTTCCTGGTACAAAGCAAGGTGAGTCAGTTAAATCCCCATTATACACATAAAAAGTTATTTTAACTTCTTTATTTCATTGTGTTTAACATTAACTTAACTATTTAGGGAAAAAAAATTAAAAAGGCAGTTTACTTTTGTGCCAGGGTTTAAAAAAAAAACTAACCCAGGTGTTGTTTTATAACCGACTAGCTGAAATACCCGTTCTACGCACGGGAAGGAGATAAGTTACAAAATTGATACAAACACAATATTTATAGTGAAATAAAAACAATATTCTGAATTTGTCACCCATCAGGGGGAACCACAGTATTAAAGGAACTAAATTGTAACGAAATTTCATTGGCAAGGTCCTGTAAGAACTGGAAAGATTGATAATATGGAGAGGTTGCTATACAATAACGTGGATATATAAATGTTACTCCCGTTGATTACCATCCATATTTTAACCTTTAGTAACATCCCAAAGATTTAAAGAGGAATAACTCATATAATTGTTAATAATAATTATTTGAAAAACTTTTATTGCACACCTATGTCAACATTTGTCGTTAAGTTTCACAAATTGGTAAGAATATAAGACGAAAAAAAAAAAAAACGAATTTTAAAATTCAATATTTTTATATTTTTTCTTTTGTGCGGTAAACCCTATCAATATGCGAAGAGGGACGGTTCCCCAGCACTTTTTTTGGATTTTGCCCCCGCACTTTTTTAATGTTTAACTTAAATAAACTAACTGAGTGCACGGAGGCTAAATTACAAACTTTTATTTAGCGATGGGCTTCCTGTCTTGAACCTTTATATTATTCATACTGTATACTTCTCTTCAGTTTGATAATATATTTTTCGTATGGCTTGCACTTTTGGTCGTAGCATTTTTCGTTTTGTTTTCTTTTTCACAGTTAAATCCCCCCCGGTGCGACGGGCCGGTTTTTATATTATTTTTACATATATGATCATATTTTAGTTCATTTGGCGATATTTTATTAATTTGGCGAAATGTTTTATTCATTCGGTGAAATTTTAATTTATTTGGCGAAGTTTATTAATTTGGCGACAGTTTTTAGTTATTTGGCGATATTTAGTCATCAGCCAATCAGAATGCTCCTCGTACGTTACATAATATTAAAAATTTCCATTGTTTAAATTTTATATTTTGCATTGTTACATGTTCTCCATGTTAATCCTATGGAGAAGTTTCGAAAAAGGGGTTTTACAACCCCTTAAATCCGTTCGATCGGAACAAAAATAGCTTACTTTTCCTATTTAAGGTATAAGGAACAAATTTGCCAAATTTCATCTTCATAGGTATACGGGAAGTTGGAGAATTAGTGATGAGTGATGAGTGGGTTTTTCGCATTTATATATATAGATTGAACAGTACGCCAACCACAACTCCAAAATATAACTGCAACAAATTGAAACCTCCAAGGAGACATGTTATCAATTCGACTGTTGTGTATTTTATTTTTAAGGTTTCTATTATAATTCAGATATTTGGATATTTTTTTGTTTGATAAGGGGTGTGTCACTTTGGAGCTGTTTGAAAAAAATATCCGGCATTTAACTATCCAGAATTCTCAATTAAACGGACTGTTTGAAAAAAAAATATTATCCGAGGCAAAATCTGCAAATAATAATATTAATTGGTTATGTGGCTGTTATATATTGGGACAGAGTTTTTTTAAACATTTTATCAGATTTCAAAATGTTTTTCTTGTTGAGCAAAAGTTGTTCAGCAATGACGTTTCGTTTACCCAGCATTTATTGGCATGGATATGGATTGTTTTATTGTTGAGACAAAATATTAGCACAAGTTGTTAACTTAAATTTCTTAATGAATAAAAACTTAGAGCAAAGCTCCCTGCTATAAATAATTTTTAAAAAAAGATAATGCAGCATAAAACTGTTCTATTAAAAACAAATATTGCATACAGAATTAAGAAAATGGGATTTTTTTATGTTAAAGTTTGAAAAATAATTGTTTAATAACCTTACTGGTACTTACACTACTTATAGACAAGTAAGACATAACAACGGATTTAAAAAGAAGTAAAAATGTTTATTAGGTTTAAGGTTAATTAGGGTACCACTTAGTTAAAATATGAAAAACTTATAACAGGGTGGCAACATAACCTGGAAATCAGGGAATTATCATGGGAATTTTTCAAGTTTGGATCATTAAAACGACAATTATAGTCTATTATGCTCTTTATTCTGGGTTGTTAATATTTCCTTTTAGTTCTGAATAAGATTTTTAAAAAAAAATCATGGTTATTAGCATTTTCAGTTTTTATTTTAAAAAAAACATGAACCACTGCTGGAGGGAGAAACAAAAGCAAAGTGCGTTGAACCTTGAATTGTAAGCAACATTTGAGGGGCTATTGAAGATTGGAATAGAAAATAGGAAGCATATAAAACATTTAAAATTATCTACAAAAGAAATAATTTAAAAAACTTGCTTTTTTTTACATTATCTACTTCCAATGAACATGTTTAATTACTATTATGCCTGTCGCAATTGCATAATTTGTGTTCTGTTCATATATTATCATTTTAACTGTCAATAAGTATATCTTATTTTTCATTTATAATTCAATATATTTATAGTACTAGGGGGCTCCGCCCCCTGCTCCGCTAACGTTTCGCCAACCCCCGGAGGATTGCTACGCAATCCTCTTTAGTTTGCTTCGCAAACAATACCGGCTTCATACACTGTAGACAATGACAATGTGTCCTAACAACAATACTTTTTTTAGTTATATAAATTATTACTGGCAGTGCCGTCACACAAATTTATTTTTGTGATGTTGAGACAAGAAATTTCCCAACTTAACGATCCGAAATTCCGAAAGTGAACGATTCAAAATTCCCAACTTAAAGACGTCGGGTACCAGCTGTTGCAGCAGTTGTTCTCGTTATCTGACCATTGTTAAAAATATGAGACATCGTTCCCGGGTCTTTTCTTCGAGATAGGCCTCGAACCAAAGTGTCCTTGATGTAGTAAGTAAATACGTACCAATAACCAATCAAGGGCGCGTTGCTCGAACCAACGCCAGTAGTTCAATGTGCAGCTCTAGTACGACGTTTATTAACCAGACCACACTTAACGATTCAAAATTCACAACGCAACAGTGCTAAAAAAAATCACAGCTCCAACTTATAGACATTTGTCAGCTTTTTATAGGTAATATTAAACAGTTCTCTCGAAAGTATTGATTTGTTGCACGCATGTTCCAATGCAGTGTTCCGTTTTGAGATCTAATTTAAGTTTCATCTTAATACAAGCTGGGCAATTTCTAGTCTTCCGTCGCTTTCATTTGCTAATAATATTAATTTTCCTGAGGCATAAATTTTCCCAACTCAGGGATTTTTAAAATTCGAAAACCTTAACTTTTAAGGTTTCAAGTTTACAGGGGGGAAGGGGAGGGGGAATGCTCTCTCTCCCCCCCCCCTCCCCCTCCCACACACACACAAACGTTGCCGCCGTTGTGGTGGGTCTGATAACTGGAAAAGCTCAACTGCAGAACTGCTTCAACGCAATTGTTTCTACTCATTTAAAAGCGAAACGTGTAAACAAACAACAGCATAAAACGCGCCAAGCAAAAAAAAAAGCCTAATTCGCCAACTTTTATTTATATAAAGTAAGATTATTGAGAATTGGCGCTAATAATACTTCCCCATTAAAATATATATTAAGCTACGGAATTTGGATTTACATACATATTGGCATTTTGCCAACATTGGCATTTTGCCAACATTGGCATTTTGCTCCGAAATATCTTTTAATAATAATTATAGTACTTCACATAAATAGTTACATCTAATTTATTTTTCAAGATAGAATTTCAGTTTTCATACCATTCAAGAAAGGAAGATTTTACGAACATAACTATATTTTTTTAACGGGAAATAAGTATACTTTTGAACTACTTAGAGCAGTTTTAATTTATCACTTAAAATTTTACGCGTAAAATTGACGATTATTTCAGACATTTCGTCAATTATTTAAAAATTTATAACCACAAAACTAAATCGAATTTTCACAAACGCTCTGGATCATTTGTAGCCAATAGTTTAATCTGTATCCCTAATTTTTTATTTATTTTTTTGTTGAAAATTGGAAGACAAGTATCTAAAAATGTGTGAATTGTGTTCGAAATTTTTTTAAATTATGACTTTAACATAAAATAACGTCTAATATACTAATCGTATTAAAAAACAAATATATTCACCTCATTTCCCAAACATTTTTTAATAAACTGTCATAATTTTAGGACATTTACCTTTTGAGATGCAAGCGGGAACAATGAGACAAAAAGTCGCAAATTAAAATTTTCTCGAAATATCCGACATTTTTATCCTTCTTCGCTACTTTTTATACCTATCTTAATTGACTATATCTAATTTAATTGTAAAGATAGGAATATAATCTTTATAACATCAGAAAGAGGAAGTTTTAGCGAACATTAATATATTTTTTTGAATAAGAGAATATGTAATTTTAAATGACTTATAGCAATTTAGAAATCATGTTTCAAAAATGAGGGTGAAAAAACTTCAAAAAGTGGAGCGTGTTTAAATGTTTAAAAAACTTATAAATCCAAAACTAATTCGAATTAAAAAAAATGCTTACTTGGATTTCCAGTTCAAACCTATTTGTACACTCCCTAAAAAAATTGGATCTCTTCTCTTAATAGTGTTTCAGAAACTCGACGGACAAAATTACTTGTAGACAAAATTTTATCAACGACGACTTTAATATTAAATAACTTATAAACTAATAACAGTATTGAAACAAAAATATATTCATCTTATTTATCAAATATTTCTTAACAAATTCACTTAATTTCATAATTTTAGGACTTTTACATTTTGAGATACGATCTGAATAACATTGAAAGAACTGAAAATTCCCCCTAGGACTTACTTTTTCCCCCTGGGGGTTACTTTTTTTTTAAATAGAGAGATTATTGTAGCGGGGATACTTTGTTTCTATACAAAACATGTATTGCAACATTTCTTATTGTAATTGTAAAATCAGGCACATTTTTGTGACATCATCATGGGAATCGGGGAACTTTTTTTCCAGAATGTTGTTGCCACCCTGTATAATTTTGTCAGAGAAAATGAAAATAACTTAAACAAATCATGGAAGTGATAAGGATAATAAGTGTTTAATATCAGAGAGGTTTATTTTTTATTAGTTACACATCATTTATTTATTCTTACAATTTACATTTTATTTCTTCTCGCAAGTATGAATAAATAAAAATCTTGAGGTAAACAATCGCAAATAACATATTTTTTCATTCTAAGAAATAAAGTCCCAATTCTTTAAATGTCAATATTTAATTTCGTAACAACATTTTTGCTTGACGACAACCACTGCCATGCTAGCAAAAAATTTAAATTTCTATGAAGCTTTTAAATTTTAACAAACTTTTATGATCAATTTATTAGATTTATGTAATGTTATGCATTTTTACGTTATTATTTATATGTTTAATATTTTCAACAGAATGCTGGTGCAATTATTGGAAAAGGAGGATCGAATATCAACAGATTGAGGACTGAGGTGAGAGCTTTATAAAGTTTTTTAAAAATAAAAGACAATCAAGAACATTTTTAATTGGCCATGCCAATTATTCAACCTTTTAAATAGTTTATATTTGCTCCAACTACAATCTGGAACAAATTGTTCTAGTCATAATTAATTTTTCTAATTATAAAAAGTTAATACATTTTAATATTTCACAATGCTCTTAATTGTACATTAGAAAGTAAAATGTTTAAATTTATCTTAAAACTATATCTTATGTTACGGATACAGAAAGAAAATGTCAAGCTCATAATCCCTCAACCATTTTCTAATGTAAATGCTAGGATTTACAAACAAAATTTAATATGTAATGTATTTTACAATGCACTTAATTCTACGTTATAGAAGTAAATGTTGAAATGTTGCTTAACACCAAATATTTTATGGATGGGTTGAAAAGTTTCAAGCTCAGAATTTATCAACCACTTATTAAGTTTAAACAAGAGAAGTTGCAATTAAATTTAAGTCTGTTAATAATACTGCTTTTGCTAGGTTAAACATTGTTATTTTTAATACACAAAATATTTTCATAAGCTAAAAATTAAGTCCGTTTAAATACGTCCACTCTTTTTATTTATAAAATTTTTATACTGTAGATCTAAAATTAGATAAGTAATATATTAAAGAAAGATAAGTAAGGAATATGCAAATTTCAATTATATATTTAAAAAAAATTATATACCATGTTAATGTTTTTGATACTTCCTTATGTTATTGACTTTTTCAAAGTTTAGCACTCGGTTTGTAAATTAATTCATTCTCAAACAGCAATGTGAGTTCATTTGTTCCCACATTGTTGACTGCAATTTTAATTTGTTTCTTTATTTTAAGTTTTACAGGATCACTTAAGAAGACCATCAAACTCTTCCCTTTTTATGTCCAAAAAACATGCGTTTTGTTTCGACACTTTCCAAATGTGAGGAAGTGTTTTGGCCCAAATTTCGCGATTTATTGCCCACAACCATAGTGACACATATTTATATGCTTTTATAATTCTCAATGTCGCCCTAAAATATCAACTGTATTTGTTGAATAATTTTCTAGGTGTTTTCGAAATAAAAAGAAATTAGACATGTGAAATCGTTTACCAATATATTAAATTATTTTGAAGTAATTTATTTGTTCGAAACATAAATTAAATAATGTTTTTTTATACAGTATACGTAAGTAGGTATTTTTAACAAACAAAAGATGTATATTGCTTTTAGAAGGTTTCTGTAACTTGACTGTTTAGAAATATTCCATACATTACTTCATCTTTTAGTGGTGTAAATATTTCATGATTGTTTTGTACTTTTAATTAATATAATTAACAACTTTTTACTATTTCAGTAAGATTTTTTTGTGAATTTTACATTAAATTTTTTATATTTTCAAGAAGCAGCGTGAAAGTGAGATTTTTAAAGCAAATATCTTTTTGTCAAACTTAATTAAACAAACCTTTTGATGTAATATAAAGTTTTATTTTATATATGCATTTTTAAGTTTTAGAAAATTAATTAATATTCAACTAATTTGTACGACTTAATGATAATGTGATATGTTTTTCGACAATGCGTTTAAGGATAGTTTGTTAAAGTTGTAGTTTTAAATATAATATTTAAAATATCTTCTTCTACAAGCGATGCGACTTGTATATAGAATCACATTTATTTACAAATCTAAGAAAGTTTTAGAAAGAAAGCAATCCATTAGATAAATATGTGTCACTATGAATAAAAGGTTGTGTTCAGTGATGAGAGAAGGTCTTTTCATTTGAAGTGTGCTCTCCAATGAATGAGGAGACATAGGCTAATGAAACTTATTAACCTTTCTTTCCCTCTATGCCCTGCCCTCGTCCGTTTGCCCTGCCTGTGCTGATGTCACTTTATCTCGCCCATTGACCTTACACGGCAATTTATTGCTGTTCAATAATGTGGATTTTCTGACCCTATCTGGAATTCTGCTTTTGTACAATCATGTCCACCCTCCGTCCACCCTTTACGATCGAAATGGGTCCCTCACCCCTGAAGTTCACAGCAAGTGTTACAGTTCCCGACTGCCCTGGCCCAGAACGGTATGCTCTTGTGACATTTGCCCCTTTATTACTACTGCTCTTTATGGTTTTATGATTTTCTAAAAAAAAAAAAAAAAAAAAAATCTGTATCTCGCGTTTGAGGTACAGAGAGAAAATAAACTCTTACAATTATTTTCGTTGAGCTAGTCCCGCCCTAAGCAGGACCGTTATGTAGATGTGGGTAGATTTCAAACCTTTTTGTCCTGTTTGAGATAAGTTTACTTTTTTATTTTTAATTTTGAAAGAAATTACTAGAAAATGACTGTTGTACAAGGAAAAAATTATTAAATTTATAGTTTGTCCTTAAATAAAATTGTTAATTTGCTAAAGTTGTAGGTTAAAAAATACTAAGTAAAGTATCTTCAATAATGGTGCAAAATGGTCAAATTTTATAAAAAAAAATCAATGACGAAGGAAAGGGGAATTGGCGGATAAAACTTAGCCTTTAAAATATGTATTACCTTCTGGTAAAAATATAGGTGCTAATCACAATAGAGAATTCTGAGTTAATTTTACTTTTTGATTGTTTGTAAGTTTTTAAAAGAAATTATTAGAAAATGACAAATGTTTTTGTACAAGGAAAAAAATTATTAAGTTTATATATAAATAAATGTGTTGTATATTTGCTGAAGATTTAGGCCTAGTTTAAAAAATACTAAAAGAGTATAATGTTGCTAATTGATAAAAAAAAATTTAGTGTTAAATAAAAAAGATCAGTATTATTGATCAGTAATTGTTCAGATTTAAATATCAGTAATTTTGTTTTTAATCAAAATTCTATAATAACAAAATGGGGGAATTGAGAAATAAAACTTAGCATTTAAAATATATATTACCTTCTGGTAAAAATAAAGGTGCTACAAAAGAGAATTAAGAAAAGGATAAATCGATCACACCACTCTAATGAAAACCATCTATGTTAAATATGGGAAAGCCTATTTGTAAAAAATGCTCCAACACATAGTATTAAAAAAAAATTATGGAAGTCGTTAAATGAATAATATAAAATAGACTTTTTAAGTTAAATCAACATAGGTGCATTCCTTTTTACTTACTATTTCATATTTTTATGCACAATTTTTGAATAAGCTAAAGGCCTAAACATTGAATAGATCTGGTTTACCATTAGTTTTCCTTTAACATGAATGTTTTTTCTATAACTTTGGGTATATAAAAAATATAACATTTCTATGTTGGCTACTAATTAGCTTGACATGAACAAAAAAAATTTCAAAAGGTCCCAAATATCAAACCTTTGCAATATGGAAACAATTACATTCTAGTATTGTGAAGACCATAGGTTTAATCATTGGGACTGCCAAATTTTTCAACATGCATTCACATGACAGAAACTTAGTTTACCCTTATAAAATCATTAGCAATTTGTACTTATTTTTTGAAAAATAGAAATTACCAATTAGGTTTAAAGTATGCCAAGCTGTTCCTCTTTCTAAACTGTTGTAATAACAAATCATCACGCCCACCTCACCCCTAGGTTTTATATTTGACTCGGTAAATTAATTTCATACCTTTTTCTTGCTGCAACATTTAGTTTCTTTTTGAGGGTTTGTTTAGTGTGATTATTTTTTTTTAATTTATTAATACTTCTTTAGTTGTGAATGCTACATTTCTTCCAATTATACTCACTGGAATTTTAAAATAAAAATTAGCATAACCATCACTAATTTCATATTGTTTTAAGTTCTGTTAAATCAAGTAGGTTTGATTTTAAACTACATAACGTTGACTATGTTAACTCATACTAATCAAATTTTACAAGTTAAGGCATATATGCAATAATATTAAAATATAATTTTTTACGTTACATTATGAAATTGGATTCTTTTATTTTTACCTAAAAATAACTACAATAAAAACATATATGTCTCGGTTTGAAAATAAAGTGTCCAATACTCTCCTAGAACTCCTCCTCTAAAAAGATATGGTTGTATGTTATTAAAACCCCTCATTTAGACATACAATCGCTAGACCTTAATAATCGCTTAGTATCTAATCCAATAGTTAATAACTTTTTTGTGTACTCATTCTCTGATAAAATATATTTTTGTATGACTTCTCACCAATCAGTTACATTTGTGCAAGATTTTCAGATGCCTAAAATTCCCTTTAGATTTTTTTTTTAATTTATTATTATTCTCCCATTTCTCTTCTATTTAAAAAAAAACTTATTTGAATTCTTTTATAACATCCAATTAAATGTTATATACACTATTATATGTATATATAATATAAGAAAAACGAAAAGTTGGGAAAGGTTGATTTTATGCATATCAAACAGTGTGTGTGTGAACTGGTTCAAAGAACTTTCATTATCGAGAATATACTATATAAAAGTACTTCATAATGTTACTATGTAACAATTATGCTTACATACATAAAGGTTCATATATTTAAATACATATTAAAGGTTCTTTTAAAAATATATAATTAGATGCTATTGGAATAGTTTAAAAAAAAATCTAAATATATTTTGCCATTTCGATCAGAATTCAATTCTTTATAATGTATTAATGGGATTTTTTATATGGTCATTTGATACTGGACTTCTATAGAAAACTCTTGCAAGTTATATAAACTTTAAATTAAAAGAAAAGCTTCTATTTAGTGGCACATATTCCCGGGTTGTACTAGTAATTGACATTTGATATATAATTTTAATAAAAATATTCTTTTTATTTTTAGTATATTAGCTATTGTGGCTGACGTTGAAACTCTGGGAGATATTCTGGTGGATGTTCTTCCAAAGCTAGATGATGTAAGTTATATTTATTTTAAAAAAATTTTAGTTCTCTAATATATTTTCCGAATTTTATCACTTTAATATACTTTCAGTACTCCCATCATCGAAACATGGAGTTTGACTGTGAGTTGCGTATGTTGCTGCATCAAAGTCATGCTGGATGTTTGATTGGCAAAGGTGGATCAAGAATCAAAGAACTAAGAGAAGTAAAAAAATTCATTTAAAAAATATATATATATTGCTTTTTAACCTGCCTTTTTTTATCAAAGATTTTCATTTCAAATATTGATAGTTACATTTTATTTGTATGCAATAGTTAGACTTGCTGTATGCAGAGATTTTTAAAGTAGTTATATTAATGTTGCTTATTTTTTAGAAAACCGGTGCTCAGATAAAGATTTTCAGTAACTGTTGCCCTAACTCTACTGAAAGAATTGTGCAAATCACTGGATATCCGAATGTGGTTGCTGATTGTGTTAAAGAGATATGCCATGTCATAAGCACGGTAAAATAATTTTAAATAAAAGTTTGATCAGCCAATTGAGTATTTGTTAATCGAAATTACATGATGATTTGAATTCTAGGCTCCAGTAAAAGGTCCCAACAAACAGTATGATCCTCATCATTTCAACCCATTGTTTTGTAACGATTATGGTGGATTCGAAGAAACTGGCCCAAAAGGTCGAGGACGAGGCTCTTTCCGTGGAAGGTACGTAAAGAGTCTTCATTGTTGTAATTTATTGTATTTTACCAGTTAATCAGGGATCTGATTTTTACGCAGATGTCCGCCTATTTGATATTCCGTCCAAGGAATCTATTTTTCTCAATTATCCGATAAAGTTTCACTCTTTACACAGAAAGTTTTAAAAGGTTTTTTTGTGAAGGCTACCCATTCTTTTACATTAAAAATTTGCAACATTCTGTCCTTTAATGGGACGAATTGCTGCTGTTTCCAAAATCCCACTATTCTATTCACCTGACCATTTTATGAAAATATTCATTCATGCCCTTTTCGTATAGGTAGCAAAAATTAGTTTTTCCTTTCATTGTGTACAGAATCTGCACCAATTGCAAACAGGATTTTTCGTTGCTAATTTTTTACTTTGTAGGTTTATAGCTTGTTTTCTTTCAGGTTTACTTTTAGATTAGATGGTGTTTTTTAACATTAATTGAATTCGATAGGTATTTGATTATCAACATGTAATTAATAATATAATGTGTTTGGAAAAAAAATCAGTATTATCTCGCTGTGACTACTGTAATTTTGATGTCTGAAAATTAATTTCTCTCTTTCTTAGTGTTACATGCTTTCAATTGTGTTTATTAGATATTTGGTTATCATCAGCTAACCAGAGTTGCCAGTTTTGGCTAAATTCAGCATTTGAGCACGGCGGTTTCGGAAATTTCTTCTATTATTCTACCCCATCAAAGAATTATATAAACCTTTGCAGTAAGGTTTTCTGCAAATGCTTTATTTTTCATATTTCAGACTTTCTGCAGCCTTGGGATTATTTCTGCAAGTAATCAGTCTCTAAATGCCGAATTTTGCTATGCTTTTTTTTTTTAGACGATTTGTTGCTGATATTCGTTTTTTGCAGTGAAATTTAGCATTATAGGATTATTTCTGCTAGGGATCAGTTTCTAATTGTTAATGGTTTCTTTTGGAGACGATTTGTTGCAGATATTCGTTTTCTACAGACTTTGTGCAGTGAAACGTGTAGTAGAATTATGTCTGCAAAAATTCATTGCATTCTTTGGGAACTATCTGCTGCCAATATTCATTTCCTTCAAATTTCTCGAAGGAATCGTTAGTATTTTATTGAAATTGGCTCCAGATTGTTCTATAAATTTTAATGTACTGCAAAATGAATATAATTTCATACATTCATGTAATTTGGGACAGGTATTTACATGCTGTAGGGGTGAGTAAATACCCATTTTTTTTTTTTTTGGTACTACACCCACGTCTGTTAAGTAGTTAAACATGTTTTATAAAATATCTTATTTAAAATTTTGACAAATATAACAGAAATTCAATTTTTTTTTTACACTTTGTCTTTAATATTATTATATATTAATCTTTGAAAAAATCCACTTTTTAATTTATGAATCTGGGATTTTTTTTTTTAATTCCTTCTTGGAAAAGTCAAGAAATTGATTTATGAATGGCAACCCATTAAAAAAATCAAAAATTAACTAAAAAGGATTGACCCTTGTATTTGATTATTTAAAACGTAAATTGCTTACAACCATCTTCCTAATGATTAATTTGCATGTTGAACAGGCCCCCACCCCCTGCATGGCGTGACGAAGTAGTGGACAACTTTAGCTTTGGAGACAGCGGCAACGGTCGAGGAAGAGGTGGAGGGTTCGGGGGTGGCTTTGGAGGCAGAGGTCGTGGAATCATGGGCCAGGGACCCAACCCTGGCAATCGTTGGAACCAGATGGGAGGTCCAGGGGGAAACAACAGCGCTGGGGGAGGAGGAGCCGGAAGTAACCTTGGTGGGTGGGTCACTGACCCTGGAAACAACTATGGTGGAGGGTGAGTAAATTGCATATTTACACTGTTTCGTAATGTAAAATAATATATACTATTTGTAAGGTTTAGAATATTCTGTGTTTCTCTCAAAATTCTGCTCTTTTTGTATTTTATTCAATATTCTACGTTTAGAAACCACTTTTTTTATTAATTCTTCAAATTAAACTTTTTGCCCATAATTGAGACCGTTCCTCAGAAAAAATCTCAAATCTAAATCTGTACGGCAGCTAGATTTTTTTTTTTACAAAATATGACACTATTGAATAATTTTTGTGAAGTAGATAATTAATCCAAACTAAACATAAGAACTATTCAGATTAATAATATTGCTCTTTAAGTTTCTACAAGTGAGATTTGTATCTAACAAACCTTTTGTAGATATAAATATACAGTGACTTCTTTTTATGTTATTCTCTATATTTTTGCATCCGATAGATGGGTGACTATTTTTCACTCAATATTTTTTCATGGTAACCTATATTGAACCAGTTTAAGAAATTGTTCTTGTTAGTGGGGTTCAGTGGAATCGCTGTGAATAGTAAAACTCTTTTTCCCCTTGTATCTGGCCATTTTTTTTAATTATCTTTTTCAAAATGCTCTAACCTAATCAGTTTTTAATTGGTTAGTAAATAATATTAATATGAAAAATAAGAACTAATTTAAATGTTTGTATATATATTTAATTTAAAATTTCAGTTTCCTTTTCTTTTTAATTGTGTGCTCTCGTGTCTATATATAGAATGGTTATAAAAAAGTGTTTTTTAGATTTAGTCTCTTAGAATTAATAAAAATAACTGCCAATGGCAGGATAACTGGCAATATTACAAATATCCAGTCTCACTTTATATACTGAGAAATAAGATATATATATCAAATGAATAATTCAAAATTCCAATATTAAAAATGTGGAAATAAAATCAGTTTATACAAACGATTTGGTTTATTTTTAGTATTTTTCAGAACATATTTTTATCGTTTAACTAAAGTTAAAAAAAAAATTATGCACTTTTTTTTAACGGTTGATAAATTACTGTGTACAAACAGTAATTGTTTTGCTTTTTTCTTGGTAGAATTTGGTTGAGTTCATAAATTTACCCTGTCTTTGCGAGTAGTCTTATCACAAGTAGGAAATTAGTTGTTTTAATTTTTCATCAGTTGAAAGCAGATGTTTTTCTTTCAATAACTAGTTTTGAAAGTTAGTTAGTTACCTAACTCTTGAAGGAGAACTAATTCATCAACATCATTATCTGCATCCAACTTCAACTGCAGTGGAATTTATACTAACTTCTTGGGAACAATCCTAAAAATATTTACATTTTTTTTTTTTTTTTTGCTACCGCTATTTGAAGAAAACTTTGATTTTATTGTACAATTCTTTGAGGAATTTATAAGAATGCAGCTTTTTTTCTTTCAGCCATACTCATATGGAAGTTTTAACAACTTCAATATGTTCTTTGTCAAAAAGGATTTTGAACCTTTATTGAAATGCTAATATAACAAAACTAACGATTTTTTTTAATGTAATTAATTATTAAAATATTAGTACCAAAATTGAAAATTATAAAGAAAAAAATTATATTGTGAAAATTTAAAAATAAAATGAAAAAAAAAATTATCTAAAAATAATTAGTAAAAATAAAACAGAAAAGAAGAAAAAATTACTGCTGTGGCTAATATCCATTATCGGACCCAATTAATATTCGTTGCATCACTAAAAATAACTATTTTTAGATTACTTGATTGCATTTCTTCGAAAGAAAAAATTACAAAATTTGCTACGTTCCAATGCTTATTATGTTATTAAAGTAACTTTTATAAGTTACTTTCTATTAATATTCTCACGTCAACTCGCAGCAATGTACAGAAGAGGTCCGAATCACTTGCGTAATGAAATACACAGAAAGCATGACCTGCAATGCGAAACGCTCAAGATAAGCATACTTTGCCAGTCACCATGATCGGGATTTTATTTACAACAGAATACATTTAAAGTTTAGAATACTAGATTTTGCTTTAGTGGTCAAGAAAGGCTTTTTATTGTTTAAAAAATCTTTTTCAAATTTCACTGTTATAAATTCATGCATCTGACTTATAGTATAAATCATGACTAAATGTGTTTTTTCTTTCTCAGCAACAGAATGATGGGAGGATCTGTGAATGGTCGAAACCCCAGCAGTTACATGGGACCGCAGGGAGGTGGTGGAGATAAACCGCCGATGGGAGGGCCCAACATGGGTGGGCCCCGCATGATGAACCCCCCAATGGGAGGCGGTGGTTACCAAGGAGGGGCTGGTCCAGGAATGAATGGACCAGGACCCTCCCCAGGATTTATGGGTGGTCCTCAGAGGCCCTTCAAGCCACCAGGATTTGTGCCCCCTGTACCAGTACGTTATTTTAAACAATAAAATATTTTTAGAAAGTTTGTTTTTGTTTTCCTTGACAAAATAAATCTTTATTTTATGGTGGGGGTTTTATTAATTTAATATATTTTTTTTTCTGATTCTATTACTCAGTAGTTAATAAAAACTGCATGCCTATCTTGATTTTGATTATAACTTTAAGCAATTTTGTGTTTTTCACAAACTATTTGTTTCATTTAGTTGATACTTTTCTAAAAATGTATTTTTAATTGAAAAATGTATTTCAAGTGAAAATATTTGCCCTATTTCTATTCAAATGCAAATTTTTGGTTTCATATATTGATGTGCTGTATTTAAAAAAAAAAATGCACTTAAAAATTATGGTTTTTTCTATATAAATGAAATTAACAATTTTTAAATTGTTATAATTCTATTAAAAATGTTTCAAGTCGTCACAAACATCATGGTAGACATGCAGTGTTTACTTTTAAATTATAGAAATAGCGATAAGAAAATGTTATAATTTAGAACCCTCTTAACGAATAAATCAAAACAGAATTTTACAAATAGTAAAGGCATATTTATATCAATAAAAGAGAACTTCAAAGTGACGCCATTCCCACAAAAGATTTTATTACATATATTTCAAATTTTAATGCTTGAATATATTTGTGAATTGCTAAGGAAATTAATTGATTCCTCTATGGTATTGATTCCTCTAGAGAATAGTCTTATTAAAAATAAAGGGCATATTTTATAAATTATGAAATTGCTGGATAAACATTAAAGAAACAGGAATATAATGTGGTCAAATAGTATCGAAAAAAACTTGTCAAATACAATTATTAATTGGACATAATAGTTAGGAAATGTTTTTGCATCACTAGCTTTACGTATTAAAAAAAGTATTTATATATTCGTAACTTATGAAACGGTGCAGAGTTCGTTTCAAAAAACTATACAACGCTTGCTTACAGAGTCGGAAGTTGTCTACATTAAAATTTCATTAACCAAACCCTAAACCAAGTTATTCTTTTACTTTCACTGCAGTATTTGTTCATGATACATCTGGTGACCTTGGTAACATTTTTTGTCATTAAAACGAAATTTTCAAAATTAAAACTGCTCTTCACTATTAAAAATTTATTTAAATAACTTTTCATTCACAAGTTCTATTTTCCCCAAAAAAAAATTGTGAAATGTAGAATACATAATTTTTTCCGATTGGTTTAAATAAGGTCGCACTAGAGCTACACAATGATCTATTGGCAACTACTTTTTCTGGTATTTGGTGATTATGCAATTTAATGGATGGGGCCAAAGTGAATGAATTGAACAATAAAAACTGAGTAAAAGATAAAAAGAATGTAGTGTGCATGTTTATGTTTGTGCATTTCATTATTGCACTAATTTTCATTTCTTTATTTAGAATACAGGAGAATTATTCCAGTCGAAGCCAATAACAAATCCTAATGGTACAGTTTCAATTGTTATGAAGATACCAAACGATGTAAGTGTATAAGTGAAATTTTATTATTTGTAACTTTCATCTCATTGCACAAATAATTTAGAGTAACGCTGGTTCTGTCATTTAGGTAGCAGGAGCAATTATTGGGAAAGGAGGACAACGAATTCGTAAAATAAGACGAGATTCTGCAGCAAATATTAATATTGAAGAAGCGACTCAAGGATCAAATGACAGAATTATAACAATAACTGGAGTCCTCAACCAAGCACAAATGGCCCAACATTTAATGCAACAAAGGTTTGTGATTTGAAGTCTTGCATGATAACAATGTTTAATGTAGGGTGAATGCGCCAATTTCTCCGACACATGCCAAACATAAAAATACCTGTTACTACTGAACTCGCATAATACTGAAAATTAAATTTACCTAATTTTTTAAAACTCTCAGTAACATTGATTGGACTTTAAAAAAATTATATGCTCTTAGTTAAATATATTTTTTAAATTGACGATTGCATTCACCCTATTAATTCAATAACAGGGTGGCAACATAACCTGGAAATCAGAGAATTATCATGGAAATTTTTAATTCTGGAAGTATCAGGGAAATTTTCAAATTTAGATAATTAAAACAGCAATTATCGTCTATTCTGGGTAATTAAGTTGTCAATATTTCCTTTTAGTTCTGAAAAAGAATTTTATAAAAAGTATTGTTTTAATGCCATTTTCAATTTAATTTTTGTAAAAACGTGAACTACTGCAAAGTGCATTGGACCTTGAATTGTAATCTACATATGAGAGGCTAATGAATATGTGATTTATTGAACATTTAAATTATCTACAAAAGAAATAATTTGAAAAAACTTGATTTTTGTTGCATAATCTGCTTCCAGAGAACATATTTAATTACTATTATTCCTGTTGCAATTGCGTAATTTTATAAATTTCGGATAGCTACTCTTTGAGGTGATAGCTACCCCTAAATTTTTCTTTTAACTGTCAATAAGTATTGCGTATATTTTTTCATTTATAATGTAATTGTAAAATCAGAGATTTTTGTGACAGGGAGTTTTTTCCCCAAAATGTTGTTGCCACCTTGAATAATTATGTAATACTCAAAGAATAACAAGTATTAAAGTAAGCTCAATTATAATCAACATTAAAAAATAAAATAGTTGCAATTAATAAGAATTTTAATATTTAACTTCCAATGCCATATCAGCTATTAGAATGAAATAGTTTAATAATTCTTAATAACTCTACCCCTTCCAAATCTTTTTTAGTGTAAGACAATCATTGACTTCTCTGTCTGGAAGACTAGTGATTTTGTTGTTCTGCAATTGAGAGACAAAAGATCTCTATCTTCTGACAGTGGAGAGTAATATCATCAAAAATGCATTAATGAGTGTCATGTCCTTAAATTAGCTTCAGTTAGTAAAAACTGCATTTTTTTTTTTATTTCAGTGTTCGTGACAACCAAGGGGCTGGCGGTGGTGGGGGTGGCAGACGTTTCTGAAACCAGGGATAATTGCACTTTCTTTTGCACCCTAGAACTTTAACGTAATTTCGTATCATCTCATTTATTTTAGCGGATAATCGGCAACAGTTATGTTCATCTGTATATCGGTATAAAAACGTTTCCAGTAGAAATGTATTAGTAAATTATCCTCACTGTACTTTTAAATATGTTACAAAATAAAAAAAAACTTTATAAAAAGCTCTTGGTGTGATTTTCTCTATTTTTCTAATTAAATACAAAGAAATTGTATGACAATGTTAAAATATCTAATACTTTTTAGTTATTATTATTAAAAATGTCATTTTAAGCATCTTAAAGTTTTATAATACTTATTCATAAACATAACACTTAACATTTGCTTTTTTCTTCTAGAATAAATACATACATAAATAATACAGGAATTATACTAATGTGAAATTTCAACTATCACTAAAGATATAGGTGAACAAACAACATCAGAAAACTAGGATTTTTTTTTACATTACTCAAAAAAATATATGAAATAGAAATATAAAAAAAAATATATGAAAAAAATCATAATATAAATCCAATTTCAATATATTCGATGCTCACTTGAAACAGACTTCCTTGATGATTTATTAGTGAAATCTTAAAACATGAATGTATGTTGATCATATGTGATTTTTGCTGACAGAATCTAATTGTTAAAAGTTGAGTATGTAAAATTCTTGAGGTAGTATTTTAAAAGTAACTATAAACCTGAAATTTAAAAACTTATTTTACTTCTTAACCCCAGAAATATTTAATTTACTTATGATAAGAGTATTTTAAGGATGTAATTAAAAAATATATTTGTACAACTTCATAATTTACTCTAACCCTCTGTTAAAATTCATGTATAAGTCTAAACTTGGGTTTTAATTCCACAATCTTCAACATCAAATGTTGTGCTTCATATTTTTTCAACAATCACAAATTCGGCTACGTTTTACCATGATCTTTTCGTAGTAATGTAGAATTTGGTAAAGATAGGGGCTTATATGTAGGAAAATAATTTTTTTAAATATTGTTTTTAGATTTCACTTTTGAAAACATTGAAACAAAATTTGCAACTACTTTTATTTCATTAAATCAGCCATAGACTATAACACTTAAAGATTACTTAACATAATATGAAGATTAGTTCGTTTTTTATAAGGTTTCTACAGAATGTAAAAATAATAGTTTAATGTGCATTATTATTAACTTGTAATATTTGTATTTAATTACAAAAATAACCATTTTCACAGATATGAAATCTTCAAAAAGATTTTATAATACAAAACTAAAAAACCTTTTAACAAAAGTATATACTATAACTTATTAGAAAATGTAATGGAACAGATGACTGGATGTTAGTAAAAGCTTTATACATATCAAGTTATTTTTAAGAATATACAATATGAATAATGATAAATGTTTTTACATTATATAATGCCACTTCTATCTACATGATGATATGCTCTAAAATCACCAAGTTTGTGATTATTTTCGTCATAGTTGAAACTAAAGAAGCACATTTTACAAAAGTAAAATGGATTTTCAGGTAAATGTTTGTGGTCATACACGATCCACCTAAAGGTAAAAAATATTACACAATAATTACTATTAGTATGTAAACATGTATCACAAAAAGACGACTGCATGCTTTATACATTGTAAAAAGGTAATGAGTTTAAATATTAGTAAAAAAATCTATTACAACACTGAAAAACCAAAATGATGCTAAATTTAAAAAGCTTATGTGCACATATACAGCTCCTTTAGCCATAAAAATAAAATGTATATGTATCATTAGTTTAAATAGAATATTTTTTTTAAAACCCAATCACAATGAAAAAATTACTAATTGAAAATGGTTGTGATCATACAGCGAAAACAAATGCTGATTGATATAAACATTTCTAATACCTCCCCCGTGTTGTAAATTTAAGTGTTTATATTTAGCTCAGGATGACACATACTTAAATAATTGATTCAAACACTAATAAATTAAAATCTAATCATATCAAATATAAAGCTATTTTTAATCTGAAATCAATTTCTTACTACCTTTACATGTATGGAAGTATGATATAAGCTATTTTTTAATATATAAGTTTATTAATATATTCAAAGAGTAAGTAATTTTTTAAATTATTTTGATGGGCTATTTTTATCTCTTAGTTTATAAATATTTATTCTAATTGTAAGGTTTTTAGATATATCTAAATTTCTATATAAGGTCATTTAAAATAGAGTATATTAGTTACACCAAACAAAATAAATAAAAAGTTGAGAAAGTGCATTGTACCAGAGAACTTTTATCATAGTAATAAAATAACTAAATATAATGCTTACTCAGTTGAATGTTTTTGACAAACCATACATATTGCTCGCTTCTTTTGTTTCAAGGCCATATGGAGAGGGTATTCGTTTCTATTGCAATTGTGGAGAGGCGTGTGCATACTAAAATACAAGCTTTTTTTAGAATGACATTTTTAAATGAAATAGGCTGCAAAATTAAGTTTGATACAAAACTAATACTCACATCAAATCGCTGAATACGATTAAATGTTCACAGTGTCCTTGGTGTACATAAACATATGGATAACCAAGTTGAATATCCAAATCAATAAATTTTGTTTTCTCCATTATGGCTTTACGAAAAGGACCTATTCCACGATCCTGCTTTTCTGCCCATTTTATAATGATTCTGAAAATAAATATTAGATTACTCTGTATCACAAAACAAAATTTAAAAATAACAATCAGGGCATGTTCTAATTTCTTTATGTGTTTTAAGCCTGAATATGACATGAAAGAGGATAAAATAGAAATTATCTCTATTGTAAATACAGTGTTCACTCTAGAAATAAAAAGGGGCAGAGTGCTTTTGTCAGGAAAAAGGGATTCTGTTTTTGAAAGGGCACTTCCAAAAAAAAAAGGGGGTGGGCTTGTCCACCCGTTAACACATCAGATCTCTGTCCGGAGGCATGGATGCTTGATTTTAAGCATGAGGGTAGTGATCTGATCTGGTGGGAAAACATAGCATGCCAAAAATAATCCGCTGTGTAGAGAAAAAATCCGTTGTGATCCAAATGTCCTCATACCTATTCAGGTTGCTTGGGGTACCAGCCAAGTGTTGTCCTTGTCATATAACCATGGTTCAAAAATTAACCACAGGTCTTTTTTTTCCCGGGAGATTCGGAACAGCCGCCAACATCACACTGCGTAGCTCTGCTGCAATGTTGATACACCAACGAAACAAAAAACTTCCGATTTATTGGTTAATTGACGTCAAACGAGTATGTTTTTTTTATTGAAAAGGGGAAAAGGGAATTAATTTTTTCAAATGAGGGCAGCACTTTTCCAAAAAGGGCATGAGGGTTCTATTGAGATTTAAAAAGGACGGGCAGCCCTTCAAAAAACGCCTAGAGGTAGAGGTAAAACTACTAGCGCCAAACAGTGTTCACTCTAGGCGTTTTTGAAGGGCGATCCGCCCTTTTTACATCTCAATAGCGCCCTCATGCCCCTTTTTAAAAAATGCCGCCCTCTTTTTAAAAAATTCTGCCCCTTTTGCCCTTTTCTGTCAAACACAAGCGTCCTTGCTTCCCTAGCTATCTTTAAAAAAAATTGTGTGTAAATTGGAATTATGACAATAGAAAAACAAACTCCTTTTTAACTTTGTGTGTTGTGAAATCGCTACGATTCTGCGGTAATTTCGAGCATGCGGTGCATTCCACGAATTCTATTGGTTGCCTGTGCCCCCAAATCAAATGCTAAGTTTTTTTTCTGTGTTTTTTGGTTTAAGTGTAGATGGTTTGGGGCGAAGACGTCATTTTATTACCAAATTTTGGATTTAAGTAGCCTTTTGTCAGTTTTGTAAGGAGTCTGATTAGGGCTACTTACAGATTTGGGTTTGAGGGAAAACATTAATTTTTGAATGTCAAATTTTAGATTTTAAGTAATATCTTCATAAAGATACATACATTTTGTACGGGTCTTTCCTTGGAGATAGGCCCCGAACCGTCAATAATAGCCCAATATGCAGCTCTAGTGCAATGTCAACCAAAAAATCAGAACTTTTTTTGTTTGGTCACGGGTCCAATGTGTCAATGTGCGGCCACGCCCACCCCAAGCATTTTTTTAGAGTGCCCTTTTAAAATCAAGAAGTGCCTTTTCAAAAACGGGGTGCCTTTTTACTGCCAACAGCGCCCTGCCCCTTTTTATTTCTAGAGTGAACACTACACTAGTAAATAAAAGTTAATGCAGCTGAAGCTATTAGCAAATTCAATCTGTCATTTCTATTCCATTTTTTGACTCCCATCTCAAAGAGTAGCTATCAGATATTTATAAAATTCACTAAGCTTGTTTAAAATTTTTTGGAGATTATAACGAGGGAGTTTTGTTTAAATAGGACATAAAATTGGAGTACGAGGAGGCAAAACACAGAAAAACAAGTACCAAATAATAATACATTTTGTAGAATAGTAGCCGTATTCCAGAATTTATAATTATAATTTTTTTTTTAATTTCAGCCATTTTTTTCCTCAATTACAATAAACACTTAAAAATAGTAAGATAAAAACTTGTCTTATACAACATTGCGTTGAGAATATTACAAGGAATTAATTAAAATTTAATCTGAGAAAAAGTTTAAATCCTCCTTGCAAACAAGGTCGACACAGCCTTGGCAGTCTAGCATTAGCAAGTAGGACATAATGCAGGGCCGGATTTAGGCAGGCTGCAGCCTAGGGACCTTCACCACACACCATAAAAAAAAACAGTCTGCTTGCGAAAAAAAATACTTTGAAAGATGGTAATCCAAATCCTAATGAAAATAGTATACTACAATCTTTTTATAATGGAGGGAAATTTATTTTTCTTAACAGATTTATACAATGTAAATATACCCTAATACAGTTATTGGCTGTTTTACTTTTTTGGGGGGAATAAGTTTTTTATTTTGCCTATTATTTATGATCATTTTATATATTCCAGAATGCCATTGCACCTTGAAATTTTGTAACATACTTTTGGAAATTTATAAGAAACAGTTTATCCCAATTTCATTTGTACACATAAAATCATTTAATTTGCAGTTCTGGAATATATATTTTTCAAAAAAATTTCACCCTTCCCCCATCATTTCACTGGACTCATACCCCCTCCCCTTTGGGGGCCTGCACCACATATTCAGCCTAGAGGCCCACTAACTCTAAATTCGACTCTGATGTAACCATGTATTGGTATACATATGGACTAATATTACTTGATATAGCTTGTGTAAAAATAGTCCATATGTATACCAATACAATGTAAGGTGGTCCCTAAAATAAGAGGGCATAGGCTTCCCCCCTAACATGC
The DNA here is from genome assembly GCA_963932185.1 of Troglohyphantes excavatus. Lineage (NCBI taxonomy): Eukaryota > Metazoa > Arthropoda > Arachnida > Araneae > Linyphiidae > Troglohyphantes > Troglohyphantes excavatus. The sequence goes on from OZ010669.1 coordinate 50,610,462, forward strand.
TTAATAGAAAACCTATCTTGTCCCTGTACTAAGAAACTATAAAAAATTGGTGTTACATTTGTAGATATATATATTTCAATGCATCTTCAGTAACATAGTGTCACAAAGTTAATTCAGTTCTAAAAAAAGCACTTGTTAAAAAAGTTCACTTTATAAACTTAATAACAAAACCACACAAAATTTTAAATAGAATATTAAATAGTATATTAAACACTATATTTTAATTCAAAGAAAAAGTTATCATTACTTACTCACTGTAGTCTCTACAATCTTGATGTCTCATGTCATTGTAAAGAACTCCATCTATGTAGAAGAAACCCGACTTGTACAAATCCTATATAAAATATAAAAATAGTCAAGGTTATTTACTGCTTCATTGTAAAAGTACTCTAGTGTCATGACTTGTGGAAGGGGCATTTGACCTCATTGGAGAAAACACTGCGACCAGAGACCTATTATACTAACCCCAGAAAATCCCTGACCCTTTATATAAAAAAAAATACCTGTAGCTGACGAAAAGTTAAACAAAAACGTAATCGTAATATCCTGGAGTTCTCAAAATTAAAGGTTCAAACTCTCCAGTATCATTCATTATAAATAATAACAATAGAAATAGAATATTAAAATAGAAAAAGGCACTGGGTGGTAATTGAAAATATATCACATAGCAATTTTAAACAAAATATCACCCCAGCGTTTTTTCAGAAAATAAACACTACTACTACCATTTAAATGTAGAACCCTGAATTTACACTTTTTTTTATCAGCTGGCACAAAATACATACAATTTTAAAATTCAGGATAACTTAAAAATCAGAAATTTAAGAAATTAAAAATAAAATCTAAAAATCTTAACCCTTTCACAATTAGGTGACAGAAAAGCTATTGAAAATACAATTCCTGATGGCTTGGACCCCGACCAAATTAATTGTGCACCAGTACCGTAAATATGCTGGTATAATTTGTTGGATGTTCTACACGGCTTTCTAGTATTTTTGTAGCGAAGCTGGCAACCCTCCGATCGCAAGATCACTACTTTTTTTTTTACTTTTCTTTGTCAAGTCCACCGCACCGGCTCAAAATAGCAATCCTCTGATTATCAGCTGAACACTTTTATCTACTGGGCAACTGGAGGCTCCTTTAAAAGTTGAAAGGAAATAAGCTTTGATTTTGTATTTAATATGAAAAGTGTAGAGGATAAAGGCGCAATGTTAAGTAAATTAATTCTTTTACAAAATGTTTTTTTTAACAAAGCACCTCTTCAGAATAGAAAAACTTTTCTCATCATTTACACTCGTCATAATACCTTTATTATCAAACTGAAACTACAGTTTAATAGTTCTCTTCGGATGCTACTAGATGGTAGGAGAATCTAATTTTTAACAAAAGCTTGACATTGCAACTTTATCCCCTGTACCGTTCATATAATATTTTTATATTTAAATTCAGGCCTTGTTAAAATGTTTAAATACTGATATTAGTCCATGAGGAAAAGTAAATAAAATGTATATTTTTCATTATTAAAATTTTTATTTTCAAATTGAAAATCATATAAAATTAAATTTAACAATTTAAAATATTAGTATGTGGGGTTCATTGCTTCTACCCGATACTCCCACTTAGGCGAGAGTGATCACTTTGGCCTGACTGGCAGAGGATCGGCGTAGCAAGCCGAAGTTTCTGGGATCAAAACCGAGCGATGCCAAGTTGTGTGCATCACGCCACAAATGGTGACCCGGTAAGAAAGTTCGACGCAACCTTCGAACTAGCACTTGTGACCACTTCGAATCCACGTGTTAACGCTTCACGGCATCGACTACTGCCCACGTGATAACGCTTCACGGGCATCGCAATCAATCGTTCCTCTGTCCGACTCACTGAGCGGGGGGTACTGTGGGGTTCATTGCTTCTACCCGATACTCCCGCTTAGGCGAGAGTGATCACTTTGGCCTGACTGGCAGAGTACCGGCGGAGCAAGCCGAAGTTCCTCGGAACAATGCCAAGTTGTGTACATCGCGCCACAAGTATTAATACAAATTTGAGGCATTTACAGGGCGGCAACAAAATCCTAGAAAAAAAGTCCCCTGATATATCCATGATGGTGTTGCAAAAATATCCCTGATTTTACAATCGCATTAAAAAATTAGAGGATGTGCGTTTTGTATTCATTTTGAACTTAGAATCATGAAATAAAAAGCGAAATTGCTGAAAAGTGCTGACGCACACAAAGTGGGTTTTACAAGCTCAGTTTAATTTTGTTAGGCAGCAAACTTCTCAATTTTTAAATTATTGTAAAAAAAATTAGTTTTCATATTTCACCAAATCAGAATTTTCTAGTGGTAGTACCGGTCGTCCTGCCAAAAGAAAGAATAAACCTCTACCCAATCTTAAAGACCTATCCTACATTGTGTTCTTCCAGAAGGACGGTGTACGTTCTATCATTAAAAAGAAAAAGTTTAAGCAAAATATGCTGCTTTTTTTTCTGAAAATAAAGTTTTTTGCTAATCCTGCTTGTTAACCTACCTTGCAAGTAACTTCAGGAGGAAGAGTTGGATGCTCACTATAATCGCCAGGTACAGCTGCATCCGAAACGCAATCGATTTTATCTCTCAGCTCTGTCAACGACTGACTGCCAAGGACCATAAATTCTTGATCGATCTAAACACAAAATATATTTTTTAATTTTTTTTTATTATTTTATGGGTAAAAAAAAATTAGTTTTAGTATTTTAAAAATATTAAAAAATTATAAAAAGAGAGTTACATTGATTTTAACTTATAGAATACTGATTAATAGACAAGTTGTCTATAAAATACAAAACAGTATAATGCTTTAAAAGAAAAGTAGTACTTTTAGTTTTATATATATTAAAATAATGTTTTTTAATTACATATCCCTTCAAAAATACTTTTATGTAAAAGATTCCACAAATAAATTAAACAAGGTTTAACATTTTGAAGATGTACGTATGTCATGTAACTTTTTCATTTGGTCATCATTTAGCTCTTTATAAAAACAATAAAGCATCAAATTCTATTGATGCAAGAGATATCACATTAAAAAGTATACACAATCTAGGAAAAATAATACAAATATACATATTTCAATTTTATTAGCTCTTTAGCTTTTAAATTTATAATTTTCTTTTTAAAAATTAAAATAATTTTCAAATTGCATATCAAGCGACCCGGTCGGGCTCGCAACTCTAAGCCAAAAAAGAAGAAATAACGCCAACTCGTCAAAGCAGCCAACAAGAAGCGAACGCCCGACGGGACTAAGCTTATTATAAACTGCACAACTTCCAATGTTAAACCGCGTCCGTAAAACAGAGTACAGAAGCCAAACTACATTTCGTAAAAAAATATAACCAGTATTAGTGGAACTGTATCTGTGAAACCTTTAATTTAATACAAGAATATATTTTTTAATTGAAAATTAACGGAGATACAGAGTTCAATGATATATATTATTAAAGTAATGATAATTATTTCGTAGATAATATAATCCTTTAATTTATTTTTGCAGTGTTAAACGACATGTTTTTTAATTACATATCCCTTCAAAAATACTTTTATGTAAAAGATTCCACAAATAAATTAAACAAGGTTTAACATTTTGAAGATGTACGTATGTCATGTAACTTTTTCATTTGGTCATCATTTAGCTCTTTATAAAAACAATAAAGCATCAAATTCTATTGATGCAAGAGATATCACATTAAAAAGTATACACAATCTAGGAAAAATAATACAAATATACATATTTCAATTTTATTAGCTCTTTAGCTTTTAAATTTATAATTTTCTTTTTAAAAATTAAAATAATTTTCAAATTGCATATCAAGCGACCCGGTCGGGCTCGCAACTCTAAGCCAAAAAAGAAGAAATAACGCCAACTCGTCAAAGCAGCCAACAAGAAGCGAACGCCCGACGGGACTAAGCTTATTATAAACTGCACAACTTCCAATGTTAAACCGCGTCCGTAAAACAGAGTACAGAAGCCAAACTACATTTCGTAAAAAAATATAACCAGTATTAGTGGAACTGTATCTGTGAAACCTTTAATTTAATACAAGAATATATTTTTTAATTGAAAATTAACGGAGATACAGAGTTTTTTAATTTGCGCAAAGTTAGTCGATTTGTCACTTTTTCAAATTATGAAGCCTGAATTTGTTAAACAAGCTAGACACTACAACATTCAACCGATTCTTTTGATTAATAGATTATATGATAGCTTTATGCAATTACTAGGCTCTTTACTTTTAGTTTATAATATAATTTATTTATATGTTTAATTAGCTGAAAAAGTAATTAAATAATATAAGCCAAATTTTTTGCCGTCAGGCAATTTTTACTGCAGTCTTTTTTCTGCAATCTGCACTTTCTTTTCTTAGCTCGATTAAAAATTTATGTGTGTATAAAATTTTAATCGAGCTAAGAAAAGAAAGTGCAGCTTTTTTCCGGGAGAAGGCTAGTGAGTGGGTGTGCAGGGTTGACATTAGACTGTGACTTGAAGAAAGAAAGGAAGAAACTTGTAATGCAAGACAAAAATTATCTAATCAGTTAAATTCAGTGAAGAATTAATTCATAAACTTTGAATATGTAAGGACTATAATGCAAAGAATGTGTCTATGCAATATGTAAAATGAGTATGAAGCGTACATAAATAAATTTGCTAAAAACTCAACTTTTGGTATATTTTAGTATTTTATTATTCTTAAACATAGCACATGTGTTTCTTTTTGGAATGTAATTAGTGCATTAGACTGAAATTAGAAATCTGCCTTCTCAAATTATTTGCATTAGCCTTTCACAATTCTGTTTAGTTTCAAGTATTAAAAACTTATATACTTTTTATGAAAAAAACATTGTGTAGGAAAACTTCAATTACTTTTGAAATTTAAATAACTAATTGATGTTGCTTTGCCAAATATATCCAACCTAATCTGTAATCAGTTAGAAGTTTTATTAGAAATAAAAGAAAATATAATGATACATATATTATACAAAAATGTTCACATAATCTAAAATTAAACTCTGTAATTTTTAATTGAAAATATTTGTTCTCTGTTATTCTAGGGATCTGTACTATTTAGTGATGAAACGGATATCCGGTAACTATACGGTGTCCGGATGATTAACTATCCAGTAATTATCCAGAAGCAAAGCATCGGATTTCCAATTACCACTATTACCAATGTATTCTGGAGTCTGCAGATTCTTCTTTGAAAAATTTTCTTATGCAATTCAGGTGGGTAAGAAGTGAAGTGATAACTTTCGTGTTAAAACCTGACCAGGTGCGTCGTCTCGGACATGGTAGGTCACAGATAATAGATAGTAAGGAAGATAAGATGCAGACATTCGGAAGCAGCCGCTAGTTATCTTAAAGTATCTAAGAATTTGAAAAGTCCATGTGGTGGTGCGTAGGGTGCATAGCTACATCTCTGCTCATTATATATTAGAAATTGTTTTATTCTCCAGTCTAGAAAGAGATAGTTCTAGCATTTAAATATAGTGCAATTTAAATTGACAATTTGGAAATATTTCAAAATTAAATTTTCAAGAGCATCTTACAGTACAGCTCCGACCGCTTCAAAATCAGAGTATAAATATGAACAGTTTATTAAAGAACTCTTAAGAGAAGATCTTTTCGTAAAAAACAACCTCATCGGATATCCGGTTTGTAACGCGTGCCAGATATCTGATATCAGGCAAAACCACTATCCAATTCATCCCCAAAAATATTAACAACTTAATTTTAAAAAGTTAAATTTGGAATCTGTTTGTTAATAGGTTTAAAGTTTTCAATAAAATAGAATAAAACACAATATTTTTTTAAGCATTGATAATATAAATAACCTGAAAGCCTGGATGCCTTTGGCTTGTTTTTCTTTGAAACCAAGCAAATTTTTTTTCTGGGCGAAAGATTTGTATACATAATAAAACTTCTGACTCTTGGACTTGTTCAAATGACATGTCATCAGGTACTGCATTATCTTCACTCTGAAATAAAATTACAAGTAAATTTACACTCCGTGAAAGTTCTGTATTCTATTCAAAGTACCTTCAATTATTATAATTGAATGAGGGTACTTTGAATAGAAGTTTACCCTATAATTCAATTAGAGGAACTTAATTTAATTCTAACTTAACCCATCTTTTACTAATGTTAACTAAATATAGCAAGATTCAAAATAGCCTTCAAGCTTTTTCTTTTTAATTTTAATATAATTATACTAGTTCAAAAAAAGACCTTAAAAATAACTTCTCATTTCTGTCACATAAAAAGTTTTTAGTAACATATGGACACCTGAAATCAGTAAAATTAGATTAACAAACAACATCATCATTAACTCATTTGCATTGTATGATGTAAATACTTCATTCAAATAATAAAACATAAAAAAATATAAATAGTCAATTTCAAACCGGTGGGGTAACGGTTCTAGTCGAGTCTCTGCAAAAATATATTTTAGCAAGTATAAAAAGTATAGTAAAAAATTATATTATTAATATAGTATAAAAAATATTAACAAAAAAATAACACCAATCTTAGACCCTAATCCCATTTGAAAATTTTACTTAATTTGGGGATTTTTTTTTTGTTCTTTAGAGCTGTTAAAAAAGCAATTCTTGAAGAATAGAAAATTCCTTTTTCAGGGTGGCAACAAAATTCTAGAAAAAAAGTTCCCTGATATTTCCATGATGGTGTCACAAAAATTTCCCTGATTTTAAAAAAACATTAAAAAAACCTTGCAATACATGCTTTGTATTGAAACAAAGTATCCACACTACAATAATACTATGGTGGCTGCCTTTTGAGCATACCTCCTCCGCTGGATGAGACCTATTGAGCCTGCACCCGCGATGGCCAACAATACAATATATTGCATTATAAATGAAAAATTATAAGCAATACTTATTGTCAGTTAAAGTAATAATTTATGAATACAACACAAATTAGACAATAGTAATTAAACGTGTTCTCTGAAAGCAGGGAATGCGAAAAAAAAAACAAGTTTTTCCAATTATTCTTTTGGGGATAATTTTGAATAAAATTATATGCTTCATATTTCCTATTCCAATTTTCAATAAATCGCATATTTATTAGCCCTTCACATGTTACTTACAATCTAAATATAATAGATACATTGAATTATAATAGATACATTGAACGGACAAATCGGGCATATTAAAGAAAATTACTCCTAGCCATATTGGATTTATATTGAATGTATGCTATAATACTCATTAAATTATATAATATGAGGTAGCATGTAAAAATATCATTAAAAAAATTACCCAAGTTTTCCAGGTTTAAAAAATACATGAAAAAAATAACCAATTTTTTTTCACATTAATATTGAAATTCATAAAAATGAAGTGCCAGCAAATAATAACCTAGCAAAGTATAGAAAATTGAGAAATTAGACATTTTTGAAATTTACATACATTCAACCAAAAATAAAATTATCTTACTGGAGCTGCATTAACAGTGGTGCTAAAAATTATTTTTTGGGGAAGACATAGCAAAAATTGGCATTTTTACACTTTTATGTTTAAGCATTTTTTTTATTATAGGATCTTTTTACGACACGTTTTTTTAGTGAAAATAGTATGGCAGCAGCTAAACCTGCAATACTGATGCTGGTGTCATTGGCATTCATATAATTTTCTTGTAGAAAAATGCCTCGACTTCCAGAAAATCAGAAACAAAATTATTTTTCCTGACTGTTTAGATCATTTTCCCTGACATTTATTGATTATCCCTGTTTTCTAGATGTGTGGCGACAATGTAATACATTAATTAAAATTGCATTTATTACTCTCCCACCCCCTCTCTTCTAGCATAATGGGTAAAAATAAATTACCTTTGGCGGTGGATAACTGTAGAATTTTCTGTCATGCATAAGTAAATCATAATGATTATTCGCTTCTCGTCTATCTAAGTCTTCCTTCAGTAGTCTGCACAATATACAAGTTTAAAAAATTAATTATAAATACTAACATATAATAAAATAAGAAATGAACAAGAAAAAAAAGGCAACACAAAAACACACTTTTTCAGTTTGATAGGGTTTGAAGGGCATTTAATTATCGTTAGATGGTCGATTATCGCAAAAATAGATTTAGAATTCTCATTAAAGTGCCATTAGGGAAAAAAATTGGACTTTTTTTCCCCAAAACAGCACCTTGCCTTTTTTTATTTCTCGAGTGAACACTATCTTCAATGTCACTTTGTTTCTGAAACAGGGATGCAGACATTTCTATTGGCGAAGTGGGACAGATTTAGGACTGTAGTTGTGTCAGTTTAGTTGGAATAATCTCTTCCATCTTCCATGAGCAAAAAAAAAAAAAAAACATTTTCGCACAGAAATGAATAGATTTAAGAAGAAATGTTTTCACAAATCACAATAAAAATGTATGGTCATTGTATCTAAAAACCTAATCATGGTTATTATATTGTTTAAAAAATAACTATTTCTACGATAACTTGATCGAGACTTTCAGTGGTTGTCATTGTAATGAATGGCCGTTATATTGTGGGGTCCAAATAAGAAAAAATTACTGTAAACAATTTAAAATAAAATTTATATAATTCATTTCTACAGATTTTACTCTTTTTTCTTTAATTTAAACTGTAAATTGGGGTTACTTGAACCCAAAGCAAAAAAAAGTTTTATTCACTCCTGCCCGTTTTTATCCTGTTGGAGAGATGGTGAATCATGTCTATATTTCATGACAGCTACCAAAGATTTAAAACATGCTTTTGTGTGGGTCAAATAAACCCAGTTTACGGTACTTTATAGTGTATAATTCAGTATGAGAAATAAACCTTACTTTAAAGTCTCCAATTTTACATTCACTGGTATTATCATTTGCTTGCACATTTCTACATTATATTGCATAGGGCATTTCATTGCATCCAATCTAAAATATATAGAAAATAAGAAATTATTTACAAATAATAAAAGTATAATAATCACAAATATTTCAAAAACATACTGAATATAATACAGAGATCACCACAGATATTCTATCTGTTCCTAAAGAAAAAAGGACCAGAAATCTTCACAAAAAAATAGCCCAAAAAGTGCACAGTTGATAATATTTTTACATGTACTTCAAAACACCTCAATGCATAAAACTTAGCATGCCAAAAGCAACCCGTCCCATTTTGATCAACAAGAAGACTGTTATCCTCCAATATCAGACCACATTTTGTAAGGGTCACTCAACAAAAAATTAGAGAACTCGACTGGAAAACTTTTTAAGCTGGAATAGAAAACTGGATAACTAATTAATTGATACAAAATTCTTTTTAATAACTACCCATTTCATTAAATACTAGCATGCCTGTACGAAAATTATTGTATGAACACCCCTCTTCTCCCCCTTCCCACACACACCCAACCGGCGAAAGATATTAGTAAATCTATTATGGCAAAAAAAAATTTAATTCTGCTCCTAGATGGCAGTATTATCAACGACTTGTTTAAAAAATACCTTTAAAATGAATTATTTTAAACACATTAAAAAAAAAAACAGTAATTTTTAACAGATGAAAGTACGATTCGTCACTGGTCCATTAAATTCTGTTTCTTTTAATACTTCATGTGTTAAAATCTGTTGTATCTAAGCAGTTTAAAAGGGATCTTTACTACAGAAATAAAATATATAATATAAAGTAGGAGCCCCTAAACCGGGCACTTTAAGGAATAATTTTTCATCAAATTTTATTTTTTGGTAAAATTCTAGTATACAGTGCCTCCTTGGCGCGACTCTGAAAATTGGTGCAACAGCCTTGGCAAAACAACGTAAAACTGTGCCAGAAAAAAAACTAGGGTTACCGTACATCATAATATTACTAGAGACGGCATGAAATAGGGTTGCCAAACTATAAAATTTATCGCCCACCAATTGTCGCCAAATCACATTTGGCGGGGGCACCGTACACTAGGAATTAACCTATTTTTTAACTTAAAAATCTTAGTCTGACTACAGTCAGTGGTTTATAAATTTTAAAACAACTATTATAATGCCAGAAATTGTCATAAAAGATATTTCCAAGCAAACATTAATTTTTAATAAAATACTTTTTATAACTCTTGAAGTGCTTCTAAAGCTGACACCCACATTTTGTAATGAATCTACAGCTGAGCTATGTACTTAAATCTGACATCCATAAAATAGTTTTATTTTAAAACAAGCTCAAAATATATTGAAAGAAAAAACTGTTTGTAGTAGAAATATAAATGAAACACATCAATGTTATAATCTGTAAAAATATGTTAATAAAATAAACAGGATTAGATATTTAGGACGTTAAAAAACACTCAACATCAAGAAGTTATTGTAAATAAACTTTTACTAGTAGTCTATTTTGACATTTTACAGTTGATAATTTCCAAATACTTTTTATAAATAGATAATTTATGGCATAATTATTACCATTTTAGATGGAAAGTTTCATGGTGAATGTTCTGTTGCCACTGAGCTATTGTGCCTTTCTTGATGGAATCATTAAGAAGCAAGTGTTTCTGTTAAGGTTTAGATTGTACAGTTAATGTGTTATAGAAACAAGAAACATTGATATTTATTTTTGTAGTGAAATAACTTATATTGTTATTTGAACAAATAATTTTAAAACTAGACCCTAGAAGGGGTGTCAAATTTAACACACAACCCTGTACCTTTGGCCCTTATCCTGACACCCGTGTCTGCATATGGAGCTTGTTTTTTAGCTTTCTAAACCTGACACATTTTTTTTAAAATGTTCAGCTTAAAAAATTATGAAAGTTTACAGTCCGACCACGAAAAGAACTGGTTTATGCGGAAGCAATCATTCTTAATTTCATTTCCGACTATAAACATTTATTCATAAATTATGTTCAAACTTTTGTTCTAAATCCATTATTTTCAACCACAGTACACAATTGAACTAAATCTCACATTCACTTGGACATCTTTATCTCACAATCACTAGCCAAATGCATCAGAGCATATTTTGACTAGGGATGAACCGGATAGTAGTTTTGCCAGATATCCAGAGCACGTTACAAACCAGATATACAAACTGGTTTTTGCCTATATCCGGCAGTTTTTTTTTTTTAATGAAAATATCTTCTTGTAACAGTTCTTTAATAAACTATTCATATTGATTTTGAAACAGCCAGAGCTGTACTGTACAATACGTTTAAAATATTTCCAAATTGCACTATATTTAAATTTTAAAACTAGCTCTCACTAGACTGGAGAATATAACCATTTCTAATATATAACGAACAGAGATGGAGCTATGCATCCTACACAAGGCCACCCACGTGGATTGTTCAAACTCGAAGATACTCCAATATAGCTAGTGGCTGGTTCCGAATGTCTGCAGCATATCTTTCTATTACTATCTATTCTGTGACCCACTGTGTCTAAAACGCACTTGGTCAGGTTTAATCGAGAAAGTTATCACTTCACTACTTAACAACTTGAATAGCCTGAGAAAAAATCAAAGGAGAATCTGCAGAGTACATTGGTAGTATTTTTAGAAAAATACTTAAGATAATAGATTGCCACAAAAAAAAATCTGCAGCATTTTATTCATAAAAATATCTGGCATGGTACTCGGATATACGGCACTTTGCTTCCAGATATAGGATAATTAAAAATCAGCCGGCTACGCCGGATACTAGATTGTTACCGGATATCCATTTTATCCCTAATTTTAACATAGAGTTGGAGTGGGTTTTTCCCCACCAGTGCTAAACATTAAGGTTGTTACTGAAACAAAGATAAACATTTACATTACAAACAATTTTTTTAAATATTGGCGTAATATATTTGTTGAATTTTGAAATGAACCCTCTGTTCAACTTCCTTGCCATTTTGTGTCTTTGTTTTTATTTTATATATATCTGTTCTTATAATATATGCATTTTATTGTATATCTGGTTTTATTACGTTATCTGGACAGGCCTTAAGGCTCCTTGACAACATTGTGTCTAATAAATAATAATAAATCTATAATTTGTACAAGTTAACGAACTTAATATGAGGGAAATGGCGATTTCAGCCATAAAAAGTTACATTGAACAAAACTACCTCAAGAACAAATTTGGTACAGTAAAATTTGCTTACCCACACTCAGCTTCTATTTCAGAATATTCCTTAGCACCCAATTGAAAAACATCTTTTGTGTTGTTGGACATAAGAGAAGGCGAAGCAGCACACCAATCATCTCTAAACTTTTTTACATTTATTCGACCAGATATCCATGGACGACTGGCAGGTTTATGTACATTTTCCATTACTAAACTATTAATATAAATATTTATCTAAAGAAATGAATATAAGACTTTATATAGATTTAATAAAATTCAGAAAATCAAATTCGTCTTAGCGCCATAGTGAACTGTTATGTTACTACGTTTTTAACAACTTACTGGTATAGAACGTTGTCTATAAAGTTGAGTTGCAGATAGCTATTAAAAAATTCCTGGTGTTCTTTTAAATTATTTAAGCATATTTAATAGTACTTATACTTTTATTATACGAAAATATAAAATACTAAGTATTCTAAATAACTTTGATATATAAAAAAATTAATCGATGTTAAATGAAATATAAACTACTTTCACTTCTGGTTGTTGTTACTGGCTTAGTAAACAAATATGAAAAAGGCGCCTTTCTTATTAAAGTGATTAAACAATTTTTTTTAAGTCTACAAATTTTAACATTTGTTCTTTTCTTCTCCACTAGAGGATATTTAAATAAGGTATAGATTAACTACCTCTTGCAAATTTTTTACACTAATTTTATTATCATTTTAAATGAACTGATAAGAGTTTCGATAAAACGAAAAAAATAAGTTTGTTGATAAAAAAAATTGAATAAAATAATTTTAGTTTTATGCTGTGACACTTACAACCAATTTTCTGGTCTCTAAGAAATATTTGAATTATATTGCATTTCTTTTTGTCTATTTCAAAGGGACAAAACAGAGGTGAAACTAGACAACTAAAATGGTTACCTCCTTTGTGATCAGGCTTTGACAAATTTTTGAGGATTTTGATCTTATTTGGGAGAAGAGAAAAAATACAAAAACAAAGTTCCTCATGGTAGAAATGATATTATCAACTAAAGGCTGAGACACACCAAATTTTGCACTCCATTTTCTTACCTATCTTACTCCAAAGTCCATTGAAGAAAGCCTCCTTCTTCAGAAATATTAACTGACTCTGGGGCAATAGGCTATTGGGAACAGTTCTGAATTACTAAATGATTAACAAACTATATTTAAACGAAGTGGCATTTCCATGTTAATTTATTATTCAAAATTCTGTAATCACTATTTTGAAATTGGATTTTCCTGATGTTGTTTTGAAAGTGATGCCCACTGTATATAGTGTGATAGAAAAGTATAAAGGAATCTTACGAGATAATTAATTTTTTGTTTACTATAAAACATATTGTAAAATTTAGTGTTCACATTGTTTTAAAAAAGGGCAGGGGGGGAATTTGTCAAAAAGGGCACTTTCTGTTGACTGAAAGGGCACTTTCCTTACCGTTAACTAGATTTTTATCAGGAGGGCCAGAATTTTCTCTTTTCTAGAAGCTTTTTTAAAGTTTGTATAATTTAGTGTTTTTTTAGAAATGTTTAAAATTTCACAAAAAATCAAATTAAAAAAACTGCACCATAAACTCATTACATAAAAAATCTCTAATAGTAGTGTTTTTTTTTAAATTTTTTCAAGAAAGAAAATTTGGAAATCCTCAAATTTTTCTAAAGTTCCTTGTTAAAAAGTTTTTACTATCTCAAATTTTATAAAGGGGGAGAGAGATCAGTTTCAAATAAAAAAAATTTAACAAAATATATTAGCAGTAAAACAAATTAGAACATTAATACCAACCAAACAAAAAGAAACAAGCTTCTTCCAAAAATCAATTTTTATAACTCCAAATGACAAATCCTAAACTTAAATATCGTAAATTAAATTATATTTTCGAAAAATTTAATGCAATTTTGTTATGTAGTGCAAATCAAATCATGATGAAATAGAAAGTGGTGTTGTATAAACATTTATTCATCAGATGCAAAAGGATTGTAAGTCTTTCAAAAGAGATCGCGTTTAGTGAATTTCTACAATTTTAAGGTTTTTTATGAATGAAAAAATTCTTAAAAGTGTGCCATCTGGAAGTTGCATTCGTCAGAGGCAAACAAAATTAAGAGTTATAACCATCTTAAATTTCGCGTGATATCCTCGTTTGACGAAGATCGCAAATATTCGGGCAAAAGGGATAAAAAGTTCACTATTTTTCTGAAATGAAGATTGATTATAGGAATGGACAATTTCAAAAAAGGGGAGGGAAAAATCCATAGCCATTGTGAGGGAGGGAAAAGAGCATCACAATTAGGGGAGGGTTCATTTTTTGACAGGAGTCATTTACAATCCTTTCTTGGAAAATTCCTTCCTTCAAAGTAAGCAATTTTTGAATTGATGCATTGTAAATTCCGACTCAACTGCCGCCCCATTTCAAATGTTAAGAAAAGTAATCCTTTACACATGTAAAAATTTAGAAGTGAAAAATGTGCCCTGCCTTTTTTTCAGTATCTTCTTTGCGCCCTGTAATTAAAAAAAATATTTTTCCGCAAAAACGTAGGTCTGTAGGATTGCTTTGGTATCCCAATCGTACCCTCAACCCACGTGACATTTGCTGAACAACGTAGTTAAAGTAAAGAGGAGTTTCTGAGATCTATAGGTATTAAGTTGGTGACATAAAAGATAATTGTAGGGGCGCATTTTTCACTTCTAAAAAGGGCAGGGCGCGGCACCCTTTGAAAAACGCATAACAGGAACACTAGTAAAATTCCACAACAGCAAATATTTCAAATAAATGTTTTATTATATTATCTATATTGGCCTTAAAAATAGGTATTTCAAATAAAGCAAGACCAAATAGCTTGGTTCGATGGTCATTTTATTATAGTCATCAAGAAATTAAAAAAAAGAAATGAGAGAAAATACCTATGTATACATAACAGTGATAACTAGTTAAGAAACGTCTTTGTTTTCTATAGTCATAATAGTTAAAATTATTCATTTCTATAGTTAAAATTATATGCTTTAAATAGACAGTGCTAGTTATTTATATACAAGGCGACTGATGGTTACAAATATCATTGTGGTGATTATACAGATAGCCAAAGTTTAGTTTCTTAATACATATATTTAGTATTTTTTCTGACTTAGCAACATATTTTTTAATTAATAAACAATATCAGATAAAACAGTTTTTATAATTTTTAAAATATGTATAATATTTTACTTTCTTTTAGATTCCTTTGTGAATATTCTGCAATACATTGGCCACAATGTTCCAAGAACTGCTAATGGCTTTGAATGGTTTTCCTGGCACCATATTCTTTGACTCTCCAGATGGAATGAAGGTTCTAGTACAATTTCTCATTACACTGTTTAATTTTTAATAGGAATTAAAAAACTTTTATTAAATTTGCATACTAAGTTTAATGACAATATTGACTTTTAATTTTACAAGAAGTGTGTATATTGAATTATTGTAAAAGTATTTTTTTTAACGTATTCGACAGATAATGCAAGCCATTACACTTAAATTTAAGAATCTGAAATACCTGCATTGAATTATTTAGACATTTTACTGTTAAACCATTTTATATTTAGATATCCTCTCGGGCCTTTAATTCTTACCTTATACCCGATCCATGCTAGCGATATTCTCTAATCTTTTCTGAAAGCCAATCTCTGTATTTATTTTGTGCAATACCCTGATTTATATAATCCTCTAGGATTATATGTCCATATAAATTTGATCTATAACTCTCCATCTTTCTGAGTGCTGACATATCCTCAAATAACTAATTTTCTATTTGTTTCTAGTGTATAGCTAGACAATTTTGTATGATTGTAGTTAAATTTTGATGAACTAAAATGCAAATCACAAGACTTGCCAGTTAGATCTTATAAACAAATGATTTCTTAAGATCATCTGAATCTCATAACTCATTTTGGCATGCAGATTTATACAAAAATGATTAATATTCAATTATATTTTATCACATTTGTCATTTTTATCTTTATGACTTTAAAAAAACATTAATTCACTTAAATACAAATTATGGTTAATTCCTAGTATACCATACAAGCGATATTTCGCGATAATTGGTTAGTGATAAAGTTTATATTTTATCAGTCCTGAAAGATGATGCCCAGAGCAATGGCATGATTTATGATAACCCTAAAGTGTAAGATTGCTTGAAGAATTGCCTGTAAGCACCCTAATCATCCGCTAGAAGGGGGTACCAGCTGCTATCCATAGTAGTCAGTGGTCAAAGACCACAATTAAAACAGCATTTGTTAAAAGAGTGTATGTTACATGTCAAGTCTATGGAGCCCTTTTAACAAATGCCAATTCAATTGCTCGGGGCATTAATCAATATAGGAGTCTGTAACATTACAGCACGCTACATGCTTTCGTTTAAAACTGTTGGAAAGATTGCGCCAACACCTTGGTGCCCATTTTCAGAATCACACCAAGTTTTACTGCATACTATGTATTTATCCAAATAATTGGCAATTCAATTATATATAATTTTACATCCATGTCTTATGCAGGATTCGAATCCGAACTTATCACAGAATCCGAACTTTGCCCAGTGTACAATACCACTACATTTGAAGACATTAAAAGTGAATACAAAGATAATCAGAGCATAATAAACTCAATTTGTTTACTATGTATGCAAGCTATTTATAATGTATGAAATTTAAGTCTTTGTTTTTATTAAAAGTAGAGGAAGTAGCTTCTATGATTTTTTTAATGCATTAAAGTCTTACAAAAATTTCAATATAAATTTTGTTAAGTTGTGCAGCCCTATAAGAAGTGCCACTTCTAAACATTGCTTGATTTGTTTCGTGTACATTTCTAAGTGGTTTTAACCAGTTTGCAATAATCTTACAGAAAATTAAGTTTTATGTTATTTTTTTTTTTAAATCATAAATTGTATACAGTAAAACTCTAATTATTCGAACTCCGGTTATGCGGATCAAACATAGTGGATCGCTAATTATCCAGATCGCTTTAAGAAAGAAAAAAAGGAATCGACAATTTTAAAAAAATTTATTAGTGAATGATATTGTTTTTAATAATCATTAAATTACTGTACATGTTAACACAAAATTTGTTTTTTTACTAAGAAATAACCTTTTATTCGTGAATTATCCAATTATCTGAATGGGATCTGGTCCCATTTGATCCGAATAACTGGAGTTAGAGTTCTACTGTATTTGCAATTTTTTACATAAAAATATACAATAAAGAAATAGTTGAAGTATTTACCGTATTCATAACTATTTTGTCCATTCCTATATTTAATAGGTTTCTTCTTGCATACCAAATTTGCACCCAGCTGAAAAGAGCATTATGGAAAGATTATGTGCTTTAGCTTCGAAATACAAGTATCTTCGGGATTTTATTAAGAAACATAAATTTAAAACTTCAAATGACGAAAGTTAGTAAATGTTTATCTTTTTTGTTATTTATTGCATTTTCTATTGTATATAAGAAAAAACAGTTTTTAAAGTAATTTTTCTTTTCTGATATAGAAGAAATATGTGGATTGTATCTTCAATCATTTTGTTGTGGTTTGGAAATAGTTCTTAATGTTTACCAAAAAGACTTAGTTGAAATAGAAAAAGAAATATTAAAAGACCCATTTTTGCCCCTTACACATTTTCTAAAGCTTGAAAAGGTATATTTATATCTGTTTCATTGATATGAACATTGTCAGTTCTTTTTATTTTAATCAATTATGTTTAAGAATTTTTGATTTAATAAGTATTTTTCATAAAATTTTATCCTTAAAGCTTGTGTAGAAAAAAAATCTGAAAGGTGGACAAATAACATGAAGTTAAATTTCCTTTATATCATTGCTTCTCGAAATGTTACATATGTAGCTACAGAATATGCAGTTGTAATAAATCAGAATTTGAAAATTCAGTAAAACATATTTATAATTTTATTAAATATGTATAAATGTAAAAGTATTATATGTACATCACATTCCTTAAAATGTAATGAAGCATGCAGCATTTTATTCTGATTTATTAAATGACTTAATTTATTTTTGTGGATAAAATTTACTGTTTAAAGTATATGTTTGTTAGTACCTTGTTTTATTTGGATTACAAAACATTTTACTCACGTATCAACACAGTTGGTTTGAAATCTGCTTCATTTAATCATAGATCCACTATGTTTTAATTGAAATAATTTGCTACTTTTCATCAAATCTTTTATGTAAAAGTCATAGTTCACATGCAATATTGAATTATTTGTGTATATAGGCTATGTAAATCTAGTATATGTAATAAGTTATATATATATAAATATATATATATATATTAAGTAACATATTACCTTTAAAAAATCTTATATTTAAATAATAATTTTTATATAATAATAATAATATTAAAATATAATGCTTTGTATGTCTAATTTCTTTTTACTTCTGAAAGTTATAATTTATTTCTTTTTTTTATCTTTGTTTCTAGTACAATTTGCTGTTTCAAGTGTTATCAGATATTGTTAGTGAAATAATAAAGGAAAAGGTTAGTGTATTCAATACTATTTTCAAAGCTTAACACAGACAATATTTAATTTATTTCCAAAACCCTCTCTAACATTACATAACTCTTAAATTTAATTTTTTATTATTTTATATGAATTATAGGAGCATTAAAATAAATTTTAGACTAAATTTCAAAATACAGTTTTTACTGCATTTATGCCTTTTAAAAAAGAGTGCAAAAATGTTTTTTTTTTAATTCTCGGTGTGTCTAAAAAAAATATTCTAATAAAGATAATGTTAAAGTCGAACACCAAAACAGGAGATAATATGATATAAAACTTCTTGTTTAGGTATTGCTTGAAAACAAGACTAATGTTTTTTAGGTTTGCATAATTCTTCTTTTAACTTAATATTGCGATCACGACTATACACAGAATAGAGTTTTGTGCATGTGCTAAAAACAAATCTTATACTCTACATCCATTTATTGCAGCCATTGGATTTACTAACTCTCTAATTTAACGGAATTTTCACAAATAATCAGTGTAGAAATTACTATTGCTTGATTGTGGTATGTGCTTTCAAAAGTTATACACAATAGTTTTATTTATTAGGAAAGATAAACTTCCTAATAAATTTTCTTCTACAATAAGTTAAATTAATTTTGTCTTTGTATATAGATCCATGGGTGTCGAATCTTGGAGCTTCTTTTCAACCATTCAAACTCTGGTGTTCCACTTGTTGAAGTTTCCATGAATAAGTAAAGTTATATTTAGCATTTTTTGTTATTCAAAATACTATTAATTACCATAATATTTAAAATATTTTATATTAAATGAAAAAATATGGATCATAATTTTTCTCTAATAATTCAAAAGGGAACCTAATATACAATTTAACTAAACTTACAATTTCATATTGTTTGTAAAAATTAAATTATGCCTTACTTGCTTAAATAATCTTTTATGTTTATAAATTTAAATATTTTAAAATATGTTGGGGAATTTAGCTTTCAAATGTATATTACATTGCTATCTATTTAATAACAAGGTGCTTGAAAATAGGATAAATAATATAAAAAGTCTGGAATCGTCAAAGAAAATCACTTGAAACCAATTGCATGAAAATTAATGTTCCTTTCTTTATGATTGTGTAAACTAAATAATAAATTTCATTATTTTAATACTTGATTAGATTATTATTAACACGTAAGTAATTTTAACAGTTTTTTTTAAATTAACGTGAAAAAATATCAGTTATTTTCACAAATAAGTCTCAATTTGAGCCAACTTTTACATTATTGGAAAAACATGTAATTAAGCAGGAAATTGTTGGTGGTAGTATTGTGCAACAACCATGTAATTATAAATTTACAAGTTTAAAAATATTTACTTTGTAACAAAACAAAATGTGTTTTTTATAGAATTATGCAGCATTGTCATGCAGTAATGTTTAGACAAGTTTTTTGCTGGATGATGAATGGTTATATTGAAGATCCATATCACGAATTCTTCATTCAACCAGAAAATGTGAAGAAAACATCAGCTGGATCAACACAAACGTCTGAGATGACTTCCCCAATGGTAGACATAAACTAAATTATTATTTTATTTATTTGTAGCAAAAATATCTGAAGAAATTTATTTACAAATTTCAAAAGAAAGTAGTTTTGCAAATCATATACTTTTTCAAATTAAATACCCCTTTAACAGTTTTAAACCCCCTAATTTTACATTTACTTCATAAATATTTGTTCAAATGTTAATAATCCATTTCATAATGTAAAAAAGTTTGAAAGGCTACACTTTCATGAATTAGGCGTTCATGAAATCTAGCTGTCGTTCTTAAAGGAAATCTATAAGCTTTCCTTAATCAAGTTATTGATAACAGAAGAACTCTAAAAAAAAATATGGTAAAATATTCTATTATAAGAGTTGATTCTGGAACACATTCTTTTATTTACAAATATATTATCTCTGGGTACAATATTTCTTTTTGAATTGCAGCATTAAGATTTATTATTTTTGTTAAAAAATTATTCTTAATTCAACCAGTAATGCTCAGGTTGAGAAACAGTTGTATAACCGAGAAAATAAAGTGAAAGAATCTATTTAATAAAATAAAAGGTTACCCTTGGGCTATTATCATTGATAATTTTGTGAAAACCTGTGTACTAAACCATCCGTAGCCATTTTTAAACTACTAATTTTGTTAAATTTTTCCTTCAGGAAAATTACATTGTAAAACCAAATCTTCTGCCATCGTATATACCTAGTAGTTTATCAGCAAAAATTCTTTTTGTGGGAGAATATGTTGCCATATTAGGAGCTGCTGAAGACTCTGAATCATGTAAGTGCAATTTCTTTTTACTTATATATCTTTTCTTATGAATGTGAAATGAAAATGCTTGCAGTTCAGGTACAGAAATATAGTAATTGGTTTAACTCGCAATCTGTTTGCCTAAATTGAATCAACGTTGGTTGAACTGTAATCATATTAATTGCTTTAGTTTATCTTTTTAGATAGGCAGTATGTGAATAAAAATTTAAAATATAAGTATCATAGCATGTCGTTTGAAACTTTTGTATTTTTTTTATTATTATTATTTTTATGAATGTTTTTTTTATTATTATTTGTATGTTTATGTTTTGTATCATAGACATTGTTTAGCTTGCAGCAACATGCAGTTTGTTCATCTTTCTTTCTCTATCGAGCAATTCCCGGAAAGAATTTCCCACTTAAGCAGTGTTTATATCAAACAGCCAATCGCATAGCTCCTACACATGAGGCCCAAGCAGGGGGCGGCTAAATCATGTGAATAATACTTACTCAAGGGAACTCATTCCCAGACCGACAGCCTTAGTAACAGCAAGCACATCTCATGTGCTACTCAAAATTGCAATACCATAATTTATCCTTTAAATGTAAATTCTTAACTTTTATAATTGCATCATTAAATTGTATGTGTTTTCTAAATACTTTGGCATTCATCAAATTATTTATTATCATTTAATTAAACCTTATGAATCTTAAATGGAGTCTACAATAGCGTGGCTGTATAAAACCAAACAACTACGGCCCCCGCAAACTGGTTTTAGAGAGAAAAAAACTGTTTATAAATTTTTTGTCTGTTTTTCGATTGTGTGAGAACTGCTGGGTGGATTTTGGATAAGGCTTTTACTTGTAATCAACTTATAAATAATAATAATATACTTTTTACTAGTCACATCTTCCTTTCATATAGAAAAATTCAATTCGCAACAAAATTAATTTGATTGCTCTTAGAATTATTCCTCATACTATCATTAAAGTCGCTTTGTAGAAATATATAATAAAAATTTTAATTTTTCAGGTTTTTGATGCTTAAGACAACTAAACTATACTTGAACAGGCTTCATTAAAAACATGTGACAAGAGAAATGATTTTTAACCATAATTCGTAGTCAAAAAAATTTTAATAATCGTCTGATAAATTCTGAATTTTAATCATATTTAATATTGGCAACCCTATGATTGTGGATTCAAAGTTTTAAAATAAAGCTACGTGAATTTATACTTGTATTATTTTATGTGTGTACCCTTCCATTCTAAATTATATACAAACATTTCTTGTGCTACTTACAAAATCAAAATTTCAATTCAAGTAAAAGATGTTTTCTATATTTTGCAGATTCTTTGTTTCTGAAAAAAGAACATGTGTTTGCAAAAAAAATTGAGAAATTGTTATTGAAACCTTCTTTTTCGTTATTATGCTTTGAAACAACTATTGATGATATTCGAAAATGTGCAGCTGAAGTAAGTCCTTTAAAATATTTTTTATGTATGTCCAATTCAAACTTATTTCATTTATTGAGTAATTTTAATGCAATTATTCAAAATCAATATGTATAGAATTTTTTTACAAATTAGTATCTGTCTGAAATACTGATAAGCACTTTATTTGAATGGAAAAGATTTGAAAGAGTTTTTTTTTTAAATCTGAAATAATTTTAGAAATACTTTGTATTAATCAATAACTGAAAATTCTTCATACTTCCAAGAGACAGATAAAAATAAAGCAACAGAACTGTTTTAAAATATACTAATTTTACATATAGGGGACTGGGGAAAACCTTCGATCGTCTAAATATTTATATTAAAAAATAAATATTAATATTCAGTTTTTAATAGTAGCGTACTAAAATTCTTCACCAGGAGTATTGCATTCTAGAGTAGCCACAGAATTTTGAGTTTTCTTAAACTTATTAAATTTAAATTGTAAACTTTTATTTCAAAACATTTTACTATTGATGGTGTAATATCTAACTTCAATAATTCAAAGTACTAACAAAAATAATTCAAAGTACTAAACATCATTAATTATCCCAATGATCAATATAAATAGCTGAAAAACAACATTAAGTATATTTGCTTAGTTCAGCAAAGGCAAATTACTTAGGAATCTGTTTTGTTCAAAAAAGCTTAACAAAACTGTCAAATTATCTTATTTCATTAAAAAAAAATTCAATACTTTTCAGCTTTTTTTTCCCCAAATTTTTTTAACTAAAAAAAAATTGAACTTTAGCAAGCATCTACCACTAGAAATTAAAATTGATTTTTTTCTACATTTTTTTTAATTATTATTTATTTTTGTTCAGCCACAAGCACTTTATGCCCAGGTGGTTCAAAGTTTTTTTTTTAATTAAATGTTAATTTTAAAAAAAATTAATTATATCATTCAAGATGTCATTTAATGTCCCCAGTTATTAAACAAACGAAGTTGAACAGTATATTCATTTACACTATATTTTGCATATTCACAAGCCTGTCAAACAGGCTTTGATATTAGTATAAGTTTTAAAATTTTCTATGATGAAAGGATTTAAAATTTTTAAAAATCATAATTAATTTTAAATTATAAAATGTTTTCGATGACTGTTATTTATTTAATGGTATCTCTTTTAATACATAAATTTCCATTTCAAAATAAAGTTCTTAAAATAATTACTATTTACAAATTGGACAAGTAAAACTTCTGATTTAAATATTTGTTTTAGCATAATCTATCCTATGTTATTAATTTCAAGAAGACTTACTATTACTTATATTTATTCTTAATATATTTTTCGAACATCTCATTTTACATTATATTTTTTCTTCATCTTTAATTAAGCCAATCAAGTCACATATATCTTCTGCATTTCCAGAATTTTTTAATTTGATATTTTAAATACTTAAATGTACATTATAGTTATAAAAAATTAATCTAATAATAATAATCTGATAAATCTAAATAATTAACAATTAATATAAATTCTAAATAATTATCAATTAATATAAATTCTAAATAATTATCAGTTAATATAAATTCTAAATAATTATCAATTAATATAAATTCTAAATAATTATCAATTAATATAAATTCTAAATAAAATGCTAATCATACTTAATTTTCAAATATATTTTTCTACTACTGCAACTTTTATTTTTCCTTTTTCTAATTGATACATTAAATTATTATAGGTACATTAATAAATTGTTATTGATACCATTATTAAATTGTTAATGATACATTTTTAAACTGTTATTTTTAGAGACTCTGGCAAGTTATAGTAAAAGGTGCGAATGTTGTAAATCATTTAAAAATTATGAAGGACTTTTACTTACTTGGAAGAGGAGAACTATTTCTAAGTTTTATTGTTGAAGCAAATCAACTTTTAAAAATGCCTGTTACGACAAATGCCGAAACTGGTGAGCACTAATATAATTTTAGTCTAATGGAGTAAATATTGTCTAAATTGATTCATGTGCAATCACTGTTTAACATTATTCAGACGAAATCTTTTAATACCAGTTACTGATAACGTTAAATTTTTCACATATTGAAATCACATATTAAATGTTAATTTATTTGTTTATGAAGTATTTATAGATTTTCACCAGCAACAATTTTTAAATGCACCTTTTTTTTTTAAAAAAATAAGTGTAAGTTACTATAAAGAAGTTAGATTAATTCAATTAATGGCTCAAAAGAGTTACACAATAAATTTAAAACGAAAATAAGCTGATTGTATCAATATATTAAAGGAATATATAAAATAAATATATATAAAAGGAAACCATAATATAAAATGATATAAACTTTGCAAACATTTTAATTTTGAACCATTCTGTAAATGTTGATGGTTAAATTCATTTTCTTCGATCATTTAGATGTCCACAAAAGCATTTATAATGATTATTCTCAGTAAATCATTCAAGTGTTTGCCCATTACACTTATTCTAAATACTTATTTTTTTATATGAAAACCCTGATGTGGAAAGATTTAACAAAAGTGTGTTGAAACTTAAAGTGGCCATTAATTAAATAGTCTGACATAATGGTTACATTACATGTTATCCCATATATTGTATTCCTGTGTACAGAAATTTGATATAAAGAGAAAGTTTGGAGTTTAAGCACTCAAAAAGTCATCATATTTTCTACTTGAGGTTGTTAATTTGTAAATGAAATGCCTGCAAGCTGTAAAGATAATTTAATTTGTTGCAACAACAAACAATGTCACGAATTACTATGGCAGATTTTTTTAAAGATCAATTTTACAAAAAAACTATGTCTGTAAAACTATGTTTTATACAAATTAGTGTAGAATAACAAAGTAAATCAGTGAAAAGTGGGGAGCGCAATAACAGACTATTTTAAGTTGACTTGCCAATAAAATAAACCTAAATTATCAATTAAATAACTTGCTTCTGGTATTAACACGAAAGTAACGAAGATCAGTTACATTAAATCAATTTTATTGTCTATTATATTTTTGCTGTTTGATTATTACAATTTTTTTAAGTATAAAATATGGTATGGCCAAAAAATTCTGCAGACCCTAGATGTTTGTCTTAATAAAATTTCACAGAAATACTATTTTTATAAAAAATTTAATTATGTTTAAGATTTATATTTTAAAAATAGAAATTAAATTTCTATTTTAGAAATAACCTTCACCTTAAAGGTTATAATATAAAAATAAACAAATTCTGTATTTCTTATTTTAATTTACTGTTATATGTATCAGAGTTTATTCTAAGAATGAAAGAAGGCAGGTTACTATTTTCAACAGAAAGGCATCGTTTATCTAATGGCATATTAGTTAGTACATTAAGTCTTCGAAAGATGTCTTTTTTTAATTGAAAGGAATAAAAAAAAGAAAGAATTTTTTTTTGCTAAACTCACATCTTTGAATATTAAATGACAAAAAAACTGAAATATAAATAAAGAAGGATCTCTATGAATGAGATGATCTACATTACATTTACTAGAAAAATTTTAATATTCCTTTTTAAAACTGGAGAAACTACTGCAGAAAAATTTTTTGATTGGCTGAGGATAATCCAATACCTAATGAACCTAAACCAAACTTACAGAAAAGCACGTAACACTAGAAAATTGCAATAAACAATCAAAAATATTTCATCTAAAAAAATTTTTAATTACATATTTTATAAAAGTCAAAGAAATTGCGTTAAAATTTAACTTTTGTTAAAACAATAATAGCCACTGATAATAAACAAATGCAATCAAAGTTTAAAAGAACCTTTCAAGCAAAGAAAATTACATAATTCTAAATTTGTAAAGACGAAACTTTCTTTAGTCCAAGTTAAGAAAATTATCAAGCAAACTGCAAAAAAACATAATTTTAAAAACTTGAATTCTTTCTTTTTAAATAGTACAGCCACAATGTAAACCAAAAGAGAACTGAATTCTGCATACTAAAAGTCAGATATAAGCAGAAAGGGCAACAATATTTCAGGAAAGGGTTACGATATTTCAGGAAACGGAGAGGAGTGTGTTATTTTTGTGGAAATAGGACGGGTACCTTAAAAATCACCTACAATAAACCCTTTATGTGTAACGCATAATGACTAAGTTCTATAATATGTCCCTTTCTATTGTAAAACAAAATTGTTGCATATCTGATAAAAAGAAAGAATTAGTGTACTGGTTTGTTTTATCTTATATTTAAGGTTAATTGTAATTTTAATAATATAAAAGACTTAATTACTATGTTTCCAGATGCAAGTAAATTGTTTCAGACAATTGCAAGAAGAACATATCCTGACGATGAATCAATAACTGACAAATTTCATGTCACACTATTAGCCAAAAATAAGCGTATGTATGCATTCAACAACATGCTTTATTTTTAAATCATAACTTCAATAACATCATTGAAAATAAAATATATTTAACCCTTTGAAAGATATAAGTTGTACAGTACAACTGAAAATTTATGAATTGCTTCTAACAAAAATTTTATAAACGAATATTATAGAAATAGTCTTTAACTTCTATATATTAATAATTGATTAAATTTATAATGCATTAATTCTTATTTTGAGAAACACTTTTCCAATTTTAAAAATTTTTTGCACATCAATTTAATCTCATTTCAAAATGTTAATGTAAGTATTACTATTTAGTAAAATGCTTTTGAACATAGGATAAATTACTATAATTTTTTTTATTTTACTATAAAAACAGCTAAAAAATAAAATGATGCTTTAAAAAAAATCTATAGCTCTTCAATGTCAGTTTCTCAAGTAATTTTTTAAAGTTTAATAGTGTTTTTTAAACAGTAAAGGACTTAATGTATACCAAAGAGAACACTTCTCATAGAAATAAAAAATTAGAATTACTAATATTTGTGCCGTAGAATTATATATTAAAGTTTCTGTAGGAATCATAAATTAATATATTTTTTAAGAGACAGAGATAAATTTATTTAAAAATATTTTATAAATTACAAGAATCTTTATTTACTAATGGAGTACACTATTTTACTAAAGTTATTTATACTTAAAAATCCCAACATTTTATAAACCCCTATTTTCTTTGCTGCTTATTTCTATTTTTTTTTATAAAGAATTTTTTTACTTTGGTAGTATTGAGAAGGTTAATTCAATATATTATTTTTTAAACATTTATTAATTTTAATTACATTTCTGTAGATCCTGATAATGTGGATAAAGATAGTTTATCAAAATCAAAATTAGAGTCTGGTTGGTCTTCAATAGGATTGCTTTATGATGTTCCACACCCTCTCCATATTTTGATAACTCCTAGTGTTATTGATAGGTAAATATGATTTTTATTTTTTTAGTGAGTATATTTTTAATCAGTAAATGATAAGTACACTTTTGTTTTTGGTTATGATGTATGTTTATTTAGCATATATTCCAGTTAAATATAATTATGACTTTTTTTTTCTTTTAGATACAATATGATTTTTAGATTCTTATTGTCTATTAGAAAAGTTCAAATTGATTTGCATCAACGTTGGGTACTTCAAATGCGCATTAAAGGAGCTGGCGCAGAATCAACTTTAATGCCATTTTGGAAACTGAGATCTCACATGTCATTCTTAATAGACAACATCCAGTATTATATTCTAGTATGTATAGTCTCTCCACAAACTATTGTATTGTTATTTATGAGATGACATTTTTACTAAAATAATAGTTAAGCTATAAAATATGGATGTTTAATTGAAAGCTTTTTTATTTCTCTATTTAAAATATATATTACTATTACTTACAACAAATATTGCTCTATTGCTATTAATTTTAATGAAATATTTTTATTAACCCTAAAGGGGTTGTACTGAGCCTGAGCTGGGTTGTACTGCTCATTTTCATGAAAGAATCTCACTGAGCCAAGCAGCATGACCCCGGCAGTGTTAAAAATTGTAAAATACAAATATATAAACTTATTTTGTTGTGCAGTAAAATCCATCATCTTTTTTTTTTCGTCAATTTTTGTAGGAAATTAGATGATAATAAAAAGAAACTAACTTTGTAATTTTTTTTTTATATAATCTGAAATTAAGTTCATCATAAGTATTTTCAAATATAGAATTAAATAAAAATTGCAGTTTTCTTTAATAATTGCTCCTTTCAACCTAGGTTGATGTATTGGAATCATGTTTCAGCAATCTTATGGATAAAATGGAAACCGTGAAAGATTTTGAAGAAATTCAACAATATCACAATAGGTTCTTAACATCAGTAATTTCACAATGTTTCCTTGAGTTGTATACGGTAAGAATTTCAAAAGCGTTTCTTTAATATTCAGAATTAAATGATTCTATGTTATTCTATACTAGAAACAAAATATTTTCAAATAATCTTTAAATAGTATCATAACAACAAGTATTTTTTGTGTGTGGGGGGGGGGCATTGATTTGTTTTATTTCTTACATTTTTCTTTAAAAAATCAGTACATAAATGATAACTCATATTTAATAACTACAACTTCTAAGAAACTGCATATGGAATTCATTTTTCAATTGAAAATGCATAATTTGAGCTGCTTTGCTAAAATCTGATTGAATTCCTTTTAAATGCAAAAGTAACTGTAAAATTATATTCATATCCATGCATTTGTAGAATGAATTTGAAAATATATAGAAATTTAAACTGTTTTAAGTAATTGTGTGTCAAAGGTAGTCAATAATTTTAAATATCTTTTGCATATTTACTCAAAGCAGTTTCTGAAAATCAATCCTATACTCCTATGTATCACTTTAAATTTTTAATTACTTTAAAAGAAATTATTGTTCAATAGTTTGACGTACCTAAACAAAATAAATTTCTATTGTTAAACAGGTATTTTTTGTCACAAAAGTGTCACCCAGTTCCAATGTTAAAATATGCTCAGAAACATATAATGCCAGAAAATTAGTTATTTTATGTGCAGCATTTATTAATTTTACATAGTGCCACTTCAAATTTGGTTTTTAATGTGAAAACATATTTTAACTTTTACATGTCTTCTGCAGGTTCGTCAATCTGTGGAAGAAATTCTTGAAATCTGTTCATCATTTTGTAGCCTTGTTTCGAGGATAACACTACCACTAAATAAAAAAGATGTTGGTCAATTTGAAAACCTAAAATTAGTAAGTTTGTATTTATGTAAAGAAGAATGTATAAAAATTTAAAGTATGCTGCTATCAACCAGAGTGACGAATTGTCTTTTATTGTGGTTTTCATGTGATATTTTGTCTCATATTTAATGTTTAATACATTTTGTAAATGTACGTCTCAAATTTCAATTTATAGGTTTAAAAAAAAAATCTTAACGAAAGAACGGTGTATTTTTTTGGTGGCAACAACTCACCTTGTTGGTTGAATTTACTAAGTGCCACACTGTTTTCTTCTTAAAAACTTATCAAGAATGCATCATGGCAACTTGTCACCCCACTAAATTTGATTCTACACCACACTTCCTATGTTTGAAACTTATTTTTGGGGGAGGATTTTTGGGGTAAACCATTTATTAAAAACTTTAAAAGTTAACATAAACTTCTTAACCTTTGTGGTTTAGGGGGCTTGACCCCCTCCCCCCCCCCCCCCCCTTTTCCTACGCCTATACACCAAATCACTACTACACTTAGTCACCCTAGGTCATGAGGATTCATATATAGAATTTTTTGAAATTTGAGAAAAATTTACAATTTTAAGCAAATCCATGAAAAATAAAAATTGAGACTTACAGTTTTGTGTACTAAAAAGACTCTGTTCTTAAATTTGTTTCAATAGGATATCGATTTGTTGTAATGATTTAAAATTGTGAGTTACAATATAATTTTATAGATTTTGATGATGCAAAACTAATTATTTTGAGTGGTTAGTCTGCACATCGTATGCTCATCTTTTATCTTATATTTAAGGTTAATTGTAATTTTTAATTGTAAATTTTCGAATGTTTTTATTATTTTATAAATAAACATACAAATCAAACTGCGTTGCACTAATGAAACATGTTGAATTCTATTTTTAAAAGGCAAACTATTTTCATCCAAGTACCATTTATCCTACAGCTAAAATTATTTTCATAACAAAATATCCTACTTAATATAACAGAAAATTTCAATATATACATCCAAATTTATTCTTAATTCTTAGAGAACAAAGCATGCTTAAATAAATTTGATTTGTAAGACATTTATCTTAAATATAATTCACACAATATTTTCATATAAATTTATAAAATAAATGTTTGATTGCAAATATACAACTGTTTTTGAAAATTACATTGATTACATATAATTTCCAAATAGTGTTATGTTAAGTTTTTGCAATTTAACTTGCAGGTGAATTTTAAGTCGCCTATATTACTGTACATTCATATTTATAATAGCAATATTTTGATTAAGTAATTCAGTTTATATATTTTAGTGTTATACATTTGCATTTTTTGTCTGCTTAAAATGTCATTGTATAAAACTAATATCAAAATACTTTCGAATATTTTAAATTTATTGTAACTAATACAGGGTTACCACTTATTATTATTATCAAAATGTCCTAACTTTTCCAAACATGTCACACTGAAAATTACATGTAAAAATAAAAGATTTTGTACACATTATTGAAGTCTATAAATAAATAAATAATAATCTAGCAAAGTGTAGAATATCCAGAAATTTAAATTTTTACAAATTTATGTTTTCACAATGAAGAGAATTGTCAATGACAATGAAAGGGCATGTTCATCTAAATTTTTTAGAAAAACTTATATAGAAAATGTGCCCGTTTTCAATACTATTTTACCTGGAATATACCTGAGTAAATGAACCTGGAATTGCCAGGAATAACGTTCATTAACAGGATAATTTTCATTATCCTTGACAATTCAGATACAAATCTACCCTGTAATACTTTTCTTTTTGTAACATCTACTAAATACTTTGACAGAATTTTCAACGGCAAACATCTCTACTGTTTCGGATCCTATCCGGTGTTCGTAGTCATCAAGTAAGTCCCCACCTAGCTCAGCTACTGTTGAGAATAGACTATAATAAATATCTAAGTTCATGTGGAGGACAACTAGGAGGGTAAGCTTTTTACTTTTAAATTGATTTATATGAATAATTTAATAAATTGACTATTTAATATATTAATTACTTATGTTTTTCTAGGAACAAGTAATGGGTTGAAGAATCAGAAATACCTAACCTCAGCCAATTATTAAATTTTCGTGTTTTTGTACATATTGTCTTTCCACATTTTTGTATTCTTCTTGTATATATCCTTTCATCTATTGTAATTCTGTGTTATTAAATTATAGTGGCTGTTACTTACATGTATGTTGGTCTTATTTATAACTTAATTGCACCAACTGATTGCCAAAGTTTGACATGTAATTATGCAAAAATTTTATGAAAAAAGTTTTTTTGCAAATATATATTATAAGTTAATTTTAATTTTTTATTAATAATTTTTATATTACATTCATCATATTTCTTTTTAAAAGAATATCTATAATCTTTTCTTTTGTACGAAGAAAGGAATATGCCAAGGCACAATCATCTAAAATTTTTATAAAAATTGCAAGACTTTTCCAGAAAATTGGAACAAAAATTATTTCCCTTTTTAAATCATTTCCCAGATAATTCTATGTTCGTGAAAGAAAACCCTGATATTAATTCAGTCAAAAGCTAAGTATTCATGCCCACACCCATTAATGTTAGAATTTTTTTTCAGACAATCAATTTTATATCTTACATCTGTAAAATTCATTGCTTGCATCCTGATGTAAGCAATACATTTCTTCCTAAAATATGTGGACATAATTTTTATTTAACAGATATTGAAAATTATTTTGATGAGCAAAAAGTTAAAATTTTACACTTTACTTTGATAGCAGATACTAACTATCCTGATCATTAAGTTTTTAATTGACAACAGAGTATATTGTAATTATCTGTATATTATAAACTTATCCTGGGTAAAAAATAAAACTTCTGAAGCTAGTACAAACAACTATTTAACAAGGAATTTCTACAATAAAACTACACAATTGATTAGATCATTGTCAATAGAGCTACATTTAGATGCCTATCACTTATAATGTCTGGCCATCATGAATGATAATGCAAAAGTTAACTCCCTATGGGAGGTTTTGAATTGTATGTGCCATTCAACAATGAGTGAAAATTGTTAAAACTCTCGAGACAAATCTAAAATTTGTTGTATACTATTCTTTTTTCGAAAAAAACATTGAATACTTTTGATGTCCTAGAACTGAAAATATATCACTTTATTAACAACTGCATATTTTTTTTACTAATTAATAACTTAAAATTTTGTGAAAATAACTTGTAACATAAAATCTGCTAATAATTTTTGAAGAGATAAATGAGTCGGATCTTTTTTTTAGTTTACCCAATTAGTTTAATAAGAAATTTGAAAATTTTCAAAAACGGAGTACAGAGAAGTTTCAAATAAAAAATAATTGAATTTAATAAAATATGTAAACTTTAAAACAAATTGGAATATTAATGCCAGCCAAACAAAAAAAAAAGGAAACAAGCTTCTTTCAAAAAAAATTAATTTTATTTCTCCAAATGTAAAGTCCTAACCTTCATTTCGTAAATTAAATTATTGAAAAAATGTATGCAATTTAAATTGATGAAATGGGAAGTACTGAAGCATAAGCATTTATGAGATTCAAGAGGGTCGTCTTCTAAGCTTTCAACGGAGATTGCTTTTAGTTAATTTCTACTATTTCATGAATGAAAACATTATCAACAGTACCATTTGGAAGTTGCATTCTCCAGATGCAACGATGTTAGTTATAACCAGATCACAAATATTTCTACCTGTTAAAGATGCTACATTCTTGTGAAATTCGCCGATTTTCTAGATTATCAATTTTTTACAAAATAACAAACAGATTTTCCAATGAGTGTCTTATAACAATGAAATACCTTTGACAATTCGGACAAAAGTCGTTTCTGACGTGAAGTCCATTTATTGAAGCATTTCTTCAGAGTCCTTGTCGAATACGTACCATCTGCACTTCCCCTCTTCAATTGTTAATTAAAAACTCGTTTCCGCTTATGGGATTAGAAGGCAAGACCCCCTACATAGAATTTTAATGCAGATTTACAAGGATGATAAAATTTCGCGTTATTTAGCACAGAATACTTATATGACATTGATATGTCCCTTACTAGAGGGACATCATTGCATTGAAGAGTAGAACACCGCAAAGGGTTGAATTCATATAAGTGCACCTTTGTCTGTGTTATATACGATTTTATAAGGTGTACAGGTACACACCAATTGTTCCAGCTTTAAATTTTCTACCTATATTTAAAAATTTTAAGTCCGGTATTAAATTAACAAACTTCTTTACAAAATTAACAATCTCATCTAACTAGGTTCTAATGTAAATAACAATTTTTAAAACTGCACTAGAAAGATCCCTCAATTTTTTTTTTAGTTCGAAAAACTTTTCTAAGTAAAATATTAACAGCAGGATGACAATACATTGAAAAATTATACTTCCTTCAACAAAAATAAAAAAAACTCATTTTTATTAACTTATCTACTGACCAAAGAAAACGCATCCAGGTGAAAAATGTGTCATGCACACAAGTTTAATTTAAAACGAATTTAATTTCTAGTTCCATCCAAGTTTGTGTAACAATTTTAAATGTTTAGGATGTTAACTACAAGAAATAATCATTGGGATATTTGGTTGAAAATAAAATTGCACCATGACAGAATATGTCAAACCAAAGTAAAATAAGGAAATGCAAGAAAAGAAACACAAGATATGACAACGTGACATTTATTGTAATACAAATTCTATAACACATTAAAAAGTTTTTACTAAACAGAATTTAAAATTTACATTTAATGAGAATCCCTCAGTATGTTTTACTAGATAATTTTGTACTGTTCGAACAAACAAAACGCATTATAAAAAGATGAACAAAAGATGGGATTAGAAGATGTTTATACAAGCCAGAATATGCAGATGTTCGATGCAATACCTGAAAACTAATCTCTTGTACACAAAGGGAATACATATAAGTAATAAAAACACAAATTAGATAAATATTAAATTTTAACCGGAGGTAGATTTTAGTGTAACCATATTTTTAGTACAACAATGATGTTCAAAGTGAGTATAACTGGTCGTTGCAATAACTTAGGTTTTTTTTTATCTTTAAAAGTGGAAATTATTTACAGATGTACCCACTGCTGCTAAGTGGAGTGGACAAGCAATCCACAATTTGAGTTGTCTGTTACCAGAGAATGAAGACAACACATAAGTACACCAGTGTGAAATGAAAATGTAATGAGATGACATAGCCTTAAATCAGAGAGGCAAAGTTTTTAAGAATTTTGACAGGCAGTCGAGAAATATAAAATGCGCCATGAAAGAGTGGGGGGAACGACACCTGGTCAATGGGGGTTAAAAATGACCGACAAGGTGCTTTGCCTTTCTGAAGTAAGGTTGCTTGAATGCACATATAACACACCTATTCCATAAACCCCTACAATGAAACTATTAACAAGTTTTACTAAGAAAGGAGACAAAAGTCTCGTTCTAGACTTGTGATTGTGAGGTAATTGGGATCACTCGTCGTCATCTTCGTCTTCCTCCTCTTCTTCTTCGGCCTCAGCCTGTTCTTCTTCCTCCTCCTCTTCTTCTTCTCCAGACTCATCACTGTCTTCCTTCTTTTTGCTGGCCTTGGCTGGGACAGCCTTGGTCTTCTTGGGGGGGACAGCAGCACCACCCTTGTAGGCCTTCACCTCCTACAATAAACAAGGCTCAGTTTTTAAAGAAAATATTCATTTAAGTAGTGATCGATATTTCTAAAGTTTATCCATAATCTTAAATTTACTGGAAAGAAAAAAAAATTAAACCATACAGTACTTTTTTTATACTTAAATCGGTTATTTGTTTACAGGGTTTGTACACTTTTCGAATATAAAAAGTTCCTAAGGACTTTTCGAAGACCTTAAAATAAAAGCAATTTAAAAGGACCTTATTTTTTAAAGCAAAACTTGTATACATTTTTAACGAAAAATTACGCTTCCTCTTCAAAATTAGTTTCTTGGTAAAAAAATATGAAATAGATGCCAGAAAATAAAATCTATCGGGTGAAAAGAAGCAGTTTTTTTTTTACTCTGATAGGCACAGAGTTATAAGGTCAAGCATTTTTTAATAGAGGTTAAAATTATAGTTTCAAGAGCTTTCTGTAACTTGAAAGATTTTAACTACCTTTTAAACAAAAATAAGGAATTTATAAAAGTACTTTTTAAAGGCCTATATGGACACGAAACGAAAATAACTTTTAAGGATAATACGAACTCGAGTTTATTTACTTAATTAAAGATTTAATGAGATAAAATGGATAAAAAAAATTGCAGAAACAAAAAATTCTCACAAGCTACTTAAATATAAGAAAGGTAGATCTACTTCAAGATTGTAATTCATATTTTATCCCAACAAGTGATATTTTATTTATATAAAGTCTGTAGACAAAAAGGCAATTCTTTACCTTCATGTATCTTGCCTTGTCCTTTGCTGCAAGAGCCTCATACTTGGATTTGGTTTCTGGTGTAACTTCATTCCAACGTCGTCCAAGCTCTTTTGCTACATCACCAACGGTGGAGTCAGGCATGGTTTCCTTTACTTTAGGGCGCTCATCATTGGAAAACCAAAAGAAGGCAGATCTGAAAAACAAATTATATGCAAGTACATTTAAAAATGTGCAATGTTACAGTTTAAAATACATGTAGTCTAGCCACATGTTTTGATTAGTATGAATTTCAATTAACATATGTTCTACAAATACAAAAGTTTTCAGAAATCAATTCTACAATGAAAATTAAACACCCTGTTATCAAGTTTGACTTGTAAATTATGCAAAAATACACATTTTTTTAATACAATAATTTTACAAAACAAATAAACATCATAATTACAGAGATCTCTTGGGTGCATTAGGATCCTTGGTGCGCTTCCTCTTCTTGGAGCTTTTTTCTTGTCCTTTGATTGGCTTGTAGTTTGCCATTTCCGATTCATACCTTTTCTTGTCCTTCTCGGCCATTCCATGGAATCGCTGCTTTTCCTTCTCGGACATAGTCTAACAAAGAATAAAAATATATATAATGAAATATTTTACACAGATAATCAAAGAAGTCATAAAATTAGTTTCTTGCATACAATAGTAAATTGTATATATTTTTTTTGTTGATAAAACTTAAGCAACAGGAGCTCATTCAACATATTTTATGTTGTCAAGAACGTGTTTCTTAATTACATAAGAACTCATACAACAAGGTTGCCCCTCAATACCAATATTAAATGAAAGAAATATATAGATAAAAGGAATATGGCAAGGAACTTTGTTAAATTCAGACTTTTCCAGAAATTTTAGAATCTTCCCCATGATTTTTTAGGTCATTTTCCTTGACAATTCAAAGTTTTCTCTGTTTTCCAGGTATGTGGGGAACCTTCTTACATTAGACTTTATTCTATTATAAATTACTAAATATTCATTTGTTTAATATTAAAATGTATTGAAAAGTAATCCCGATATCTTGACAAATGTGGTGAATCTTTTCTACAAAACTGCTGGGAGAAAAACGTTTGTGTCTCCAAATAAATAAGAGTTTGCGTAGCGAATATCGAAAAAATTCACCAGAGCTGGCAAAAACTAATTTATAAATTAAATTGTTTTC
This sequence comes from Troglohyphantes excavatus, assembly GCA_963932185.1. Classification (NCBI taxonomy): domain Eukaryota; kingdom Metazoa; phylum Arthropoda; class Arachnida; order Araneae; family Linyphiidae; genus Troglohyphantes; species Troglohyphantes excavatus. The sequence continues at coordinate 50,647,590 of OZ010669.1, forward strand.
TGTTTTTTATTTTTTTTATCTTGTTTTGACTCATTTAAATTTAGGTATTTTTTTAGCTAAAAATACCTAAAATTAAACGAGTCCCAAAAAAACATACAAAAACTTCATAACTTAAAATTTCCCAAAGAACAGAATAATCATAAGTAATAACAGGATTAGATAAAAATTCAAAAATGAACATTTGAAATTAGGTATTAGCAGAGCTGGCCAAGTAGGGTTTTTATGGCTATTGGTTTCTGTCTTTTTGGAAAAAACCAACTATTCCCCCCTTCCCCCCAGTTTTGGTTTTTGGGAAAACTAATAAGAATTTTCTCCTAAGTTCTGGTTTTTGACGCTATTTTTTTTTTTTTTTTTACGTTCGCAATATCTTAATTTGATTTCATTTTAATGAAGCGTTGCATTAAAATTATGATAATTATCCAAAACATTAAAATTCCAAACGTGGTCAAGCACCTGCATGCTCACAAGCTAAAAAAACAAAATAACCTAATATAAAGAGTCAAAGACAAAATTTCTAAATCATGGCATTTGCCAGCTCTGAGTATTAGTTTAAAAAAAAAAAAAAATCAAACTTATAGTTCGATTAACTGCCACAAGTAGAAATTTAAAAAATCTGAATCGGGATCATTTTTTTTCCCCTTAGACAATTTAAAATACTAACCTTCCATCGGTCAGCACATCTCCTTGAGAATTCAGCGAACACAACAGACTCATCAGGGTGCTTTTTCTTATGTTCTTCTCTGCATGTCTGTACGAAGAAAGCATAGGCCGACATCCGGCCGCGAGGCTTATTATCACCTTTACCCATTACTACTTATTAAGTATCTGAAAAACAATAAAAATATCCATATAAAATCATTATTGAAACTGCTACCTATGGCTAAATATATTTTAATCAACCATGTTAAAAAAACTTTAAAAGAACTCAAATAAAAAACAATTATAAAAATAAGTACAAGTGTCTAAGCATATTTAAATATTATAATTTTATCCCAACATATGTACAAAACAAATTAATAAAAAAAAACAATAACAAAAATAAGTACAAGTGTCTAAGCATATTTAAATATTATAATTTTATCCCAACATATGTACAAAACAAATTAATAAAAAAAAACAATAACAAAAATAAGTACAAGTGTTTAAGCATATTTGAAAATGAGAATGTTATCACATTATATGTACAAAACAAATTAATAATAAGTATAGAAAAAGCAATCCATTATAAAATATATAATACAATAAAAGCTTATTTTCAAAAGAAACAAAAAGAAAAACAATGACAAATATATTTGACATATTTTACAAATAAAACTGCAATTATATAAAACTTGGAAAAGTTTTGATTAAGAAAAAGCTTACAAAATGCTGTAAGATGAAGAATTCCAATAAAAATTAAATATAATGAAACATTCAATAATTTATTTTTGAAAAAGAATAATATTCCGATTTTTTAAAATACAAAAATATTTTATTTATTAGTTTTTTTTAAATTATGCCATCTTTTAATAAAAATTCTGAAAACTGCTTCAAAGTTCTTTTTCGTGAATGAAATACTTTTAAAAATATTTACAGAAATCAAAATTAACATATTATAACATTTAATAATTCTTTACACAATTATATTAGTTAAAAAAAATTATTAAAGTACACTTAAGTACATACTTGGTAGCTAGTCTTCAATAGTTTCATTAAAGAAACGCTTTATAAACTACAGACCATGTTTCCATAAGTGAAAACCCCGTTGAATTTAGCTTTCGAGAACAGAAAATGGCTTCCTGTCCATTAACAATGATGACAACTAAGATAGCAAATTAATTTTAAAACTTATCTTCAACTTCAGCAATACCCTACTACCACAACTCAATGACCGATCCTATCCATAGAGTTAACATTGCTATTGAGGTATAACGTTAGCGAACACCCTACACAGCTTTTACTATGAGAGAATATTACCAAAGCAGTATACGAACCATTTCGCGGAACCATTTTCAAAGCGATTTTTATCTAACAAAAACGAAATTTTAAAGCATACATCGAGTTAGAAAATCTTACTTTAGACTCTGATCTGCCTTTTCCTAATCTTCAATAAAATTTTAAGTACACTATATGTACAAAGAAATATTTTTAAATTATCCTTCCGATACGAGTTTCCCAATAGAAACACTATGGCGTCCGTAGCCTCCTTTGTGCCTATGGAGAAGCTTTGCTATTACAAGCGGTCGGATGCCGAGTTTTAAGACGAATTTCTGAAATAAACACTTAAATAACGCACACCAAAAATTTTAGAATAATACATTGAAAACATCTGAATAATTCGTACATTTTGAATTATTTCTTAAAATAAGGAATTATTACTTACAACACAAAACTCTTAAGATCACCGATTACAAAATACTCCAGCACTGAACTACTTGCTCGCTTCTACGTGCTGCTGGTTGCCGGTTAACATAGCGCTCCAAGTCACAGTAAGAGCGGCTGCCATTGGATAATTTTATAAAAGCCGCAAAAATTTATCCAATCAGAACGTAGCATTGCTTTAACTGACACGATCACTCCGCACCGTCGACCTATTGCTAAAAAGTAGCAAAGCGAATGTGAAAAAGCGGGAAAAAAATTGTAAATAGAATAGAACATTTTGTGACCGAATTCGAAAACTTTTTAGATATGTGCGCATTCGGATAGAAAATTTCAATGGGCCGATAAATAAAAATTGTATTTTTATAACTTTAATTCCAAGATTTTTTTGGTTCATTTGAGTGAAAGATTTTGTTTCCGGTGGGAATTAGATGATTTTTTTTTTTAAACTAATTCGCTTTTCTATATGGAATATTACAACAATGTAAAATTATCTTAAGTTTTAATAACTAGTAACAAATTAGGATTTTTCAGATTATAATATCTTATTTTCTAAAAATCTAAATCATTTTTTAGAAAACCCATGACTTGGAAAATATAAAGGAAAGCGAAATGACAAGTGGAAAAGTTTTAATAAGGTCAGGATAGCTCGAGCGCCCGCTGAGGCAACGAACTAAAAACGGTTCTTGGATATAAAAAAGAGCGTGTAGATGATTTTTGTTGGAATTTTGGAGTTTACATTTGACATTTTACAAAAAAAAAATTGACCAAGCGTCTGTGAGGTCTCTGTTTTAACTCGACTTCTTTCTGCATTTCACCTGCTAGTAAATTGGTTTGTTTTACGCAGTTACATAGGCGTAACCTTGTATTGGGCCTACGACCAAACGCGTTGTTTGATTTTCTTCACATTTGGAATGAATGTTCGTTGAAGTCATTAAAAACGAATGATATATATTTTATATATTTATTACAGTTTATATATTTCTATTTTTTTCTTTGTTACTCTACTGTTCCCAGAACTACTAGTTTAAATTATATAATATTTAAAATAAATTCATTTATTAGAAAAAATATATATGAATATTCAGTGGAACCAAATCTTATTTTAAAAAGGTATGGCAGAGGAAAAAATTATGTTTTTACTCTTTGGTCTTTTTTTTTTTTAAATCTTTTGCGCAATACACTATTTGGATAAAAGTAAGTATGACAGCAGCTATATCGGTCCCGGATTAATTTTTTTGCTTGAAAAAAGTAGTTTTGATATTGCAAACCTATTTTCTTCAAATTTTTAAATTTGACACCTTAATTAAACAAATATTGAGGTATCTTTAGTTGACAAAATTATAAAATTCTGCAGGAATTAAAAATTTGCCGGGGTGGAAGTTGTCGCATTGCAGGACGAATTACATATGCAAACAGGCAGAACCGAAATTATATCTGTTTATGTCACAAAAATTCCTTTAACTTGCCACAAGTCTTAAACCTGCCTATGATTTAAATATTCGTAAAAATTTAGTTTTTTTTTACGAGTAGTCTCATAGTTGTAGTGATGTAAATTAACTTATTTTTTTTTCTTTAAAAAATCACTGATTTAAATTAATTTATTTCAGATATGAAAAATTATGTGTTTCATTGAATAAAATTATTTATCTAGCCTTAAAGTGATTTAATTAATTTTAATAAATATTTTTAATCTTTATTTCGTTAAACTGGTGCATCTTTCATAACTTTATTTTTGAGAATACTGTAGAACTCCAATTATCCGGATCGATTGGGATAATTGAATAATTCACGAAAACAAAATTTCTTTAGAATATCAGTCATGAATTTTGCTTTAATATGTTATGTAATTTAATGACTATTAAAAACAGTATAATTCAACGATAAGAAACTTCAAAAATGTGGATTTTGTTCCGATTTTTTTTTCTTCAAAACAATGAGGATAATTGGTGATCCGCTTTGTTCGTTCCGGCTAACTGGAGGAGTTCTACTGTACATTGAAAGCTAATTAAATTTTAGATAAATCTCTTAATCTTATGAACAGCGCTTTAAAATGCAGAAAGTGAGATTTCTCCCCGCCCCTTCCCTTAAACCTTTTTAAAAAAAAAAATTGTGAAATGTACATGGTCATAGAGAAAAAACATAGTACGAGTTTGCGAGAACTACAATATAGGAGAGTGCGAGTTTTCATTTCAATATATATATTTTTTTAATTAAATGTTTTGTAGACAAAACATGCTTTTTATGTATTTTTGCAACACATAAAACATGCTCTGTTCTGTCCAAAAATTTTATTATAGATTCTATTTATCTCTACATTAGTAGCACCCATCAAAATGATGGGTACTTTCATAGGGATAACATTGGCGACTGGAAGATGTGACTAATGCAATGTTAATGTACAATATAACCTCATAAAAAAACCTATTTCATTAAAATATTATATAACTCAATTCTGAAGTATATATAAAATTAATATATGCATATTTAAATATATATTTTGCTTAAAAAAAATCGTGACTTTAGTCAAATAAATCCGATTTAAATCAAATAAATCGATTTTTTTAATCAACAACCTTGTGCTGACTATTTTGGAAAGAGCTTTTAAATATTTGTATATTGTCGCATTTTTTAAAAATTTGCTAGTACTGGATGTTAATTAAATTACGATAAACTATTTTAATTATATATATAAGTGACTGAATGTTTATGATGGTGTATCCTGGGTGAGAAGAATTTAAGACCTTATGCTTATCTTACTTTCTATTGTCTTAACTAAAATATAAAATACAGATTTCAGTTAAAAGAATTATATATGTTGTAGTGTTTCTACACTTCTTGATGTCCCCTGAGTTCAAACAGCTGATGTTATTATTTTGAACTGATCTGTGAGACAGTTAAACAAATAATGCTACGACGATCAAACATCATTTATACAAAAAAATTACTGTGTATTTAACACGACAGAAAGGTTGCACCAAAATCGAACTTTCAAAGAGCGAGTCATCGTTATTCGATTTATCTTTTTTTGGGAAATGGCTCAATAACGGATTTAACGATTTATTTTTAAAATTTCCATGGCAACATGTTTTACATTATCTCTTGCGAATATCCAAGGATAGTGGAGACTATTTATAAAAGGTGTGCTGGTACTCGCTCTTGCTGATGGAGGGCGGGGAAAATGATTCTTTTGACGTCATAGTGACGCCTTCCTCCGCCTTCAACTGTCTGTGGGCGTGCTAATGCTCTCTACAGTCGTTTTAAGAGTAATTGTCGCTATTGTCAAGGAATACCAAGTAGGTCAGGTCGGAGATTGATAGCAAGATACTTGCTGTGTTCATTGCAAGTTTAGTTAGAAGTGAATCGAATGAGTTTGCTCGCTTCCAGTAGTAATCTTTGGATTAATAACTCATGTTAAATTTGAGGCAGGCCTGTAGCTAGCTAGGGGCCAGGGGGGGCGTTGCCCGTCCTAGGATTTTATTTGCCCGTCCTAGAATTTTATTTCCCCCCCCCCCCCCCCCCCCCCCCCGAGCAATTAATGTAATTTTCTAGAATCTCACACTGAAAAACCCAATTACTTTTCAGGACAAAAAGACAAAAACACAATTAAATTCAATATTTGGCATCAAAACAAAACCTCCCCTTCTATGCATAGAAGCCACTCAAACGCGAGTGATGATTCCCAATGATGGGACACTCGTGGATGTAGATGTGGTTAATACTTTGATTAATCTGGTGGATGTGATGAACGATATGGATCGTTACGCACATCTGTTCGATGTGAATGCCATTGCAGCCTGCCTGGATCCCGTCCGGCGAGCGGAGCTACGTCTAAGGATAGACAGAGCCGAGCTTGTCGTGACCCCTGATATCGACCTGAAAACGGATTCAGGTTCCAATGAGTCGGCTATCGCTGTGACCGGTAACGGGGTGCCAAGAAGCCCCACGCCGGTCGCGGAAGCTAGATGCGACTCATTGGATATGGAAATTGATCAGGATCCTGTGCCGCTGCCGATTTTCCTCCGGTGTACGGAGAACTATGCGACATTGTTGGGAGAACTTAATGCTAAGTTCCCCTTCGATTTCGTGAGTAAATGTATTGGCATGTACATTAAGCTCACCCCGTGCACCGAGGAAGCCAGACTTTCTATCACGACCTTCCTTCAGCAGGGAAAATATGCTTTTTTCCTAGGAAGCCGTGCGCCTTTCAAAGTGGTCGTAAAAGGCCTACCCACTGAAACGGCGTGCGGTGACCTATCGACGGAGCTGAAGAAGCTAGGGTTCGCCCCTACGAAGGTCGTCCAACTGACGAGGGGCAAGACCAAGCGGCCGCTTGGCATTTTCCTGGTGGAAATCCCCCGTCAGCCGACCTCAAACAAACTATTGCAAGTCACAAATCTATTCGGCCTCGGTGTTAAAACCGTGCCGTTTAGAAGTAACCGTGGCCCAATACAATGCTACAATTGCAACTGGTTTAATCATACCTCTGACCAGTGTTTCATGGAGCCAAGATGCCTAAAGTGTGGCGAGGCCCATGCGACACGAGACTGTGTGATGCCCAGAGCTGCCGATCCTAAGTGCATCAACTGCTTGCAAACCGGCCACGTCGCGTGCAGTAGGAGATGCGCTTTATTTCCTAAGCCTCAGAAAAAGCCTTCAACCAGGAAGAAGGCCACCTCTGATGCCAGGAAAGCCAAATTTAAAACTAGTGTTAGGAATGCCCGCCCAAACCATTATACTTCCCCAGCTAACTTTAATCACCCTGATAGACTTAACAGCCCAAACTCTTATAATCCCCCATCTGACTTTTCTAAGCAGTCACCTAATGACTTTGCTATGCTTTTTGAGCTACTTAAAGAGCTCTCTTCGATCTTTTCTGGCAATACTGGTATCAGAGGCTTGATCCAGATGCTCCAGGAAAAGACTTCGGCACTCGATAAGTTCCAAGTGCTGTTGGATTTCCTTGCTGGAAATGCAACCCGAGCTGAAGCCACGCCCTCCAGCCAACCAGGAGCCTCCAAAGTCTAGGCCCCGCCCCCTGAGCGTCCGGACATCAGTTCGGAGTTGAAAATGTGGATCCTCTCATCTTTGCAGTGCAGTAAGCACATGTTATGTTCTTGCAGTACCGTCGACTGGAGGCGATAGCCCCTACGGGGCTAAGTCCTTCGACACCATCGAATTATTCATCATCACCAGGGACCAGACAAATCATTAGCCCCATGGCTTATTTGTCGCCAATTTACCGGTCTTTTCGAAAACTAGTGGGGAGTAGTCCATCTCGTATGACATGTGTTGCCGTCCCCTTCCCCCTGCAGGGAGGATAGAATTCTTGCAGACAAAAGGCGTCGCTTTTTTCGGGAAACAGCAGAATAAAGACTTTCGATAACAGATAGTGTAACTCAGACCCTCAAGCAATACTTGTCAAGAATAACTCGAACCCATTCATTAGGATTCGATTTTTAACAGGGAAACAGGAAACTCTAAATTGAGTATTCATGGTTAAAGTCCCAAGTTCATCCGACCCCTGTTGAGTTTGTCCATTGTCAACCCCTGTTGTCAACCTGTTTTCTCACCAGTGTAATTTAGCCTATACTGCCCAGGGTCGTATGTATTTCCAAAAAATTGGTTAATGGTTATGGCTTGTTTTTTTTAATTAAATACAAATATCGGACAAGAAAGCGGATGTGTTCAGTGAAACTAGCAACGATCCCAGCACAAGTGATGTAAATGTTACTATATTTTTCATCTTAACGAATTTATAATATGGCCGGGTTGGTTAACAAGTGGATGCCAAACATGATGCCCATGGAAATGTAAGTGCTCTTCGAGCTGACACATTGTTAAATCCCAAATCAAATTAGCAAAGTAAGTGTTACTTTATTAAATATGCTAGTTAATTTATAAAAATTACATTTTCAGAAAATTAAGCAAAAAAACGTTAAGGGCTATATAGCATCTAATGATACATGTCATTCGTTAATTTATCCCTTTTACAAAATGAAATTAATTATTCTTTTGCAATATTTATAAATTGAAATCAAAATGCCATTTTTATGATAGACCCCATGGTTGATTTACAAACGTTTTCAAATTCAAATTTTTAAAAAAATATAATTAATCAAATTAAATTGTAAATTTACTAAAATAATTGCTTAACCTTACAATACAATTGCGCATTTAATTTTAATGTGCAACGGAATTTAAGTTGTTGTTAATTGTAATGAGTTAAATGTAGGAAGAATTTTCTAAACCAATTACGATTTACCTAACTATTCAATGCTGCTACATCCAAAGTCTGAATGTCGATAGTAAAAATACTGTAATATACATAAAAATATAAATTATTACGAGTTATGTTTTTCTTATTTTAGTGTAATTCGTGAAAACGTAATATTTTGTTATTTTATGTGAAGGCAGTTTGTTATTTTTGGTAAAGATATATCAGAAACAAAAAAATAATAGAAAAATTGCATTTGACATTTACAGATATTTTTATTTAACGTTATGATAAGTCCATTTTCAAGAGATATAACATTAATAAAATTAACATGTTAAGTGTATCTTAACGTTTTTAAACTACGTTTTATTCTTATAAATTACCCAGAGCAGATTTTTATAAATTTTTATCAAAGAATATTCCAATTATAGAATATTAAATATTTTATAATTCTTTATAATTAGTTCAAAGATTATTTTTTGAAATTTGTACCATACTTTATTTTATTTTTTCGTTGTTGACGTTAATTTTTGCCAGCTTAAAAAAAAGAGCACATTTTTTTGCGTGCTTTAGAAATATTGTTCAGTGTAATTTTCCAAAAACAATTTTACTGCTAAAAAATGTTCTCCCATTTAATATCAAAAGCAAATGAGATTTTTACAAGTATTTATAACAATAGTACTATATATTTTAATGGTACAAGGTTTGAAAAAGTATGTATTATTAAACTTCTAAATTTTTATGTAATTAAGTTGAAAGTTACCCCCCCCCCCCCCCCTTGCCCTACCTGAAATAGTGTTTGCCCCCCCTGAATATATTTTCTGGCTACAGGCCTGATTTGAGGGATTTAGTTTAAGGTATTGTTTAGGATTTTTATTTTTATAACTTAGTTTTTGCCTCTGTGCAAATATTTTATTTTTTAGTATAGCCTCAAAAATTAATTTTAAGTTTGTGAAATTGATTTTTAACGTTTTTCTGAATTTTTTAGATGATTTTTGTTTCTTAATTGAGAACTAAGGTCAGTTTTATTTTAGCTCGTGTTTTTGCTTTCTTTTCGTCGTGCTTTGGGCAGTTTTTTTTTCCTTTTTTTTTTTTTCTTCCCCCGTTTGTTTGGGTTTTCTTGTTGTCTTTTCTTCCTGTGTCTTGTCTTGGGGTGATTGAGAGTTTTGCGGTGTATGGTTTTTTGCGCGAATGGATGGTGTGGTTCGTATGTCATTCAGATATTTCTTTTCGTTTCTTATATTCAGAGTTTAAATCAGATGGAGAGGTTTTAGTCCCTTTGGGACCCAGGTACCTTATTCTAAATTATGTTACGGGTTATAAAGGAGTACTTAGTTTAACAAGAATTCTTGTTTTTAACTAATCATGAATTTATTTAAAAGAAAACAGTTAAAATTTGCTTCAAAAAACAATTTGAAACGATTTCCCAAGTCGTTTCGTTATTAAAATATTCAGAAACCATTTGAACCAATGGTTCTTGACGTGCTGCCATCTATTTGTTTTTTTGTGAACTATTTAAAAGTGATAATCGTTAATTTTATTTAGAATTCGCTAAATTTTAAGAGTTTAAATTATATTTTAAGGATTGTATTTAGTATGTAAAAAGTGCAAAAAAGTTGCTTAATAAATTAAGCGTATTAAAATAATATTAGCTGCCACGAGAGCATGTCCATGAATTTTGAAAAAGTAAAATGAGGTTAAGAACCATCAGGTCAATGCATTTGTATAGGCCATATTAAATGAGTTACAATTTCAATCAAGTAAAATACGGGGACATAACTAAACAAGGACGGATTAGCAGTGAAGCTACCTGAACACAATTATTTACAGATATTTACATTATTTTGCTAATTAAAAATTAAATCACCAGTCGTTACCCACGGGGATCGAACCTAAGTAGCAATGCTTGAAACATACAGCCAATGAGAATCGGAAACTTCCAGTTGCGGCTATTGGCAACCTTTTTCCTGAGCGATAATAAACACCTGTTTTTCCTTCCCCCTCGTATTGAAAATAATTTATTTTGGAAGGAAAATTTTTGCACGGTCGAAATGCGGCCATTTTTGGACACACTAAATTTATCTTTTAAATGTATTTCCTTTTACGAGGGAATATGTATCAAAGTTGTAAATGCGTTTTTCGGGAGGTTTTATTGAATTTGTACATGTTTTTTTTTCTATATTATTTGCAGAATTTAATTTGGATTTAATTTAGGTGTAATTTTAGTGAAAAAAATTAATCTTATAGAAGACTCTCAAAACGACTATCCGAAATGGGGTTAAGAGGCAAAAACGACTGCTCGGACAGTGGTGGCGCCAGAAATTCCCGGTGGGCACGGAGGCTGACTTTCGCCGACGGGGGTGCTAGTATCCTCGACATAAATTGTACATATAAAATTACTTCATCCTAAAAAATTACGATGTGGCTTTGTTGAAGCACTTTCAGAAACAATAAATGAAGATAAACAAACTGTCCACGCCCATCCACGTTCCGTACACGCTTTGCATTGTTACCACATTTTACACGCATTGGCGGCTAATTTCCTTTTGAACAAAAACAAATTTATGTAAATACATAGTTATATATTTCAGGGAATAAAAGTGTTGGAATGGATAATCCTAAAAGAGTAATATATGGTGTTCAATCTGATGCTCCAAGTATTAGGTGATTTTAAAGGTGTTTCAAAAAATTAATTATTTATCCAAATTGTAAATTATTTAATGCCGTTTGAGAATAAATATCTATAATATTTAATGTTATTTATATGCATTGCGCGATGAATAGTAGTACTTTGTATAGGAATTATACACATAGTTAGTATTTCAGGATGAAATTTTTTAAATTAGTCTTGTTCAAAATCAATAAGTATGATTTTTATATGTTTTGATATTTTAGTACTATCCCAACTACTTACTGCATAAACCTAAAGCATAGTCCAATTAATTATCCACAAAATATTTTTGTTGATATTTTTGTTATATTTTACTCTTATATAATAAATAACCAATAAAGTGCTTAAAAGTTTTTAAGGTACATATTGTCACTTAAAGTCAGATTAATTTTTTTATACTTTTGAGAACATAGTATAAATCTTAAAAATCTATGTCAGACCAACGTTTTATTTTGTCTTCAATTTTCATAAATGCAATTCAATATTTTACTTTATCGCTCTCTTGGGAAAAGTTATTCATTTATTTTACTATTTGATATGCATGAAACTTTCAAAGATTGCGTAAACTCATTTGTGTTACAAATGAAGGTTAACTCATTGTGTCCAAAGATGGCTGTCTTTCGACCTAGCGTACACTTTCTTTTCAATATCGTACAAGGGGGAAAGAAAAATCGCATTGTTTTTCTTTTTTCAAAAAATATGGTAACCCGGCTCTCTTCGGCCGCAACTGGGTCATTCCCATGAGAATGATCACAAACTCATAGTAAGGCGGAGCTAAAATGACGTCAAAAGAATTCTTTCCTTGCCCCTTTCAAAAAGCGAAACACGAGCGCACCTTATATATATATATATATATATGGTTTTCACTATCCTTGGCGAATATCTGCTGAAAAAGTTGCCTTAAAGTTTAAAAATTTATGAAAACGATTTTCTTGCAACGATTTGCTAACGATTTTCTTGCGATTTTCTACAATTTCCAAATGGACACTAAGGAAACCTGGTGTCGAGATTAAATGTATGCACTAAAGCATGTGTTTCAAAGCCTCTGTGATTGGTGAATAAAAACCACATAATTTTTATTCACAAAATAAAGAGGTAAACAAATAAATAATAATAACCTAAAATCTCGGCACCAGGTCGTGCATACTGTTCAGTTCATTCATAGCAAAAAACTGAACACAAATTCAGAAACCTATTTCGTATTAAAGGTCATGTAAGCAGGATCGGATTAAAGGCCAAGCGGCCGCTTTTAGGGCGCTAGAATAAGGAGGGCGCCATATTTTATAGTGAAAAAGGAAAAATATAAATTATTACCAAGTTGTTGTTAACATTGAATAATTTTAAAGGTTTATATCTTAAAATTATATATAGTTAAATTAATTACTTTGAGGTTCATTTATAACTTTATTTCTATCTGTATATTACTTTCTAAAGGTTATAGAGTTTTGGGTTTATTTTGTTATCTGTAAACGCATGCTTGACCTTGTAGGTTAGGTTAGTGACTTCCTTTCAAGTTTTCACATTAGCGAATCAAATGTAGGTTTTTTTTTAGTTAACAAAGTTATAAAATTCCTATGTTAATAAACATGGCCCAAGTTTCCCTTTTGCCTTCAAAATTATTTGCGTGAATTGGGACGCCAAAATCATGTTCATCAAAAATTCCTTGAGTCATCTCTACTTGTAAAAAATTACTATTCGAGAATACTTACAGGATGAAATTTCAAACGATATTTAATTGATTATATATGGAAATGACTAATGTATAATAAATTATCCAACTTCACACCCTAACGGTAATTTCTTATTACTATGAGAACTAAAATATATTATTCATGTAAAGGCTATTATTCATGTCATTATAATAATATAGAGAATTAGGCAAATTATAAACAAATAAAATATATTTCTTTAAATAAAAAAAATATTTACTTACTTGCAGGAACAAATGTTGTGCACACAAGCTTGTCCTCCAATAAGGCCATCTCTTCCTTTTGTTCGTGAAATAAATTAAATTATTATTCTATAATTTCACTTAATTTTTCGGCACAAGAATGAATGTGTATGAAGCCGAAATTCATTAATAATAAGGGTCTTTTACTCAGGGACGGTTCAAGGAAAGAGATGGTTTTGTGCCACAAGCAAACATCGGTTTGGCCTCCAATTTCCACAAATACTTTTTATTGTATGCATTTGTCTCGATTTGTAACTTTATCAACTAAAACGTTTACATGAGTTTGGCTCACTAATTTTTACAAATATTTGTTATTGGTTGCGTTTATCACGACTGACAAATAGTAATAAACGCATGTCACTAAATAACCTGTATTGTTTTCAATAAGGTGACAAACGCACACACAAATCAAATTCAAGCTTTAATTCTTTAATTATTAAATAATATGTCGACGGAAATAAAGTTAAAAAAGTTGGTCAATTTCTATTGACTTTGCAAAATCACAAACTTAGTTGGCAAACTTGCTTTTTTTTTGTAAAGTAAAACTTAGTTTCATTTAAAAAAAAGGGCAAATGTTTCACAAATTTGTCAGTTAGATAGGAAATTGCCAACCCGACCAAAAGTAAAATTTATTAAAAATGTTCAGTTTTTTTACAATAATTTCCCCAGCATTTTTCATGTCTACGCGGGCCGTAAGAATATTGATAAATTCATGGCTTTGCTAGATTTCCCGCTAGATGGGAAATTGCCGACCTGACCAGATGTAAAATTTATTAAAATATCGAAGTTTTTTACAAAGAATTCTCCAAAATTTTTCATGCCTAAGTCGTAAGAATGTTAGTAAATTCCTGTTGACATGGCAAAATCACAAACATTGTTGACAAATTTGTGAAACATTTGACTTTTTTTTTTAAAAGTAAAACTTCTTAGTTTCATTAAAAAAAAGCCAAATGTGTGTGTGTGAGGGGGGAGGGGGGGACGACGACAAAATGGGAGTCCTCACTTCAATGTTTTTAATATTTTATTTCAGGGATTGGAGATGGTTTGAGATCAATCTCTAAGGAAAGACTCGGGCATGGAAGACTGCATCGTAATTTTGAACTATTATTCAAATGTCTAGGACAACAGCTGGGCTGGTACCCCATACACGTCTGAAGACTTTGGGCCACAATAGATTTAACTCTAATTTTCTATCCATGATGGATGTTTTTTGGTGAACGTCTAGGTCCATCAAAGAAAGATGGCTAACCTTCGATCATATGCTCGCTATACTAAGAGACTCGTTCGTGTACGAAGATATGTTTATTATTTATCCCTTGGATGACGTCATATGCATAGGATCATGAATCGCCATTTTCATTTAACTGTAACTTCAGAACAAAAGTTTTCTGCTGATCTGATTGTTGACAGTAATTTCATTTTGCATTGTCATATTCTTGATTGTCTACAATTTTAGGTAAATACTTACTTGTAAACTTTATTAGCTCTGCTAGAAAAATGACCCGTCCATTTCTGTTTGGTGGGGCGTCATCCTCGCAATCCCAAAATAAGTATTTGGTTGAATTTCGGGCTGGAAAAATGAGCATGAAAAACTTGATAGTGAGCGCCGACAAAAGGAAGGGTCTTGTATTTGTTTATCAAACTGACGATTCTTTGATGCACTTTTGTTGGAAAGATCGCACTTCTGGCATCGTGGAAGATGTGAGTATTTTTATGCTAGTAAAAAGCAGCTTTATATTTTAAGAGTTCCACTTTAAGACCCTTCGTGAATTATTATTTGTTACCATAATTTTTTATTACTTCTCAGGACCTGATCATATTTCCTGAAGATGTTGTGTTCAAAAAAGTTCCTGAATGTACATCTGGCAGAGTTTTCGTATTAAAATTCAAATCGTCTTCTCGAAGGTGTTTCTACTGGCTCCAGGTATGTAATTATATGTCTACTCCTTATATTTCTTGTGATCTCTTTGGCAATTCTATCTACTTACAACAGCTTATCCAAAATGGCTCTTGTGCCATTAAACACCAACCAACCATGGCAAACCTAGCTAAAAGTTAAAGGTTTACTAAGCCAAATCTTCACCACTTTGTTGACAGAAGATTAGGGTTAAAATTTAGATAATGAAAATTACATAAGAAGTAAGTTGCATCAATTGTATTAAGGTTTTGTTAATTAGAATGTATCGAACAAATTATCAGGATTATGAATTTTACCTTTTTGCCAGCAGTATAAAACAAAATGTTCTATAAATATTCTATGGGATTTGGGTCTACAGGGAGACAGCTAAGGGTGCTATAGCGCATATCATAAAAAATTGAAGGATCTACAATTTTTTAAAAATATTTTATTAAAAATAGTGTGAAATCATAAGAATTTCTTTTCCCGTGATCTATTATGTAACTTATATTACATTTTGAATAATATTTTTATCATGGCTTCAAATTTGAATAATATTTTTATCATGGCTTCAAATTTGAATAATATTTTTATCATGGCTTCAAATTTGAATAATATTTTTATCATGGCTTCAAATTTGAATAATATTTTTATCATGGCTTCAAATTTGAATAATATTTTTATCATGGCTTCAAATTTGAATCATATTTTTATCAGTCTTCTAATTACTTTTAAGTTGTCCATGTGATCATATCTAACCTGAAAGATGATCATGTTGACTATTTTTATTTTGTATGTTCAATCATAATAATATTATTATTTAAAAGGGAACAACAATTACTCTCTCTTGAGAAGGTAAGCGGCAAAAAATTTTGTTTGCAGCATTTCAGCCCTGAGGCCATAAATTTACAAAAACCGCAGATTTTAGAAAGTTCAACATAAGTTTACAGATACTAGTTAATAATAAACTTAATGAAATATTATTTTATCTATTTTATAGGAACCTAAAACTGATCGTGACAATGAGTACTGTTGCAAGGTGAACCAGTATTTGAATAATCCACCAGCCGGTGGGTCATCAAGAGGTGGTACCAGTGGATCTCTGGGAGGTTCCTCCACTCCTTCAGGAGGCGGAGGTGGGCTGCAATCAGAATTGAGCAATTTAGGAGATGGGGACCTTCAAAATCTGCTCAACAACATGAGCCAACAACAACTAATCCAACTCCTTGGTATGGGATATCTGCTCTTAACTTTTTTTGTAATTCAATAGTTGATTTAAATTGTATTTCTGATTTTAACATTCAGGGTTTTCTAATTAAGTGTTTGAAATACTATATTAAACTTATTATGCAGCCTGATAAAGACCACCCACTTGAAAACACTTTAGTGTCGCTATATATCTTTAATTACAAAGGAGATTTTTTCTGAGAATTTTACTTACTTTCTGAGATTTTTTTCTATAAACTCTGATTGGGTTTAGCAGAAGCAGATTTCGGTTAATTCCTAGTGTACGGTGCCCCCGCCAAATGTGATTTGGCAACAATAGGTGGGTGATAAATTTTATATTTTGTCAACCATATTTCTAGACTTTCCTAGCAATATCATGATGTATGGCAACCCTACTTTTTTTTCTTGCGCCTAATTCTTGGAGCCAATTTTCAGAATCGCGCCAAGGAGGCACCGTACACTAGGAATTTACCCAGATTTCTAGCTACAAGATTTTTTTTTATTTAAATATACCAAGAAATAATTAAATTATGATTATATAAGTATTTGCCTTATAATTGTTTATATCACCATTTTCCAGGTGGTGTTGGTGGGATTGGTCAAATGCCCAGCTTGAGCAGTCTTCTTGGCTCCAGCAGGCCTTCAAGTGGCCAATCTGTGTCTTCTAGCTCAGAGTCAACTCACAGCATTGCTGAGACCACTCAGCCCCCCAGAACTACTACGAGCACTACTGCTGCTGCCACTACTCAAGCCCCGGCTGCTACCCCAACACCTGCTGCTGCTGTGACTACTACATCTTCGGCTTCTGCTTCAAGCTCTTCGATTCAATTGAGTGATTTGCAGAATATTTTGTCTGGACTCACTTGTAAGATTGTTTTTGAAGTCTAATGACAATTATTCTTAGATAACAAAGTTTGTAAAGAATAACTGTTAATACAGGGTTTTACGAAGTTTGTAAGAGCTTTATTTTAATTTTATATGTACAAGAAATAAGTGAGGGGATCTATTTGGTTTTGGAGACCTTAAAAAATAGGCAAAATAATATTTTTCAATGTACTTTAATAACTATGTGAAGTTATTTAAAAATAGTCAAGTGATAGTTAAAAATTTGTATTAAAGGGTGTTTTCAGCTGGATAAAAATATTTCGGAGATTATTAATTCTGTGGTGCCACAAGTCAACGTGACTGTAGAAGTAAACTTGTATTTAGCTTTTCCAGAGTTTCCCTTCTTCGTAATGAAGTACTTTTTTTTGTTATCGAAAACTATTAAGCTCCTATGATTTATTGTAGTATCGGAAAGAATGTACAAAATGTTTAGTCTAAACCTTTTAAAGCATTAGATAAATTAATGTTTTTTTTTATTTTGTATATTAAAATTGTATATTTAAACAAAATAATTCATATTGTGTAGTAATTTTTATATAAATATTATTTTAAAAAGAATTTTCTCTAGTTTCTTTTGATGGCAAATCTGATACAATCTTCTGTTGCTTAATTCCCCTTGCCTAGTAAATGAAACAAATTATTATTTTTAAAGGACTAAAATTCTTTAAATTTTATGTTGATATTTTAAAAGCAACTACTACTAACGTCTTACTAATCTATTGGTTTATTTTTTACATAGTGCCACCTGCAGCAGAAGCTCAAGCTTCAAAACCATCAGGTAGTTATTTTTAAACTTTCTTTTATATACTTTTTTAAATAGTTATAGAAAAATCATTTTTAAAAATTTGGACTTTTAGCATGATAATATTAACAAATTAATAGTTCAGCTAGTTAAAAATTAAACATCTTGGCATTCCTTGTAAGCTCATAGGAACTGTTTGTTCTAACATTCTGTCTTACACAGTTGTGTAGCAATTAAAAAAATTATAGGGTGGCTTAAATAGTTACCATTATAAAAAATAAATGCAAAATAACTGTTATACTAATTAGTTAACAATTAGTAGTTAATTAAATTGTTGACAAATTTATATTTTTAAGGTTTTAAATATTCTTTTTGTATCGCTACATGATAGTTTTTGTATTTAGCAGACCTAAGCTTTTGTCTGTGGTTCCACAAAGCCACAAGCTAGTTTAAATTGATTTCCCAATATATAAAAAATAATATAGTATATATATATAAAAATTATATATAGTATATAAAAAATATTTTTTAAGTTGATAAACCATTGAAAATAACTTCAAATTTGATGTTTGATTGATGAACAAAAGTTTCATAATCTAGCATTTTTATGAACAACGTAATAACTAAAGTTTTATGTATATTTGAGTAATCTTACAAAAAAAGCAAAAAACAAAGGTTTGGTGGAATTTCACACAGTAAGGGATTTTAGGGGATGGAAATGGACGATTCTGCTATAAAGGTTTTAGCCTAAAAGGCGTATCTAAAAAAATATGACTTTTGGATATAAGCATTTTTGTAATTTCTAATTTTAACTGATTTTTGAGATATGGTTTATATTTCTTCAGTGGTTTTCTACTATTTCTAAATAAGATACTCTCTTTGCTTAGGAATAATGTCAGTTAGCTCACAAATATTACTAATCGGGAAAAATTATAAACATAAAATAAATAAATTAGATATACCTTTTAGGCTTAGGAAGGAAGAATTGCCATTTGGGCCTATGCCTCTTAGCTCTTGCAATAAGATTGTCTATGGAAATGTTTTGCAAAATAATCAAAAGATTTCAGAGAAAATATGTAATGTCAAGGAAATAATTTAGCTGTATATGAGATATTCCATTAATATAATCTGCATTGAATAGAATTATACAAAGTAACTAATGTAAGAAAAGTGGAGTAACATATTTGAATCAAGGAAACATATAATTGGGGCCGCAGTATCATTCTAACCACATATATTTTAAAATGATATTTCAATTTTAATGAACATAATTTTTAATTAATTTTACAGACAAGCCATCTTATTTCAAGAAGTGTCTTGAAAATTAATTTTACTGCTAAATCCTAACTCATCATGCATGGACTTTGATTATTTACAAATTTGTATGTTGATGTGTTTATAGTTAATATGTATATTAAAATTATTAAAAAATACAAACTTAAACATTTTATTTAAGTTCTTTTAACTTTTTTTGTGTTAAAGTCTCCACTGCTTGAACCTGTATTTTATATTCCAAATTATCTTATTGAGTTTAAACAAGTTTGAATTTTGCATTGTAGTTGATCTTTCCTCTGCCATAACTGCTGAGGCATTGCAGCCACTGTTCAGCAATCAAGAATTGATGGATCGCGTAAGAACTTTCCTCCCACCCGAAGTATCCTCTACCCCAATCGACAGTGAGCAATTGCGATCTACTGTCCAATCGCCTCAATTTCAGCAGGTACTTAGTTTTGATATAGGGTTTTTAAAAACAATTTGTTAATTTGAAATGCTAACATATTTGGACTAATTTTTAGGGATGAACTGTGATGAGATTTTCTTCCGCTTTTTTGCAGTTTCCAAAATATTACGTTTTTTTTTTTTAGAGATTGGAATGAAGAAATATATATTTTTACAAAGTGATAATAGTGTGTCTTCCCAGGAAACTAAAATTTTATCATTTATTGTTCAATCATAGAAGACTTAACTATTTTTAGCAAAAGGCTGTTTACTTTGTATCATCTTGTGTACAATTCTGTATTGTTGAATATGTTATAAAACGTCGGTAACACACAGGTTGAACAAATTTTTTTATTTTTGTGTGAGCTTTATGTACTTTTATGCTAAATGGGTTTACGTTACCACATAAGTAATACAATATTGAAAAGTCGTCATTTCTAATTGTGTTTTATATTAAATATATGAATTCAATCATTTTTCCAATGTGGTATTTTTGTTAGGTATGGAAAATTCTTGAATGTTTTATTACTTGAAGCATCTTTCGCGAATAATTCCCTTAGATTTTTGTTAAGTTATTTTGTGCGTCTCGCATATAATTTACTCGGATTTTTCCAGCTTTTTGTTTAATCTTATCTTTGATCTGAGCTTTTAAAAAATTTCCATTGCATAGTATTGTTTAATATCAGTATAGAAGTATTCATGATATAATAGAATATTGCAACCGCACTGATAATGAAATAAATTTAGCATATTATATATATATATATATATTAACTGCTTAGTTATATATATTTTTTTCCCTTCTTTTTCTTAGGCTCTTGGAATGTTCAGTGCTGCCTTGCAATCAGGTCAGTTGGGTCCACTGATGCATCAGTTTGGAATGACAAGTGAAGTAGTTGCTGCAGCCAACTCTGGTGGTAAGTGTTGATTAAATATTTTCATCTGATATTTGTTCGATAAAATTTTTATTCCTATTGGTGTGTAAAACTTTTTCCTGTGAAGTTTTGATAAAAAGACAGAATAAGTTATTACATATTTAGTTACAGCAATTTTTAAGTTAAATCAGAAAACAGTTGACTGTAGCAATTTTTCCATACTATTATTAATTATGCCTTAAAACATCTCATGCTTTGCTGTTAAAGCCTTTTCAGTATTTAATAATTTGAATATATAGCAACAAGGATGAAATGATTTTTTACTGTATGAAATTTTGGTGAGATACTGTTATATTTTGGGCCACGTAACAAACCAGTTACATAAAAAGTTGTAAATAAAACTTTCTTCTTCTAACATTTGTGTAAGAAATTATATTAAAATATTTTCAAAAATCTAATTGTTACAATTATATATTTTTGAATTTCAATTTGTCCAAACAATTAAAAAGCCTTTCTTTGTTTATATAATGTATATTTCATCTATAAAAATCAGTTTGAATTGACATTATTCTATTATAGTTTATGTTGGTCGAGAGGTAAAGTGAGCTCTGTATAATTTAGTAACTATGAATTCTGTATCAATGAGCTTTAAAGCTAACTATACAAAGCCTTTTAATTGGTTATTACAGCACGTCCAAATAGAGGATGCATCTGTCATTTATTTAATTATATATACTGTGTTTTAAAAACTTACTGTGCTGTAAGAACTTATAATACGTAAAAGTATATGTAAATATAGGTGTATTATATTCACTTATCAATGTGCTTCTGAATATAATTTTAAAAAGGATTGTTGGCTATTGCTATTGATTTGGACGACTTTCTGTACTAAGGTGTACATAAATTTACAAATAATCTTTTTCAAGGTTAAGATTTAAATTAAAATCTGCAATGAGACCAGATAATTATATTTTTTTTATCTGAATTAGATATGGATGCTTTTGTAAAAGCCTTACAAAAGTCGAAGGAAAGTGCTTCAGAGAGTTCTAAAGATAAGAAGGATCAAGACAAAGATGAAGATATGGCTTTAGACTAAATAAACCCATGTTTAAACATGTACTTCTATATTTCAAGTCTTTTATTCAATGAAACTTAAACCCATTGTTAATGATCTGTAACTTTATTTAATTTTGAATTAAAAAGTCTGTTTTCACAGTATTTAAGGTGGTTCATTAAAATCTTTTCAATTGTATGTTTGAGTTCATTGGACACTGACTGTAACATTCATTTTGTTGATATAAAGTAGTTTATTAAATGTTGTTAGTCCCAAAAATGTGTCCCAGTTAACATAATTTTTAATACATTCAATTTAATTGAAATAAAAAAAACTTTCCTAGCATTTTTGGATTTATAAAAATGTAGTCAATGTCATGCTAAAAAAAATTCTCTTAAGATTCAAGTTCCGATTTCATTCTCGTAATTTTTTAGGGATTGCATCATTTATTAAAGTTTTAAAGTAATTGTCTTTCATCATTAGCTTTGTAATAGTTTTGTTTTTCGGATTAAGTACCAAACATTAACTACAAAATTAAATTTTAGAGAAAAAATAGTTATGCATATTGTTAACTAATAATAACTAAAATTCTATTAATGTATATGGTATATAATTAGGTAGTTAAAATATACTTTAGAAACATACTCATACACAAATAAAAAAAATTATAGTATTTTGTTTAATATACATGGATTGCCTCAAATTAATTTTAGCAATGAATAATTTTTTTTACAGAAAATAAGTATACAATTTCAAATATGAATTTAGAAAGAAGCAAAATGCTTGAGACTGAATAATTTTATTACAAGGACTACAAAAAGTCAATTTACATTTATGAATAATAGATGAAAGCAATATATTTAGTCTATGAAAACATAAAATGCTCTAATTTTATTAAGTTTCTATTATTTTATCAATTTACACATTTAAAAATCTCGCTATGAAAAGTTATAAAAAGATTTATGCAATAGAATTTATAAAAACTTTTTTAAATAATACATTTAAAGTTTATTTAAACATAAAGAGTAACTGGAGAAAAATAAAAGATAACTTGTATTTAAACGAAAATTTCTAATAGTAGCATGAAAAGTAGTTTGATTTCATGAAACTTGAAGAGGAGGGACCACAGTTATCTTCTACTTTTTTTGTAAAGCAAATTTCTAAAGGCTATTGTAAATATTTACATTGATTTTTTTTTTTTTTTTAGAAAGTTAATTGAATTGTACTTTATGAATATTTGATAAAAAGCTTTTTCTCATTAAATAGTGCTTGAAAACCTAACTTGTGCATTCAGCAATTAAGTATTTCAATACAAATGTACAAAATATTGAGATGATACAATTTTTTCTTCTTCTAAATGAATATGCAATATTTAACCTTTTAGATGCAATCTTTTCATTTTTTATAGATAATAATTTTTTTTCAAAAAATCAAGGAACAAACTGCTTATTCAAAAAATTACAATAATAAAATTTAAGAAATATTATTAAATATATTCAAAAAATTACAATAATAAAATTTAAGAAATATTATTAAATATAAAAATGAGAAAATATAATTGTTAAATTTGTATTCATACAAGTGATCTCACTTAAATATGCTATTACAACTGGATGATATTAAAATATATTAGCAAAATTAATCACTTCAATATGACCTAAGTAACAGGTGTTAAAGTTTCCCAACGCTGTTCAGTTGGTGCCACTTCTTCTCCCTGTTGAGCCCTGTAAAGAAAAAGTGATAAAATATATGTAACTATATTTTGAGAATCAAATATCACTTATGCGAAATTTTGCTTAACACAATTTAAGCGGGTTCCTGTTGGAAATTTATATTCACGCTTAAGAAGAAAAAAATTTAATATTTTCTTTAACTTGATAATAGCTCTACTTCCGACAGTTTTTGTTGTTGTTGATTGCAATTAAATAATAAAGGTCTCAAAATGGAAGATTACTAAAGCAAAGTTTCATGGGAATTACATTGGTAAACAAACTTTGGTCTAAACATTGGTCTATTACAATTTAAAACTTCGTTACGGTTTAAGTGTTTTTATAAAATGAAAAAGATAAACATGAGTTTTTAATGGTTATTTAAAAAAAATATAATAAGCTTTTTAAAAATATGATCAACAAGAAAATATGTATATTATTCGTTTACTCTTAATTTAATCATTATAAAATTCCTAAGGTGGGCAATATTTTTGTACATGTAGCAAATGAAATGTTATGAATTCTAAAGCTAAATCATACATCACATTAAAAAAAAAATTTAACATGAAAATACTTCTACAGCCTAGCTGACTTTACATTGAGAAGGTTTCCATTACTAACATCAAAAATGTCCCAAAGCACTTTAATTATACTTGTATATTATGTTATATAAATGTCATTTTTAAAATAACCTAAAAGAATATTTAATTGGTCAGTTAATCAAAATCATTATAGACATTTTTGAAACAATAACGAGGTGTTCTGTAGCTGCACAATTTTGAAGAGCTCCAAAGCAGTGAGATCGGCATTGACAGTTTATCATATTGCTAAGACAGCAAGCACAATAGTTGGCTTATATGTAAAATTTGATTATCAGCATATCCTGT
Source organism: Troglohyphantes excavatus (assembly GCA_963932185.1). NCBI lineage: Eukaryota > Metazoa > Arthropoda > Arachnida > Araneae > Linyphiidae > Troglohyphantes > Troglohyphantes excavatus. Next base: position 50,671,782 of record OZ010669.1, read on the forward strand.
TAAGTATAGTTCACTTTTGAACTATTTTTTTTGAAAAAATACCATTGGTAGTAAATGTTTGATATATCTATTTCAAACTTTTTCTTGAATTTTCTTTTGCAAAATATTTTAGATGAAAAGCGAAGATTGTATCGTATGATTTATTTTATGGGTGTGTACTTAGTTTTCACATAGGATCTATGAACAGTTGTTAGGTTTAGCTGATTTTTGAAGCCTAAACTAACAAAAGTGTGCTTATTATTACATTATCTTAAAACATTATCTTCCGTGGCGCTTTTAAGAGAGCTGCTTTGTGATTCTTTTGTTTAGGTTTCAGTTAAATAATATATATAGCTTATAACCATCCTGTGTAATCTAAACATTGATGGCCTAAAAAAAATGCAAATCTGTTTGGTAGATTTCAACATATAAGATAACATAGACAAACACTGAATTTTATACATTAGATAGATTTAAAAATTATAAGAACCTCTCAAATATAGCTTTCAAAATTGCAGCACTATCTCTATAACGTTCTTCATTGGTCTTCGCAGCTTGCTTCCACCTATTTAAATAAAAAATCAATTAACATTTTCATAATACAATAATGACATAGAAAACTATGTAATGTTACCAATATTGAAAGTTCATATTTGCATACTGGACATATTTTCAATAGATCATTTTAAATATGGAACATCTATTGGAGCTAATGATTTCTTATTTCCATATTTTTGTTTAAAATAGTATATAATAGCAACTTAAAAGACTGTTTATGTCCTATTTAGTGCCATTAATTTTTAAATAATTATTATAGATATCAATTTTTAAAATTGATTCAAAAGGACAATTGAAATAAATCAGCATTTAACAAAACATAACATTGAACATAGCTAAGGATCTAGGATTGTTCAATTTAGCAAAGTTTTGTACTTTGGAACAGAGTTTTTTTTTAGTTATAAGAACGATAATGTAAATTTTTTAATAGAATATTTGTTATTAATTTAAATTCTAACATTTAATTTTTCAGCTAAATGTTATTTAAATATACATTTATTTCAGAAAAAGAATATTGTAATTACAACTAGAAACTCTTTGGATAGATAATTCGCAAGAAAACCAAATAAGAAGAAATACATGAAAGTTTCATTTATCTTGCCTTTAAATTTTATAACAAACTTCGTGAGAGTCAAAAAGATGTAAAAAGCTTAATAATATACTTAAGGCATCTAAAATTATATTTATTTGATATTAATCATGTTGATTTATTTTATTAACAGTAATAACTTTAAATGTATAATTTTTATGTATCTGCAGGAGGAGCATGTGCTGTTTTGGTCGCCCTGTTTTGTATTTATTTGTTCAATAAACAAAAATAATAATATTACTAAGTAAATCTAAATCCACCATACATATTTTGGTCATTAGTGCACTATCTAATTCTTTAAGTGTTCCACACGGAAGAAATTTTTTAAAATTTGTAAAAACATTAATTTTTAATGATGTGAAAAATCTGAAATCTTACACGAAAAAAAAAATATTTGGTTATCAAAATATAAAAATCTATCTACATATCTTAGATAACTTTGACAGTCAAAAATGCTTAAAATCAAAATCGATAATGAAATTCTGAAAAGTTTGATGAAGAAGAAAATATGGTTACGATGAACTAGAGATAGTAAACAGCACAATAAGAAGTCTGATATCAAAGAGCCTTGGCTCCTTAATAATAATATTTTTCTAGTTGTTAGTCCGAAAATCAGATGTTTTTGCTGTTTGAAATTAAGTATGATTAATATATTTAACGTAAAAATATTTACCTCTTGTTTTCGAAAATTTAAAATATCTTCGTTAGAAAGCAGTATTATAAAATAATTTATTTACAACGATTTTAATGCTCATGTCATATACAAATTGCTATAATGTCAATGTTAAAACTTTTCTTTTTACAATTTTTTTTCTCAAATAGATGTTTTTGGATCATTAAACAAAAAAAAAAGTATTTAAGGGTTTTGTAAGTTAGTATGTTCCAGAATAAAAGGGGGAACTATACTAAAAGAAAAATAGTACCTCATCTAAACTAAGAATTGATATCAGATAACTTTAGTATAAAACTAAATTGGTATGGTTTACCCTAGTAACTTATAAAATATGTAAGTTTTAAATAAAAGAGATAATTAATTAGCATACTTCCGTCGTACAGCTTTCCAGCGCTGTAAATGATTTGCCATTAACAAGTCTTTGGACACAGGATTCTGTTCATCCTTTAAAATTAAAAAAAAAAGGATATTGCACACAGCTTTCACTAGACAGTACTTCATAAAATTGACCAAACTTGGAAGATTTTTTTTTATGATTTTAATGTACACATTGAAATTAAACACTTCACAAGATTCACTAAATTAAACATAATATATCAGAATTTATATTGTTAAATGAGTATATTAAATAACAGTCACACATTTAATAATTTTACAGTTTCACCTTAGTTTCAATGAAAGTTTTGCCGCACAAAATAATTTATAAATCTGTGTTTCGATATATACATACATACAGAAGTAACATTTTTCTATAAAATAAGCAATTTGTAGCAGTATTAATAAATCAAACATATATATGTATTTTTTTATGGTATAAGAATAAAACTTACTTACAGAACAAACCAAAAACTCTGCTTCCGGTTGGGGAATAGGTGAAGGAATTCTTAAGTCTTTGCCTTCTAAAGGAATGGGCAATGGGAGTTGGTGTACTTCATCTTGATTAATGTCTTCTGATCCCTACAAAATATATCATTGTTCAAGTATACAAAACAAATTAAAAAAAAATCTTCATTTTACAATTATTCTACATCATCTTACAATTGAAAAAAAGTACCATTCTGTAGTATACATTTTTATTACATACTATTGGGCAATATATATGTTTAACTACATTTGACCCATGGTATAATTAAATTTTTTTCCAATATTCCCTAAAACATTGAATTTTATGATGGATGTTAAACCAAAACTGTAATGATGGCAGGATATGACATAAATATATTAATATATAGTTGATGTGTGGAATATTGTTATTTTGATCAGATAGATCCTTACAAATTTCTTATGTTTTTATTATACTTTTTCCAATAAAAGTTATTTTAAGCATTAGTGATTCCTTGATAAAAATATTGACATAAAATGTTTTTAAAATCACAGTAAAACACAAAAAAAAATATATTTGTAAACAAACTTATGATATGCAAGGCAAATTCTTATACATAATACAGCAGAAGATAAAGATAACCTAAATCAGCAATATTTAAAAAGTTTATAGTCTATAAAATACATTTTCTAGGAGAAAGTAAGTGTAGAATTTTAAAACATATGCATCTAAAATAAAATTGAACTAAATAGGTTTAAACCTACTTTATTAGCATTTTCAGTAGCTTCTTCTGGAGCAGGCTCATCTTTTGGCAAGTAAGCAGACTTATACAAATCCTGATTATTAATCCATGCACGGCATATTGGATACAGTGGAGTTTGCTCATTGAACGGAGTAAGATCCACTGCTCGATCAAACAACTTCATAACGTATGAATCTGAAAATTTGATAAAGAAGTTTTTCACTTTCTTTTGTTACATTGAATAGTTACCGTTATTTAAACATATCTTCATGTCTGCTCAATTAATGGAGAACACAATTTCAATATAGACCGAGTCTATAATTATTTTCGTGTTAATACTAGTAGTTTGTGTTACCTAAATATTAATAAAAAAAAGGTCTATTCCTATGGTCAAATACAGCATTTGGTGAGCGATAAAGTTTATATTTTGGCAACTCCAATTTATGATATATATAAACTTGATTACACTCCTCTTGGAGGGTTATCAAGTTTAGTCGTCTTGCACATGGATTTAAAATTATTCAGTCATTTTATGCACAGTGTTTGACTCATTTATGTTCTGGATTTTGCTATGGATGTGATGAAAGATGTGTATCTTGTTAGTAAATATTTTTGGGAGATATAAAAAATGCCACCTTTGACTGATGTATGAATGCTGAATTGCTGGTGAAGACTTCTTGCTGCCCGAAATGCGGAGAAGGCATGGAGCAAAAGTTTGTTTTCGATGGCTTTTGACGTAACGAAATTCTCGGAGGATTGTTTGTAAGCACCATAATCACCTGCTCGAAGGAAATACCAGCTTTGATCCTTAGTAGCTGCTGTAGGCAAAGATCAATATTGGCCAGTTCCTTTAATTAAGGTTACGCCAGTTACTTTAGTCAAGGTCTGTGACATTAGCACACCGTATGTGTATGCACTTAAGACTTTTACCAAATTTTTATTGCATAATAGTTGAATCAGAATTGTTGCCAATAGCCTATTGTGCTGCTCTCGTATGACATTACTTAATCAACCAACCAGTCATTATTTGCCATTTTGACTTGGCGACAAACGAAAAATACATTATTGTGGCCTTGGCACTAATTTTTAGAATCGTGCCAAACCATACAGTGAACTAGGAAATTAAAAAAAAAAAATATTTCCTGTAATTTTTTTTAAAAAATGCATACATATGCAATCAAACTAGGACAATCTAAATAAAATGGGGCATTATCTAAAAGCTTAAAACTTGTTTAGGTATACATTTTGGAAAATATATATTTTTTAAAACTCATTTAAGATAAATGTATTTAAAATTTTATTTTATAGGTAAAATTTTCGGAAGCATCTTTCAAAGTTGAGAAATATAAGTGATTTTAATAATATTTTGTCAAGTATTTAAAGTCTCGGATTATTTTGTGATGTTAAAAATAAACCTTGTGCAATCACACATACACATTTATGGATAGTGAAAGAGATTTTAGTGTGTCAAAAGCAAGTGAGTGATAATGAAATTATGCACAATACCCAAGCAAAAATAAATTCAACCAATCATAAGGCTTTGAGAAACCTTAGCTGATTTCAAAATACAAGTTTTGTAACAAAATACATTAGAAAAAAATGAGAAAGACATTAAGGCCTACTCACTTGCATTTTTATTTAGGGTTTCATCTCTCTTGCGACGTTTTCTTTGGGCTCGTTGAGTAGGTTTTTTAGCAGGAGATGACACAGGAGAAGGTTCTCTGAGATAAATTTTTTAAAAAAATTATAACGCCAAAAGGCATAGAAATTAAAAACTTATTTAATGGTGATAACTAGATAATCTGTCTACCAGCTTGGATCAAAACCTATGTACAATGGTACTATAGGAAGTGAGGAGCAAACAAAGATTTGAAGGCAAATCATAATTTAACTAAATCAAAGGACAATTTGCTTCAAAGCTTAAGTGTATGAAAATAATGAGCTGGTATATGTTTTGGCTTAATTATAGATAAATATACAAGAGATAAACAGTTCAATATTTTACCAAAAAATAATTATCAGTTAACTGCTTTCTGAAATACCTAATATAAACTATTTTTGCAAATATTTTTCTGCTCTAATAAATTAGAATAATATTCATGATACTAAAAATATTTGACAAGTAAGAAAAACTCTATTATTTAAAATACTAAAAACAATTGTCATACTTTTTAATTGAGATATCATTCCCACCCTTGTTATATTCATCTTCAGAGGTTGAAGGACTGAAATTGTAAAAAGAAAATCATTATAAATATGAATTGTTAATAATTTTAAATATACATTAAAGGGACATATTAAAAGTTGTCATACCTTTCATCTGCTTTTTCTATTATACACTGTAATGCCTCTTCCAATTTAGCTCTGGCATTTTCTAATTCAGGAGCTAAACATATGACAAAAAAAAAAGTTAACATTTCAAATTATTATTCAATTTCTATTAGACTTTCAATTACATTTTTCTAAATATCAATTGAACTTGTCTCCAGATAACGCAAAATATATAACACCCCAAACAGGTAAACAAGTAAGGAACCATTCCGAAAATCAAGCAATATATTTTATCGTCCTTAATTTGACATATTTTCAAGAACCCCCATTTTAGTGTTATATGACGCTCAGTAAAACAAATGTACCCAATATTTGAATGTAATATTTAGTATTTTGATTTGTCCTTATCTATAGTAACAATTAGGGTAAAAGTAGAGGGGGGGGGGGGCACTCTGACAAATCAATTTTTGTAAACAAACTTGGTGTGGAAGAAGTTTACCATTGCCAGTGCCGAGATATAGACATGAAGTAAATAGCTGAGAGGTGCAAATTAAACCACAACATGATAAAAATCCTGCCCGACTTCGTTTTGTAGTTGGGCTCTGTAATTGGCTGGTAAAAGATGCTTGGAGAATTTTGATGGAGGAGGAGGCACTCTGACAAATCAATTTTTGTAAACAAACTTGGTGTGGAAGAAGTTTACCATTGCCAGTGCCGAGATATAGACGTGAAGTAAATAAGTGAGAGGTGCAAATTTCTGCAAATTAAACCACAACATGATGAAAATCCTGCCGGACTTCGTTTTGTAGTTGGGCTCTGTAATTGGCTGGTAAAAGATGCTTGGAGAATTTTGATGGAGGAGGAGGCACTCTGACAAATCAATTTTTGTAAACAAACTTGGTGTGGAAGAAGTTTACCATTGCCAGTGCCGAGATATAGACGTGAAGTAAATAAGTGAGAGGTGCAAATTTCTGCAAATTAAACCACAACATGATGAAAATCCTGCCGGACTTCGTTTTGTAGTTGGGCTCTGTAATTGGCTGGTAAAAGATGCTTGGAGAATTTTGATGGAACATCAATTTACAGAAACCACATTGCACTCTTTAAATAGGATGCACATTTCTTTAAATGATCTTATAAAAGATTGAAACATGGCTTTGTAGCTTCCATTATACATCTGCAGCCACATGAAGCCAAGTTGAAATCAAAAACATCTTTATAGGTGCTTACTAACATCTCTTTTTATGGCGCTCCAAGAGCTTTCAATAGCATTAGAATGTGTTCCAGTTGTAGAGTAGCCGTTTTCATCCAGACATTCCCAGAATATTGTGGTTCCAGATAAAATAAACCTTTCAATCGCATCCAGCAAAGTCTATTTCTTACGATATTTAACCATAAAAAAAATCAATAATTTGATCCATTTTAAACTTCCCCAAAAACCCCATACAATGTTGCAAGTATTCGAAAACGGCATTTAAATCTTCATTAATAAATAAACAAACATCGAATCATGAAACAAATTGCCTACATAATGGAGCAAGAAAACTAATCAAATAAAAATTTTGTTTCAAATTAGTGCATGCACGTTAAGCCCAATATGGAAATATATGGTTGCATGTAAAACATATTACGCAAATATTTTTGTGTGTGTAACATCGTAAGTAGGTGAAATTGCTATAATTAATGTTACTTTTATGTTATTAATGTAATTATCTTGTTAAATTAATCTTCTAATATGTAAAAAAGTTTTGCCTAAAATGAACTTATGTGTATTATTTATATTCTTTACAAAAGCATGAAAAGAACATGACTTTTAACTAGGGATGAACCGGATAGTGGTTTTGCCGGATACCGGATATCCGGCGTACATTACAAACCGGATAACGGAACTGGATTTTACCGGATATCCGGCATTTTCTTTTTTATGAAAATATCTTCTCATACACACTAGAAAAAACGGAAATCGGTCAAAAATTACAAAATATTTTTTATTCTATAATATTTTCCAATTCCTTACCTTAAGGTGATACCAAGATTGAATAAACATTCAAAAAACTTTTTTTTATTTACAAAGGGTTATTCTAGGGTGCTGCTAGCAATGGGCGTATGTTTTGTACACTTTCACTTAATTTCTGAATAATTGTATTTTTACCATATGCCCTTTCATTCCAAACATAAAAACTCAAGTTTGCTTAAACTTTTGAGAAATTTATTTTTATTTCAAATTTATATTAGTTGTGAGATGTTATGACCCTCCACCATAACAATTAACTAAAAATAAATAAAATAATAGAATTTTAAAGTTAAAAACGAGAAAAATTCAAGAGAGAATCTGCACACTGTTAATACATTAGTAGAATTTTCAGGAAAATACTTAAAGCAAAGATAATTGACCGCCACAAACAAAATCTTAGATGTTTTATTCATCCGGATATCCGGCACTTTACTTCCGGATAGTTACCGGATATCCGTTTCATCCCTACTTTAACTAAAATTTTGGAAAAGGTACGTCCGTTACTATTGCTGATACGTCTGTTAGGTACCAATACAAGATAATTTTTTTTATCACCAAAAAATTATTTTTTTCGAAATGTTGCGATTGTTTTTCTAACTTAGTACATTCAAATTATTGAAAAAAATATATGTTTGTCACAGTGATTTATCAAATCAGAGGAATTGAGCCTCAATTAGCATGCTTGTGTAACTCATGTCCATAATTGGTACGTCCGTTACCATACTCAAAATTGTATATTTCTCAAGTTAATTTTTTCATGAGAATGAAAATTTTGATCACTGTAAAAGGTAATTTTGTGCCCTTTTTAAACATACCAAAATTTTTATCTACAATTAATAACTGAGAAGCAAACATTTTTATTATTCTTGCAAAAGGTATGTCCGTTACTTTCATTTTGCCCTATAGATGAACTAATGAGACACTTTAGATGGCATTGTAATACACATTATGCAAATATTGGACATGTTTGCCAATTTTAAATTAAATCATATTTGGCGCCTTCGTAGAGTGGCCCCCATATCCTTTAACTTTAATCGCAATTAGTACAGGATCTGTAAAAATTACTATATATAAATTTAAATCTCTTGCAGTTCAAGGACACAGATGCATTACTAAACTTTTGTAATTTCCTTAAAGTAGTATAGTAAATATGTTTGTAAGATATTTGCGATTGGTGCTATTCTATTAAGTCTCAAGAGTTTAATTAAACATTTTTAACAGAGCTTAACACATTTTAAGCACCAGAATATAGTTTATAAAAAATTACAAATGGTGTAATGTAGCCAAATATAATAGCGATATTAGATTAAACTTAGTTATTTTAAATTCGGATCAGGTAACTACGATGAATGTAACAAAGTGGACATTTATTTAAACAAGAGTCTGATTAAGAATTTGACAACTAAAGAATAGGTAACTTGACTAAAACTGTTATTCTATTATTCGCTTATGATAATATGAAATATTCTGACTAAATACATACTAGTTTGAAAACTATACCTGGTTTTTCTTGTTTAATTTTGAAAGCCATTTTCTCTTTTGTTCTGAACATAAAGTTTAAGTAAACATTAAAAAATTTCGTAATTCCCGCTATGCATTCAAAATAAGTGCTAGCGTTTGAATATGTTTAATGAAGGTCGAAATAAATGCAAAAAAATTATCGATGATTGCACACGAAACTTATTAGAGTTTCAAGAACATATCTTCGAACAAAGTAAAGTTCATCTTATATTTTTTGTGTTTACATTGTACTTTTAAAAGTATCAAAACACAACAAACTAAGCGTTGTCTAGTTAGAAAAAATCAAGGCTTTTAATTGGCGCATTTATAAATGTACAACAAACGTCAAATTATCGATTGAGAAAGATTTTTTTTTAATAACTAATAAAGCTTTAAAACTATTCATTGGCATTTGAATTTTTTTTTTCTAGATGTTTACTATTTATGAGTTTAACAGAAATATTCTCTTTTCCTAAAATGGGTTTTTGTTTCATTTGCAGAGTAATTACTGCAACTTCTTCTGCATAGCAACCAAACCGATATTTGTCTTGACAACAAGAAATAAGTTTGGTGACAATGTGATAAATAAAAGTTTTGTATTTGTATATAAACCTCGAAATCAGTATTTTTTCTAAATTGTACTTTATATTATTACAGTGAATGTGTTTTGATAAATGACACTTGGTCTTCCTTTTCTTCACGAAGATGAATTAAATGCATAGTAAGCAAGTTAACTTCTGGAGCTGGAAATGAAGAAGGCAGCTCTTGCAAAAAATTCAAGAAAGTTGCAACCAATTAAAAAATTAAACATGAAACTTCACCCAGAAGATCAAGAGAAGTAAGTGATTAAATTTAGTACTTTTTCTGTAAGCAACCTACATTAAATTTCGATGGACTATAAAAACATATTTTGTTCATATATGAGCGTAGGCGTGTACATTTTTTTGGTGGCCCCATTAGTTCAAGGCTTATTCTAAGTATTATTTATGACTGCTCAATTGTTAAAAATTTTACTACTGCCCAATTTCAATCATAGATTTATAAGGCAGCACAGCAGTCGAAATGGAAAATCTCAGACTATTTTATAAGAAATAGTTAAATTTTCTAAAATATTTTTGATTTGTACTTGTTAAAAAAATTGGGATGTTTCTTTTAATTTGAGATCTTTTTACACACCTTTTCCTTTTTACAATTTTATATCGAAATAAATTAAAAAAACAACAACTTATGTTGCAATTTCATAATCCTTTTATCCACCTTGAAAATTAAAAAATGTAATAAACTTGTATACCTCATGCAAAGAGAACCTAATGGATGGGAAACATGTACTTTTGCTTAACCCATTTCTTTTAAGGAATTTAGAACAAAATAATAGAATAGATCAGATTCCCTTAATCAAGTTGATTTCAAATCAATTCAATTGGGTTTTCTTTTATTTTTCAATCTTCAATTTCTTAAATTTCAAAAAAAATATTTGTAGAATTGTCATAAAATTTATATGAATTATAATATTTATCAATAATTAAACCATAAACATTGTTTTAAAAAAGTATGAAAAATGTACTACTCTTATTCAAATAGCTCCAAAGTTACAGAAAATATGTCATATAAAAGTTTTTAATAGCAATGCCATTAAAAAAACCTGATCAAAAATATCAGAAGATTTGAATAAAGTTTAAAATGATTAAAAGTTGCAAAAAATAAATATTACTTCTTCTATTAAAGTCCTACATTTTTGGAAAGGATATAAATCTTTATGTGGCTTAATCATCGATGTGATATAGGCATGAAACAAACAAATTTCTTAAGTGAAATGTGGAGCCAAATCTGTTATGATATTTGCCAGAAGTATTGTAAAAAGTATTGAATTCTTGGAACAAATCCATCCAATTCAATGTAACTTTTCCATTGTGTGACAAAAAATCTTGCTATGTTGGAAAAAAATGGACCAGGATTGGGCATTACATCACAATAATGCCTTCTATATTAAATTAATGTCTCATATTACAACTTTTTAATAGATCTAATGCAATGGATAAATCTTAAATAAATTTATTTTTTGTTATTTTAAGTACCAAAAGCAGCAGAGGTGGCGCTACTGGGGGGGCTGTAGCCCCCCTGTTGGGCAAGGCAAGGCAAGCCCCCCCCCTCCCCCCCCCCCCCCGTCGGGGCAAATTATGAAGTTCGTCGGAGGAAAAGTGTTAGTTAAGACCAAATATTTTTTAAACATTGGATCAAATTTAATTTTTTTAATGAAATGGATATAGGTCACAATTCCGACAGATAAAATCCCGACACACCGAAATCTCGACACCAAAGGTCTATCGTGGCCGAATGTTTATGGACTCGAAGCGATAAGGGCGAGTTTGATACTGAACATTTTGGGAAGCGACATACAGCGATTTGGTTATCAGAGTTGTCAAATTCGTTCCTTTCGCAACCAAAAAATATTGGCCATGTATATGGGATTGGTGTACCTTAAATCTGATCGTGATCCAATCTCCTGATGCCTATTGAAATTGCGTCGGGTACCAGATTAGATGTTGAACTCGTCATCTGACCATGGTTCAGAAATACTGGGCAGTGTTCCTGGGTCTTTCTTTCAAAATGATCCCTAATCGTAATTAAAACATATAATACATCTAAATAAATTTCTTTGACGTTAATTTATTACTTTATTAATAAGTCAACTTATTTTATAGAGGATTCTATAGCTTGGGTTTTAATTTATTGTATAAAAAAAGCTTTCCTGACTGTATAGACTAGTAGGGTCGTTTGGCACGTTAGTAAAACTAATATAATTTTTAGTAGACAAATTTAGGAAAATTGGAGACCAAAATCATGTTTGCTTGTGTCACAAAAATTCATTGAATGGCCTTTGAATATGGGGACGGCCTAAGAATTTCTTTAGCCAAAGTAGGCATAATTTTATCGCCCATCTTCGTTTTACACAAAATAATATTTTGTAGATAATCTGGCAGCTTATTTTTTCAATGCTTTAAATCATATCCTTAAAAATAACATAATGGCTGAACATTACGGTAAGAAATTAATATGTAAACTTACACATTATCTATGCAATGTACAAATGTGTAAAAAATTTAAATAGTCATCAGTAAAGTACAAACATTGTCTACTACAATTTGGCGCCATTCTTAGTCTGGCGGGCTAAGCGGTCGCTGGGATCCATTGGACCACCAGATAAAGTTAAGCCGCCCCCCTTGTAAAAACTATTCCCGGGCCATCCCGCAGGCAAACGGTTTCCAGCCAAGGTCCAGGAGAAAAGTGAAAGTTTTTCGCACACCGCAATACTCTTTTCTTTGTAATCTAGGGGATCAAAAACGAACCCCACCATTCTTCATTTTTTATTGGTGGATGACATGTTTTGGAGAGTAGAGTGACCCTAGGCTATGGAGTGGACCCTAGGGGAGCGATAACCTGACCAAGACGCTTCTCCAAATATATTGCTTCGTCTCTGCCATTGTTCGATCACAACTCGTTCCATTGCGCGGGAAATGCAATTAGGCTCGTCCCCAACAAAAAATGTTGAAGATGTCCCTCTCTCACTTTCTGGGTGGTGTGGACCTTTGTCCGTGTCAAAATATTATCCCTCCAGTGCTCACTCGCGGACTATTTTCTGCATATTATAGCGTAAACGAAAATTTATCTTCGTGTATGTTAAATTTTTATGAGTCTAACTATAAACGTTTTTTCATTCACATCTTTTTTTTTTAATTCTGCATATCTACCATATTGAAGTAAGTAAACTTTTCTATTTTCTTATAACGAAGAAACAAAATAAAACAGCAAGGTTGTATTTGTGATGGAATAAAAAAAAATGCTATCGCGATCAGGTTTTGCTTGTTATAATGACCGACGCCCATTGGTATAATGGTAATCGTTTCAATGAACTGTCCCAATTTCTAGTTCCGGCCAAATGTGGTGCTTTTTTGTACATTGTATTTAATTTTTAAATTTTTATAACTACCAACTAAGGTTATTGTATTAAGTAAAATAAAAATAATTAATAGAATATCTTGCTTGTGAAATTAGGTATGTAAGGTTTGAGTATTTTATCTGCAGAAGGTTTTAAAAAAATATTTTATTTTGGGTGAATTATATATTTTGTTAGTTTTTTTCTCTCGATAAAAAAAGTCAAACCAAATTTAAATTAACTGTATTAAGTTTAATTCTTAATTAAATTAACTTTATATGTACGGATATCAGTAAGAATTTTGAAAAAATTTGCATTATAAAAGTCATACATACTTTAAAATATTTTATTTCGCAAATGTAAATATTATACTTTATTAGTAATTTTTTACTAAGCATAATTATTACTACAGATTATAATTTCATAGCCTTATTAATTACAATTAAATATAAATTTAATTATAATTTTTAAATAACTAAAATTTTAGTAATAAAAAAATAAAATATTTCCAAAATACTGCAGGTTTTTTGTTTATCAAAATATAGTTTTTAAAAAAATAAATAATCGTGCAATGATTATACTTTTTTTTTTGCAGTGCCATTAAGTTAATTTTAACAGAACACTATGTAACCCTTATGGACAGAAACACTACGTAACCCTTTTAGAGTGATCCTATCTGACACTTTACTGCCAGACAAATATTACTATTTATTTAAATTAGTTCTATCTCGTCCGATAGGAAATTAGGAGCCGATGCGTGTAAAAGGTAGTTATAATCTATTAAAATGACGTTTCACCTATAATAATTCTGGACGTCTTCCGATACAGTCACATCTGATTTTTTTTTGCGATAAAATATTTTTATAAGCACTATTTACGTAGAGAATATTAGCCCCCCTGTCGGGGAATGCTAGCTCTCCCGTCGGGCAATTCCTGGCGCCACCACTGAAAAGCAGCCAACACTTTTTGTAATAAATACACTGATATTTTGATTTAGTAAATTAGTTATTTATTTTAGGATGCTGTAATTTGATAGAAATGAGTTTCCAATTTTCATTTTGAATGTTTTTTTTTTTTAATTATTATTTTTTCTTTCAGAAACAAATATCCTGTTTATTCTGATGCTGAGTGTGTACTGGAGTCCCAAGTTGAATATATAGACAACTTGCAACAGCAAATATGTGTTTTGGAAAATGAAACTGCTTACTTATATCCTTTTCAAGTTAATATTATTTAGTCAATGGGATGTTTCGAAACAGAAGTAATTTTTTTTCTCTTTTACTTCACCATAAAACTATTTTTATAGTGAAATTTTGGTTCGATTTTGTAAGTAATTGAGATACATTTATAAAATGGCCACCACTCCTATTTTTTTTTAATTGGAATTTCTGGCTTTTTTTAATTTTTTTTTTCTAAATTAGTTTATTTAGCACACCTACAAACCTGTTTTCAATTTCTGTGCATATTTTTTGTATGATTATTATATGAGAAGAAATAAATTAATATATAATTTGTATATGTTTCATAGATTTTAGAACTAGAAGTAATATTGATTTATAGCATAATTTTGGAATCAAACTGTTATTTCAATTATGTTGTTTTTCTGAGGAAAATATTACATTTTTGTTTAAAATGCATCAAGCATTCAATATCTTATTATGTATTTTCTAAAAAGAAATAGGTAAATTGTTCAAAATTTTTTTTTTAACTAAATAAAGTTATAAATATTTCAAATTGAGGGATATTAAAAATGATATTTGATTCTGCGAAAGAGTTTTTCTATGCAATTGTTGTTCTAAAACAAGGCTATTTTAAATGAAAATTAATATACTATATAATTAAAAAATCCCTTAATTTATCTCAAAAGATTGCAGTTGCAAGAAAGCAGTAAGCATCAACCTTCTATGGTAGCTGAAGGAGAACGTATGATAAAGAAATTGGGTGTGAGTATTTTATTATTAATATTTTTTAAGAATTAAATTTAAAAATGTCATAACATCAATACTTGTTAATAAACATATTGATATATCTCTGTTTTCAAAAAACTATTTTATTGTTATAACTCCAGCGACTAACCACGTTTTATAAGTTTGATTTTTATCAATACCAAAATTAATAAATTTCAAACCACTAACATTTTCAACTAATGTTTGTAATTTGTCGCATAGCTTGTTATTAATATTATAATTGGTGCACTTTTCATGTTTTCTAATTGTATTTTTATTAAAATAAATAGGATTTACATAGTGAAAATAAAAATCTCAAAATCGAAGTCAAAAGAAAACAAACTACTGTGGACTTGTTGCGTTCTGAGAGAGATAGGGTTCAAAGAAATGTTGAAGAATTAGAAGGTATTGGTTTGTTGATTGTTTAGTATAAATAGTATAATATTCTACAGTTTTATGCTATTCTAGTGTGTATCTTTAGATATTGCATGTGTCGAAATATTATCTATAGACACATTTCTCGCAAATTTTTGTTAGATTACATTTGAAAGTTTTTTTTTATTTGAATTTTTTAGAATAGCACTAATAATAAGAGTAACTTCTGGAAATGTAATTTTTTTTATTTATATGTATTTATTTAAGCAATTTTTTTTTCATTATGGGAAAGGTTAAGAACCTAGCTAACATTTTTATTTATAATATTAAAACAAAGTGTTTATGTGTGTAGACCACACATCACTTTCCTCTTTTATACATATTTATAGCTAATAAACTAAAAGTTCATAATCAATCATTGCTTGAATATTGGTAGGCTGGCTGCTAAGCGGTACGAGTAAAAAATCAGTAAATTAACTATACCATTTTTCCTTACTGGGCATATATAATTTGATGAAATGATGTTGTTCCAAGTTAAATAGTTTACTCAATAATGAGTTAAATGTCATTCCATTTAACATTATTAATATGTTACCAATTATTGCTGCTAGCTTTACACACTTTTATTTCGAAACTCTGTTTTTGGACTAATTTTACTTGGCAGCTAACCAGCTCATATGTGTATTACCTTAATCAACAAAATAGAATATGAATATTTAAGTAAACATCAAAGTATCCTTGATATCTTGCATTTGTGCAAATCATATGAGAACTGTTCAAATTTGCCAATATAACAGATGAATATATTTATTAAAAAGTTTAAGTGGTTATGTTCAATACTTACTCTCATTTTTGAAAATTTACCTTTGCAATTTATTTTGATAGAAAAATTCAGAGAAGAAAAATGCAAAATTCTCGAAGATTTAATAACATCACAAAAGGATCGTGATTTCCTCCAAGATGCAAATGTTAAAGCGGAAGCATTACTTGAAGAAGAAAAACAACAGCACAGAACTCAACAGGAAGATTTTGATAACCTCCAAGTACAACTTCAACAAATTGAAAGAGAGGTTTAATTTTGTTTACTTTTGATTATAAAGTTTTGACTTTTAGGGGGGGGGGGGGGGGGGGGGTACAGAAATATTCAGAAATATATTGTTTAAGAGTAATTATCTTTTTCAGTTATAATATGAAATCTGTTTTACTTTTATCTGTATATATTGATAAACTAGGGAAATGTAGGTTATGATAATTGTACTAATTGAAAATTAAGTATTTTTGTTGCAACAGTAATATAAAAAGTTTTCATGGTTACCACGTGTTTAAATTTCTTAAATAGGTTAATATATTGTACTTCCCAGTTTATGTTCTAAGCGTTCTAAGCCTAAGACAATTATATAAGCCTTTATTAATTTTACTAATGTTTTCTGCAATGTAAAATTTCAATAAAAAATTCTATGACTTAAAAATAATTGTAAATTTATGAAAGTTTCATTATGTAAAATATGTCCACAATAATTTTTTTTAGATGCATAGGCACGCATAATTTTTTTTAAAAATTGTAATTGCAGCTAGGTGTTTTTTGTGGATTGTTTTGCAACCTTCCTCACAATTGAATATATTTAAAACTACAGACATTTCATTCTTATGTATAGGTATTGATTATATACTTTCACTTTTCTTGTAGCATGAATATGTTTGTTTAAATCATTATATTAAAAAAATATTTCTATGCTTTTTCAAGAGGCTACATGATAAAGAAATTATAGAAAATCTTTTGGAGAATAAAGAAAAATTGCAGAAAGACTTGCTTGAAGCTAGGATGACTATTGAAGCTAAATCAGCTTTGAGTAATGATGAAGCAATAAAAGAATTGAAGGTAAGTACAATATACTAAGCACTATTATCTGTAGTAAATATTTAAACTGTTTAACTTTTATATTTCCAACAAAAATAAAATATTGCTAGCAATGTTATGCAAGTAGTTTGAAAATACTTTCCTAGTTAAAGCAGATAATGATAAATAGTACCTCTCTAAATGTCATACTTATAATTACCAATGTAAAAATATGAGAAACACATATATATGAGGTAGGTAATTCTAAACCCTTATAATGGGGTTTAGAATAACAGGCTCATATATTATGCAAATTTATTTTAATAGCTTTTTTAAATAGACATACAATAGCTATGCAGTTTTTTATTTTATAAAATTATTATTGTTAATAAATTATTTTTTGTTACTCAACTAAGCTACATTACGGTTTTTCATGTTGTACATATTTCAAGTTAAATTATATATTCTAATAAGAGTGAGAAGCGTTTTAAATTTATCTTTGTTTAAATGCAGCCAATATTTTAAAGTAATTTTTTTTTTAAATACCATGAAATACACGTCAGTTTAAACGTTTATAATTTTGCTAATTATAAACCAATTTATGTAAAGTGGTTCAAAACATCAATAGTTATTTTCTTTTTAATTTATATACCCTTAAACTATAATTACAGCAGATTGCTCAAAACTCATTACTAGTATAAAAATCGTATACAAATACTTTATTCATACACCTTTGAGCAACCTTTACATGTTACATTTAAGATAGATTATAGTATTTGTTTTGCAAATAAAGTTCACAATTACGTTTTTAGTTTGAATTGTTATGCACTTTTGTGTTATTGTTTTTATATGTGCAATCTTATGCAGAATTTGATTTGACAAAGATTAATGAGCTTTTTCTTCTGACAAATTATTATTATTTTCTTGATAATTAGTAATAGTTTTAATATTATGTTTCCTGATAATCATTAAATTTTGTTTATTTAATTACCAATCACAACTTTTTCATTTTTTCCCCACAAGTAAAACTGTTAAAGGCTTTGTGATTTATTTTATTTACAGGAAAGGATTTTTTATTTAATTAAATATTTTTTTTTATCAACTTAGCATGATGCAATTGTTTTGTACACATATTTATGTATTAATATAACGTTCTTGTAATTTTCTTAGAGTAAAATCGAGCAACTTTATGAAGAAATCGAAACATTGAAGAGAACACGAGACCATGAGCATTTGCTGCGTGAACGTCTATCTCAGGACAATTTAGATCTAATTAAACGACATTCAGAGCTTGAAGCAGAAATGGCTGAAACCAAAGCACATTTAAGAGAAGTAATTTAATATTTATCATTGGACTGTCAGGAAGAGATGAGAAGTTAGGACACATATTTCCAGCAACATCTCTATATGAGAAGGCACTAAGCAAAGCCTCACAAATAAAATTAAATATATAGATATAGGATTTATTTATTGTTTTCTAGGATCATTATCGACATCTATGTTTAGAAATAGTCAGAATACCTTAGAAGTTTTCTCCAAGAAAATTAACAGTTTGGTGCAAAATTTTAATGTGTACAAATCTGTTTAAGAAAATACTTACTTCTTTAAATACTTACTTCTCAGCTGATTAGAAGTAGAATGAAACACACATAATATCCTTTTGTTTGGATTATATATTTATTGGACTACTTATATTACAATTAAAATTAAATATTATGTAGATTTACAAAATGCTTTATACATAGTATATTGTTTTCTAATTATTGAAACTACATCAAGTTAGAAGTATAAATTCCCAATTGTAATATTTATCATAACTTCACATGTTCAGTACTCACAGTCAATTGAAATATTTTAAACATATAATCTTTTGTAGTTTAACTGATATGATGAATGCTTTTCTTCTTATAATTAACACTTTTTCTTGATTTTTTGTAACTAAGGATCAAAGCCGATTATCTGCCATTGAGCAACTTCACCTTAGCACAATCCTGGAATCCTCTGAGGCAAAAAGCAGGGACATGTCTCTAAAGGAAGACATTGAGCGTTTGAACAACCTTCTGAAAGATGAACGGGAGCGCACATATAATTTATCTCATCAAGTAAAATATTTTTTATTATAAATAAATAAAAGATCATAGAGTAAAAGTTAAATCTATTCTCCAAAATTTAATAACAGTATTTGCATAATCAAACTTAGAAAATATTGCTTTATGTAAAAATTGAAATTTTGATACCCCTCCCCCTAGAAAAAAATAATAATGTTAGCTAATTTTTTTTAATACATGTGGACTTTATTTAGTTTATCTAATATCGGATTTCTTTTACCATTATGAAAATTGTTTATACTATATATTTAAAACTGTACTCGCGGACAACCTAAGTTGAACCTGAAACGGAAACTATTATATGTATAAAATATTCAATTGCTTTAGGCTCAACTTAGGTTGTCCCCGAGTATAGTTTCAATGTAACTAGGGGAATTACATGTACTTTTATTCACAAAAATGAACCCATTGTAGTCTATCGATTTTATTAGAGTTGATAGACTGAAGGAAATACCTCTATAAAAATGGCAATATAGACTGTCCAGTGTGAAACTTGACCCCTGTTCAATTGAACTATGATGTCTGTGCCAGTAGGTACAGGACATCACACTGGACTGCTAAAGATTAATATTGTTCAGCAATACAAAATTTATGTGTAAACTACTTGCCAAACTAATCTATTTAAAAACTTCAGTTAATTAATTTTTTTAATAACTGAAATTAAAATAACTGAATTTTTATTTTAATTACATACTCTAATGTCGTTTCATTTTTGTGGATAAAAGCACTTGTAATTTCCTTAGTCTTATTGAAACTAATTTTAAATATATAGTAATATATATATTTAAATATATATTCTTCTTCTTAATTTTCTTTTCTAATTGTAGGAATAAGTCTTGTTGATATTTACTTTTATGTTAATCACATATTGTAAAAGCATTTGTCAAAAGTAAATATTTATTTTATAGTTTGTCGGATTTTTTATTTTTGTTTAATACATGTTTAGCTGTCAGACGAACAACGCTTTAAGTCTCGAGAGGAAGAGAAATTGAATAATCTTCAGCAACGTTTTGACCAAAGGGAAGAAAATATGAAAGTCCTGAAGAATGAAAACATAGCTGTTTTAAGAGACAATACTTTTCTCAAAGATCAAGTAGTTCATGTTAAACAACAGGTATTGTTATCTTAATATTATTTTCATAATTTGAAAAAAATGTGTTCAAAATAATGAAACATTTAAAGCCCATTTCACATATATGTAATAATGGTTGTAAATCCAGTTTTACGTCTTCTTTTACAGGCACAAACTAAAGATCAAGAAGTAGTAAATTTAAAGCACAAAGTTCAAGAAATGCAAATATCTGTGGAGGAATTCATTCAAACTAACCAAGCAGCAACTCGTTTAGCAGGAGAACGCCGAAAGCAACTTAGCCAGTTGGCTCAAAACATGCAGGCTCTTGCTTGTATAGAAGATCAAAATTGATGAATGTAATAGCATCAGCTTTATCTTTGAACAGAAGTATTATATATAACTTTGAAGTTTGCCATACAACTGCCATATTCATATGCTTATGGAAATATTTACACCACGTTAATATTTGCATTTATATACGATACATCTTTTTGCAGCTGTTATTTTAGAAAATATTTTAGTTTTGTAAAAAATGCCATCACTGTGTTTAAAATTCATACTTATTTACATGCATAGTCTTTTAAAAGCTGATCATTTCAAGTCTTACAAGGTTTAGTCATGCTAATATTTTTTTTAAAAGAGTAGTATTTCAAGATTAGTAGTAGTAAAATTACATTATTATTTTGAAAATAACTTTATTCACATATTTTTAACGAAGAGAGACTGTTTTAAACTGATATTTATCAATTATTTTTGAAATACTGAATGTTATTTATTAAATAGTTTACTAAATAAATATAGTCAGTGTTTCTAAGGTGTTTTCTTTCTCATTAGCTTTATTAAATTATTACTTTCTTCACAAAAGTTGCATATAAGGGAAAAACACATTACATTTTATATGAATTTTGTCCTACATTTAAAGATATAAGTTACGATTTATAGATTGGAGCCACAAAGAAAAGTATTTTCGGATAATAAATTTTACGAATCCAATGAATGCCTACATGAACTCGGTTTGCATGAACTATATATATTTATTATATTTGGCAGTTGAAGTAAAATCGTTTTAAAATTTTATTTCATAATGGAAATACATACTTTACTCTGATTAAGCTGGGTGAGATATAGTAAAAGTATTGTTTCTTTAATTGTGTATTTTGTGATTGTAAATTGAAAAAAAATATTGATTTACACAGCTGGTGTCGCGACCTCAAATCTTGCAACTCAATTTTAACCCCCTTCCAAATGTCATATTGACTTGAAACTTAGTGACTAATGACAATACGATATGTGACCATAATAATTATTGATGAATTTATATTAATATTGAGAATTGGATCTCTTCAAGATTCAATGCCATACCACATCAGTATATTTCTTACCTTTGTGCGTTTAGAAAATGTTCAATGAATAAGCTTTGCTTTAACCATACAGTTTTCTGATGCCATTTTGTATTATTTTATGTCAAAATAATGTGCTCTGTATTTCAATTTAAGTATTATGGTTGACCCATACCTCAAAATTCACTCGATTTTTTATAAAAACTCTTAATTGTTTTATTGCATAAAACGATACCTTATATATTTATGAAAACACATTCTAAGTTTAAAATTTCTATAAGTATCAAAAACGGTTAATTTTTGTGTTTAAAAAACCTTATCCAGAGAAATTTCCACTTATTTTATTTTTTGTGTTACAAAAGTAAAACTTATTATATAATTAAGCAGACACGTAGGTAAGGGGGTGGTTCAGGGGGTGTTTTTTTTTGCATGGGAGGGGGGGAGAGTATAACAAAATTTGTGGAGAGCGCCCAAATCAAACGCTTGTGTATAAAAAGTTTCTTGAACAGCTCCTGATCTTTGGTAGCTTTTTTAAAGTTAGGTAATCTTTAAAAAAGTTGTCTAAGCTTCTAAGACAACAAGAATTACCTTCAATTTATTTAATATATAATTTTATAAATACACTTTGTAGTTCTTATATTTTTTTCAGCAAGAATGATGTTATTTCATACTAAAATTAATGCGCTTTCAGTTTATTAGAATAAAATATAAACAGAGTAAAATAGTGGGTTTAAAAACACTTTCGTTATTAAAAATATTAAACCTCAAATGAAATTTTAAAAAAATAGACCATTGTGTTTTCTATCAATTACCGTTGACTTTTGTTTTAAAACGATAATATACTCTTATTTTATAGAGATAAATATTATTTAAAACTGAAAACATTTCTTAAACAATCTTTTTCCTTCCACCATATTACCGTTGTGAGTTTATTTGTAAGTCGATTAAAGTAAGGATAAACTCGCCAAAACAGCATCCACCCCAACATCATTTTCCCTAATCCCTTACTTAATTTGGAACTTTCCGCGTTGGCGATCCAACTCAGAGTCGTTCTCCTGGTGGGAAGACAGTAGTCTGCTTGTTTTCTAAAAAATATGTTTACGTAGAAAAGGCACAATTCTTTGCAAAATTTTGCAATGTCTGCTATTTTTTCTCTCCAAAAGTTTTAAATATTAAAAAAAAAAGACTAATGCTATTTTTTTTACAACTATATGCTCTTACTAAGTAAAAATTTTAAAAGCTGTAATTTAAAATTGTTAAAGAAAGTTCATTTTTAAAAATCTTCAATTAAAAAAAATAGAAAAATGAACTGCACAGCATTTTTTTAAAACTTCCGTTTGAAGAAAAATTATCAACAGTTTTACAGAGATCAAACTTCTATAACGAATATTTTATTCTCCTAAACACTTATACACTTCCTAAAACACTTATTTTAGATATCTTACATACACCGTATATTGCCCAAACTGTTGCTTTATTTTTGCCATGAAGGGGATTTAGAAAATCTATCAATAATATTAACTTTTCCTATATTAGTAGAGCAAGTGTATTTCCTTCCACCAATTACTTTATTGTCCTTAAAACAATGAAAAATAACACCTTTTTTAAGGCTTTCTATTAAAAAGTCGGACTTTTATCTAAGATCAGATATATTTTTTCAGTAGTAAAGATCCCTTTTACAATTCACACAACGGATCTTAACATGTGAGATATTAAAAAAGAGAATTTCCCGGTGCAGTGATAAGTCGTACTTTTGTTTCATGAATATAATTTTTTTTAAATGTGTTTAAAAATAACTAGTTTCCAAGTAGTTTTTAAACGAGCCGTTTGTAGTACTGCCATCTATGGATAGAATTCTTTGAACGGAGTGCCGTTGTTACAAAGAATGTGTGTGTAGGAATTTATTGTTCATGCGATAATTATCGCACAAGCATGCTAGTTTATAAAAGTTTTAGCAAAATTTTTCCCTTACACAAAATCGAGATTTAAAAAAAATTGGTTTGCCTATACTCAAAATTGTCTTAATATTTGAAATGTATTAGAAAGTAACTTAACACTCGAATTTTTTATTATATTTGTTCTATTAAATATTATTTTAATTGTACATTTTATCAAATGACAGAACATTGAATAGTTGCCTTCAAAAACTGTCCAGTCATTAAAAAAAACACTTCCGAATTCAAACAATTAAATGGCGGCAGTTTCTTTCTTCCTGTCGTTTGATAAATTCCTCTGTTTTTCTCTCATTACAGCTCGCTTAGTAGATTAAAATTCAGAACTGCAAATAAAGTAGGTATTTCTCAGTAAGTGTAGAAGTTCGGTCTAAACGCTTTGGCTCGTAGTGCATCGCTATCCTGTTTTACATTCTTCAATGTAAAAATTTAGTTCTACGGTGACTTATGGTGTATGTTTAAAATAAATACAAATTATCAATATTTAATGTCTTTCAGTAGGAGTCAGTAGTCGGAATATATAGGGATTAAATTAAATATATATTTTAAATAACTATTTCGTATGAAAATCTCCTAAAAAGTTGGTATGGCTGTGTTGGAAGGGATTTGCGTTAAACTTAATTTCAGAAGATCATAGGAAGAAATAGGAACTGATCGCCAACATAAACCTTGACACTTGCCAACAGAAATAAGATACGCAAGTTATTCCGACTGATGCCGTTCTATTGCTTACTCAATTATAACTTTTGCAAGATAAAACTTTAATTTATATTTATTAGTAAACGAATCTTTTTCAAATGAAATATGTAGCATTTATTTAAAGTGACTACGATATTATATTTCATATATATATTGAGTGGAAATATGCTGAATTTCAGACATTTCATTAAAGGATTTAAATTTTGAAATCCACACTGTTAAAAATATATACTCAAAAATATGTAAAATGTACTCATTTTTGAGTACATTCGATGCTTATCATAGATCCAAATACATGTTTCATTTTTGAAAAAGACATGCACTCAAAAATGAGTTAAAGTGAATAAACAGAGCAGATGCTAACCTAAATAGGCTGTCTTCATAAATCACTTCCAATAAATATAGGCAATTACAATCAGGACTTACCGGGAATCGAATGCGGATTACCAAGAGCCTTATCCGTTAAATTACCAGGGCGACGTGAAGAAGTTATAAACAGAAGTATTGTTTAAAAGGTGTGCTAAAAGAATGGGAAGTAAGGTAATTGAGTTGTAATAACTTAGTTTCCATTTAAGCAATCGACATCAAATAGTGTAGAAAACTATTTTCTGAACAACTATTTTAAGTTTGTCAAGTCGCTTTGTTAAGATGACTTGAACAGAAGGAGATTAGTAATATTAAATCACACCTCTCATTTTTGAGAAAGTACGGTTACTTAAATTTGAGTACGTCATTTCGATGCTATGTCATTCATTTTCGATGCTATGTACGCAAAGAAAAACGAGTAGTTTGAGGTACTCATATTTAAGTATCTCTTTTTTTTTACAGTACAGTTACCACGCGAACTTACCAATGAATATAAAGCCTGTGTCGATTGGCCGTTAGTGGTTGACCCACTAGCACAAAACAGGCCCGTCCGGCCACCCAAGTCAGACCAGGACAGATTTATTGATTTCTTAAAACGCTACAGGTTATTGTACATTTAAGGGGACTCGGTACCCCAAAATTGATGAAAATGGCAAAAAAGTTTTTATTGGTTTAAAATAACGCTTCAACTTTCTAGCATGTTTTCCCAAAGTTTCAAAACGATTGAATAAATATTAATCATATTATGAACGTTTTCTTCACTCCTTATGCAATGTGTTACATAGAGAAAGTCATAAACCAAATGTAAAAATGGGTACATTTAATCAAAATAATATCAATGTATCAAAGGATTGCTTCTACAGGACTGTTATAAAGATGTGTTACCTGCCAAACGCAAAATGCCAATGAAATTGTACACATCATCAACTAGTTCAGGTATCCCAAAGATACATTTGTAAACAAAAAGCGAGTCAGTGTTTTTTTTGTCAAACTTTGTATGTGAATACAACTAAGAATTATACATACTATGAAAAAGACTTCAAAATCTTTAGGGTCAGACGGGAAATTAATTTACTGAAACTCTGTGTGTGAATTGATTTGCACAAAAGACAATAGAGGAAAATGCGGCGTACTGCAAAATCTCTTATTTTTCAATAGGCCGCCTTATCAGGGATTTTGCACTCAAACTTGTAAATATTGCAATGCATAAAGAGAAAAAGTAATTTAAGAATAAATAAGGAGTAACTTATGCTGTAGGGTGCTTTAATTTTACAGTGAGTGTCATGTATAAAACCACTAAAAAATTTTCAGTTTTCTCTGCATTACACTCAAAATTAAAGTAAATTATATAAATATCTGCAGTCAATTTTTGTTTCATAATGTTCAGTAGTCAGTGGTTTGCCAAAAATGTATTACAAGAATAAAAATTTGCTTGACAGTGAGTGATTTTATTGTGTTTTTAGAAATTTTACTTGCATTGAATACTGAAAGTGACATTTTTATTTAAAGTTGGAGCGAAACAAAATAATTATTATTTGTCATTAATTTTGCATAATTTGTAGGATATATATACGTTATTTATGTGAAAAAATATTTGAGTTAATTGGGACATTTATAATAAATTATTTTCAATACTGAAATCTTTAAATGCATTTATCTCAGCTTGCTGTTTTCGTGAACATACACCTACTTAAAATACTAAAACTCAAGCAAATATGTATGAATTATTGTGAAATTTTTTTAACCTGTACACAAGAGTATATTGAATAGAATTAGGGATGGAATAAGAAAAATATTAAAAACAATTTATTTAAAAAAATAAAATGTTTAAGAATTAGAGTATTTTGGAAAAAAATAGCCAATTTTTCACTAATTATTTTTTTTCTCCTAAACTAAACAACTTATGCCAAATCCGATCCCTAAAGTTATTAAGCATAAATCAATACAGCTTACAAAAAAATTCGATGCAAAAAAATGAAATCTGAAAAAGAAGAAGCATTTTGAAAAATGCCTTAAATCTTCGAAAAATTTAACAAAAATTTAATTTTTGAAAAAGTTTGAAGAAATTTCAAAAAATTTTTCTTCTAAATCTTCTTTCCTGAACAGTTTACATGTAGTCATCACAAAAATATTTAAGTTTGTATCAAATTATAGAAAATAAATTTTGGGGTACCAAGTCCTCTTAAAAGAAATTACAAAGTTCAACCCTTGTTGGGAACAAACGCAGCTCCGAAAGGGACTGACAAAAAGCAAAATTTTCTTCTGTCTGTCAATACAACGCAAACAGAAAAACATTTACAATTTTAGTTAGATAGATTTGAAAGTTAAGTACATACATATATAGGCATGATCAGATATAAATAATTTATTATTAGTGCGTTATTTATAAGGAGATAATGACGTTTTTAATATATAGGTAGTTATATAATTTTTTTGTCATTACTTGAAATGATTCGTCAAATATTTTGCGGATTTGTTTGACTGAGAAATGACTACTCATTTCTTGAGACTCCATATTCCGCATGTTTATGAAATATGTTGAACATAAATTCAACGTTTTAAATTAACATAATAATATCATGCACTTATTAATATTATTAACCTATTATCGCCAAATGTCCTATTGTAGAATTAGAACAGTAGTACTGTGGCGATAAGAAATGTCCTTACTTTAGATTGTTTTTTACTCTTAACAATATTCTATTTTTGCTTAAAAGAAATCTACCTTTTTAGATAAGCTTCTGACTGACGGTTGTCGAGTTTGATAACAAAAATCAATGATATTTTTGGTTGATAAGAACGTTATCGTAGAGAGGTAAAGAATTGTAGGTGGCACGTCCTTTCTAACGTCCATGTTTCCAGTGGTAAGTTTGTTTTTAAAATACTGAATTTTATTTAATAATATATCCCTTTTTTATTTTCATACTTTAATAAGTTATATATCATGAATGCAAAAAATATAAACGACGCAACGTTCTGCTTATTAGAGCAAATTCAATGAAATTAAATCGATTATTAAAAAAAATGCCTAGATTCACATTTTCCACGTGAAATTAGAAAAACCTCATATTTCCATTTCTGTTCATCAACATTTTATGTGTCAAGAAGCGTATAATTCGAAATTGATAAAAGATTAATAGTCTTCCATTTCAACTGTGAGCAATTTTCCCTAAAATTAATATATCCATTTGACTCAAATTGGTCATACTTTCATATGAGTATTTTTGCAATGCCTTTAATATGGTGATGAATTAAAAAAAAAAAGTCTTTTGTGTAATTTTCGAATCTTTAGACTATTTCTACGTGTATTTTATATAAATAAACTATATGACCATATAATACGCGCGGCTAGGGCAATTTTAGAAAAAAGAAGCCCCTTTGCCCCTTTTTCAAAGTTGTCCCTTTTGCATGTCAAATTTGGTTGTTGTAGGCATGGTCAAGATACATTAATAACCAAAAAATTCGTTAATTAATATATATACCTTATTTGACATACGAATATTTTTAAAACTAATAATATGCTTTATTCTGGTAACCTTAAAACGCGTAGAAACACCAAAATGTAGACATCTGAATTTTGACCCGAAGAAAACCTATTCGTTATACATATTTCATATAAGGTAATAATTAAAATTTTGCAATTTCGACATTTTAATAAAATCCCGCTTATACTGATAAACCCCACTTAACAAACTGTAAAATTCTGCAAAGTTGTTATAATAATAAATGCAAACAAAAAAATATTTCGTTATAAAATACAGTAATAAGAATTCGCCATTGATTAGATTTTATTAATAGATGCCTGAACTAAAATCTTTATTATATTGGCTACTTATCGTTGCTTATTTGCTACTTAGTGCATCGGCTAAAGGGGGCCCTGCTCCTTTATTTTCTCCGACACTAGTCCCAAACTTTTAAATATTTTTATACATAATTTAAAGATGGAAAATTGTCAAATTTCATTCAAATAAAATTTTCATCAGTTAACTTTTGACGTGAATATGTCTTTCTTTTCGATACAGGTATATTTGCACGCAGTCGCATAGTAAAAAACGACATTTGTAAAATCTTTAAAATTATATAATCAGTATACGGGGATAAATACATACAATTGTGTAGAGAATGATGGAAGTTTCTAACAAACCTATTATTAAGCCTTTGTACCACTTGGGGAAAGGAGATATCACCAACTCCACGTGGAACCATTCTATGGTGATAAATGATATACCATCGGGTAGTGGAAGGTAAATCTCGTCGATCAGGCCAAATATTAACCAATACTTCCGGCGACATAACTAATTTTGGTATCAGTCTATGAGGAAATAACACACCATCAAGTAGAGGGAAGTAGGGCACATCGCCCAGGCCGATTTTTAATCCATTACCCTCTCTGACCTCTGTATACCCACTGGAAGGGAGTGTTGCCGCCTTAGCTGCACTGCTGCAGTATGCGATTTCGCCCTAACTCCTCGCGGGGAATCATCCTTTGAGGATAAACGACCTATGATCCTGTAGAGGAAGGTGCGCCACTCCAACCAGGTTGCTCATTTATCCTCTCCTCTCCCATGACCTTTGTACCGTAGGTGCCTAAAAGTATTCACGAACCAAACTTTGCGGTAAAGTGCAACCTGCACCTACCCAATTTTTTTTCTAATATTTTCCAATGAATTTTCTACGTTTTCTCTTATTTTCAACTAAAAGTTCGGTTAATTCTTAAGAATGCTTAAAATAATTCCTAGGAAGCGATTTAAATGTTGAAAAGGGAGGGGCTCAAGTGTCAAGTCTCCCACAATCTCGAATAAAAAGTTTCTGGTTGCGCACCAGCTCTCATTTATACACTCCGTTATGTGTTTTGCTTTAGTTCAAGATTTTACACGACACTTTTTGATACATTGATTGCATTTTTCACAAGTAAGGTTTCAATCAAGTGGATGTTTTTTTTCAATATCACTTTTAATGTAATTGTGATTTTTTTTCGTATAGTCAAGATGGCAGTACCGTCTTCAAAACATTGCAAGAGTAGTTTTTATGGTGATGTTGGGATGTTGTCGTTTACAAATATATTTGAAAGAAGCGGGAGCTCGGGGGAGGGAGGAGGCGTCCTTGCACTAATTAGTATAGATGATGAATAGTTTTTTTTATTCGAACATCGAAGGACTCGTTTGTGAGGTAGGAGTAGTGAATTAAATTGATTAGGTACTTTTTTAGGAGCAATGGAATCAGATTGTATTACTTATGCACGAAGCCGCCGGTCCAGGCACGATCGAACGCCCCTTAGCAACATCCAGGAAGAATGCAATTGTGTTATATGGAGGAGCTAGTAGTTTTCTTTTGTTGGCAACCAACCAATACCTATTTATAAATTTCTGACCAAAAGGGGCTCCACCGGCTTGATAGCGGTTCCCACTCGCCCACGCATCTTCTGAAGATTTCCCTGATACCGGGTCCTTTTCATAATTTTGATTGGTTTGGTTTTGGTTAATTAATGTCACACTAGAGCTGCACAGTTGGCTATTGGCGACGGTTCAGGGCCTATCTCGAAGGAAAGACCCGAGAACGATGCCTTGTATTTTTGAACCAATGGTCAGATGACGAGTACAACACCTAAGCCTGACACCCAACGTAACCTCAGTTGGTGTCAGGACATTGGAACTCGATCAGATTTATCGTGCACCAGTTCCATATACACGCCAGTATAATTCGTGGGATGTTCTGGACGACTTTCTAGTATTTTTGTAGCGAAAGCTGCCAACCCTCCGATAGCTAGATCACTACTTTTTTACTTTTCTTTGTCAAGTCCATCGCACGGGCTCAAACTAGCAATCCTCTAATTACCAACTGAACGCCTTTATACTCATAATTTTGAACAACATTTTGAACATAATTTTGATCTGATAAGGACAATATCTGAACTAGTACCCCACTTTTTAAGCTACTATTATAAAATCACCATGAAGATATTCGAATGAATTTAAAGTGCACCAGTTTTTATAACCTTTTCTTTAGGCTGTTTATATATTTTGGACTAAACTTTTAATTGTTTACCTAGACTTATTTTAATCTCGACAAGTCGTTTATACTCCATTTGAATTATTTTCGGCTGTTGGCATCGAATTCTCACTAATAAACAAATATGCGAAGCGGCGTGTTTTCCTTTGTTTATTTGTTTAGATTCAAGTTTCGGTTCGCATTCCAATTTATTTAGAATCATCTCTTTAATTTTTTTTTAATTCAAGTAAGCTTGTAATTAGAAACAACTTTCAAGATTAAATTGTCTACTTCAAAACTAGTGTAAGTATTTGGGGAATTTTACAGGAAATCTTAATGAATCTTCCTTTATACTTAGTTTTGACACTACCCTAATCTGAACCTTTGTTAACAGTGAAACTATGCTTCTAGTAAATTGTGCACTTATTGTTTATGAATTTAGATAGTTGATATGATGCATAATTGATCGTTTAAATGTTATTTAATAAAACCTCATGTTATTTTGTGAAACCTATTTAATAATTTTTATTTGCATTACATCCATGATTCATAGTCTGGATATTCAACGTCATGTGTCTTATTCTTGCTGATCTTATTCTGATAATCTTATTTTTTAAATTTGACAGTAGTTCTTATATTTAAAAATTTTATATGCATTTTTTTTCTTCATAATTTCGAGTTTTATCTAATATTCATTTACATTTTCATTAAAAAATTTGTCTTAAAATAAATCTTGGTTTCGTGTGTGTTTTAAAACGAACATTATTTATATTTCCAAAGGATATTGGTATGATTTTTTTGTCGGTAAATGATTGCACTAAAAATTAATTTAAAGCAAAGCAATATGATTCTGGATTTTAAAAATACATAAATTTTAAATACCTAATTTTTTAATTTTTAAAGTTAA
This sequence comes from Troglohyphantes excavatus, assembly GCA_963932185.1. Taxonomy (NCBI): domain Eukaryota; kingdom Metazoa; phylum Arthropoda; class Arachnida; order Araneae; family Linyphiidae; genus Troglohyphantes; species Troglohyphantes excavatus. Next base: position 50,703,455 of record OZ010669.1, read on the forward strand.
TTTATGAATATTGTATTGTATCGATATTTGCAATGCTACACGTTCTTAGTGACAAAAACCGATTTGGTAAAAGTTTACTGTACGGTCACCCTTGGCGACTTTTTCAAAATCTCGCCAAAAGTCGCCATTTTGGCGACTTTTTGCATGAGCGTGATCTAAAGAACGAAAATTAAATAATGGCGGCCAACATTCTGTTTTCGAAAAGGGTTGCTGGGTAAAGACTTGCCTTCGATAGCGGGTTTGGCTGTGTTTTGAAATGGTCGCCAAACGACCCGATGCGTTGCCCACAGTGGTTGCGCATGCATATTTTTTTCTGAACTTTATAAAACACAGGTAAACACAGAATTACAGTTAACAACTCGAGAGTTGCGTCTTATTTTCGGATGATTGATCGGATGACTTCTACTTTGTAATGGGCTATTGGTGACAGTTCAAAACTCATTTCAAAGGATTTCTATTACGTCTGCACGATTGAATGAAATAACGTCGCACTTGAGCTCCACAATGGGCTAATGGCGACGGTTTAAAATTGATTTCGAAGCTTTGCTTTGGTTAATTAACCCCTCCGGGTTGTCGATCATGGTGCTTACAGGCAATCCTCCGGGCCGTCGTTTGGGGCATTTCGAAGGCACTCTTAAGCGCACATGCGTTCCGCGCGCTTAAAGTCACAGGATCCTACCGTCGATTTTGTGGTCTCCGGCCTTCGGCCTCCGACTACTCAGGATCACATCCGTGACCCCCTCCGGGCAGTTGATCATGGTGCTTACAGGCAATCCTCCGGGCCGTCGTTTGGGGCTACTCATCGTTTTGAGGACCGGGCAATGGCGAAATTTTATCAAAAAACACTTGAACCAAAAAATATTTAGAAAAAACTACAACAGGGGAATAAAATTTAAAATTTTGAAGAAAAAGCACTTACCAGACAATGATCAATCGTGTGTTTGTGAACCACGTACCCTTCCTAATAATTCTACACACACAATGCGCATTTTTACCTTCCTTTTGACACGTCCACTGCCCACACTGAAACCGAAATTCAGTTTAAAAATCCCAATATTTAAGCCGAAGAAGTCACGTGACCTTCCGAACCAATCCCACAAATTCTTATAATTTCGAATAGAATAATTCTTAGTCCCGCACTTTCGAATAAAATAATTCTTAATCCCGCACAAAAACCACGTCACTCTTTAAACCAATCAAGGAAATTCCTATGCCGGGAAGTCACGTGATTCTGCGAACGAATCCCGCAAATTCTTATCCTTTCATATTTGTAAACAATTATCCCATTCCCAGATTGAGAAGTGAATCGCCCGAAAAAGTCGCCAAAAGCTACCCGCTTATGATTGGAAATATGATTGGAAATCCCAACCGATTGCTGCAATTCCTTATCGGGTTGGAGGAGTTGCCATTTAAAAAAAATTATTGCTAAATGTAGGAAAATCGCGCCAAGGGTGACCGTACAGTAAACCTGAGCCACCGATTTAGTTGCCAATTACAGAACTACATTTCCCCTACATCGGTGTTTGGTGCCAGATTTTTCGAAAAATCAGTTGTAACGTAGAATACATTTTAACCCAGTCGTCCTTTGCCTACTTTTCCTGAAAATCCTATATTCGCAACGATAAAACGTTGCTGGGTGACAAAAGCTGGTTTGGTTGCCAATGAATTAACGCCGTTTCCCCCCCGCATAGGCGTTTGGTTCCGGGCAACCGTAAAGTACAGATTAACAAAAAAAATTTAATAGTAATTTTGCTTGTTGACATATTGTTTTTAAGTATTCTTTAAATTAATTTTTGTATTTTTTAAGTAACCAATATTAAATTTACACTATTTGTTACTCTACGTTAGTTTATTTAATTTGTTTAAATTTTTGTACCATATTAAATTTTTCTAAAATAAATTTCTATGATATGTTTGAGTATTGGGCTTACTGTTAGATTTTAATTGTATATGAATAGCATATATGCAAAACTAAAGTTGGTATGAAATATATCCAATCAGGGAATCAAAAATAGCGAGATTGTAAGTGATCTGGGTGTATTAGTAAATGAGGATTTTAAAATGAGTCATCAATGTACAGCGGCTAGCAAAAAAGCTAATAGAATGTTGGGGTACATTAGAAAAATTGTTTCATCTAAATCTAAGGATATTATCTTGCCATTGTACAGAGGTTTAGTAAGGCCACATCTTGAGTATGCTGTACAGTTCTGGTCACCATATCTTAAAAAAGACATTGAATTGTTAGAGAAAATTCAGCACAAGGCTACTAAAATGGTTCAAGGGTTTTCAGGCATGAATTATGAAGATAGATTAAGAAATTTGAATATGTATACTCTGGAAGAGAGAAGGGTTAGGGGTGATTTGATTCAAATTTATCAAACAAGGAGATGTGGAGGGTTTAGATTTTAATATGAGTGATAGAACGAGAGGTCATGGGTTTAAGTTAAACAAATCTCATTTTAATCGGGAAGGGAGAAAACACTATTTCTATAATAGGGTAATAGACAAATGGAACAACTTGCCAGTGAATATTGTTAATTGTAAAGGAGTAACGGATTTTAAGAAGAAGTTAGATATGCATTGTGGGATAGTTAAGAGGTACTAGATGGACCAACCTTGTTGGGCCTTGAGCCTGTTGTTGGTCGTCAATATTTGTATATGTATATGAAGATCATGTTAACCCACATGATAGACAAGTAATACATTATAGTTAACTTATGACTCACAGACATTAATTCTTGTGCATTAAAAAAAAAAAATATATATATATATATATATATATATATATATATATATATATATATATATATATATATATATAATTAGTGTTCACATAGTTTTAAAAAAGGGCAGGGGGGATTTGTCAAAAAGGGCACTTTTTGTTAAGTAAAAGGGCACTTTTTGTTATGTAAAAGGTCACTTTTTATTATGTAAAAGGGCAAAGGGTACGATTGGGATACCAAGGCAATCCTACAGACCTACGTTTTTGCGGAAAATATTTTTTTTTTAATTACAGGGCGCAAAGAAGCAGGGCTGCCACAGGCGACTATTTAGGCGACTAAAGCGACTTTTTTTAAGATTCGGCGACTATGGCGACTATATTTGTTAAAATAGTGCCAAAAGCGACTATTTTCATCAAAACCCTCTACTTTTTTTAGCTTTGGGCGACTATTTTTTGATAACTTTTTTTGACAACACTGATTTTCAACTAATATTTCACAGAATCACGCACCGTTTAACTCATTTTGAAGTATCACGTAATCTGATTGGCTGTTGCATACGGCGCCAATGTACTGCTATTTGGCGATTCTAAAAGACAAACAGTCGAAGAATTAACACCATTAAACGCTGCAGGATGTGTTTACAAATAAATAATAGTTGCCAAGCATGTTTATCACCAATAGACATCGCTTTCTTTACCTTTTAGAGAGCAATTTGCGTGTAGGTTGCGTGTGTTACTTCTAGAATTCACTGCGCGAAGCAAAGAACATTAGATATACCTCAGATATGAAAATCTTCCGAGGTTCCGCCGTTTTCCTTTGTTTTTTTATTACTATTAATTTAATAAATGCATCAGGTTTTTTTTTTAATTTTCTAAAATATTACCAAATATACTCGCGTATATTCCGAAAATTTTTAGTTAAAAATTTCAGTTGAAGGTGTAGCCTATATGCATGTTACTTAAAATAATTGCATAAAATAGCTGGGATTTCGAGCTGTATCGCAGCGATTACGTTTCTCGGTGTCGGTGTATCGCAATTTTAAACAAATATCGTTATTGGCAAAATCGTTGTAATCAAAATTGCTGTAAAAAATATCAAGGATGAGAATTCTAAGCCAAAATTGGTATCCTGCGCCAAATTGCTACAAAACCGCATTTATGTCGAAATTTGATGGTTCAATATCTTTCGTTGCGTAATGGCGTTGTTTTAAGAATTTTTTCGCTCATGAAAACTCTGGAATTGTAGATAATCAGTATACGCGGCCTGCTTCAGTTCGTTTATTGTTTTTTCGAAAAATCAATGTTCAATCTTAAAAAAAATTCAGATAATTTCACAAAAATTTAGCATTTTTCATATCTAGAAATATTTGCGATCTTCGTCAAACGGGGAAGATATCTCTCGAAAGTTAAGATAATTATAATTTCGGCGCATGTATCGAACAGTGGCGTAGCCAGGATTGTCCGAAGGGGGGGGTCCATAAATTATTTTTGATCCGACCAAAACCAAATATATTTTTTTTATTAATAACTGATTTGAAATTTTTTAACTAATAATTTTAATTAAATTTAATTAATAATTTGAAAAAAATTTAGTTAGTAATTTGATAAAAGTTAATTAATAATTTTAAATTATTAATTTTAATTAATCATTTTAAATTAGCAATTTTAATTAATAATTTTTAATTAATCATTTTTAATTAATCATTTTTAATTAATCATTTTTAATTAATAATTTTAAATTAGCAATTTTACTTGATAATATTAAATTAGTAATTTTAATTAATCATAATCATTTTTAAGTAGTAATTTTAAATTAGTAAATTTAAATTATGATATTTTTTAATTTAAGCAGTAGTTTTAAATTAAAATTAATAATTTTAATTGATTAAATATTATTTATAAATTATAATTAAGAAGTAAATTAAAAGCTTAAAACACGTAGGCAGTGGCGTCACACAAAAAAAAATTGGGGGGGGGGGGTGAGACAAGAAATTTCCCAACTTAACGATTCGAAATTCCCAACTTAACGGCGTCGGGTACGAATACCAGCTCGGGTGTTATTCTCGTTATCTGACCATGATTAAAAAATACGAGGCATTATTCCCAGGTCTTTTCTTCGGGATAGGCCCCGAACCGTCGCTTGGTTAATTGGTTAATCACAAAACAAAACAAAATAACAAAAAAAAATCCTAGACACGAGACTATAAATTTATATGGGACTGACGCGCCTGTCCCATATATTCGAAGCGCCATGGCGCTTCGAATATTAGCTGAAAGAAATTTTACATTGTGGAAGGCAAAACCAATAGGGTTATATGAAACAAAAGTGATTTTCGAATAAAAAGGAGATGATTTTGATTTAGACAATCGCACCTAACACAATTAAAAGAGAAGTTATTTTAATAAAAAGAACACTGTGTGACGTTTGCGTAAAGTGCAACGCATTATATTTTAAAATTCTTTAAATGATAATCTGAACGTTAAAACATATAATATAACTTTGACAATAACGAACAACAGAATGAGCAGATGCGACCATTTTTTAGTCGCCTGCTGGAAATCTGAAAACATTGCTCCTTAATTTAAACAATTTATTATATATTTAAAATGTGGGATTTTTATTTAAGGAAACGATGCCACGGTTAAAATTTTTTTTCGCTTGACGCAATAAAAAATACAATGAAATTTATAAAACAGTTCCGCCACTGGCGTTGCCTCGGCTACAGACTACATTAGTCAACTCCACCTGGAGCCTTAGCGTCATATCGGTAGAAAGTGTGCAGTGAACTCTGAAACCAAACACACGAATTTAAGTTTAATTTTACAAGTTGGACAATTTCTAATTTTCTCTTAATAACCTTGGTGTTTTTGCTTTCATTTGTTAAAAATATTAATTTTCTTCAGACATAAATTTTCCCAACTCGGGTATTTATAAACCTTGAAATTCCAAACTTTTAGGGTTTCCAAATTATTGGGGGGGGGGGGGCAAGCAATTTCTGGATTGATGCACTGTGAATTCCGGCTCAACTGCCGCCCCATTTCAAGTGTTAAGAAAAGTATCCTTTTACATGTACAAACAAGCAAGACAATCATACAGACCTACTACCCCCCCTCCCCCCCCCCACACACACAAAGTCGAATTTCCTGTCTTCAAGGTTGTTTCACCATTGTTCTCCTTAAGATCATCCCTTCAGGGGACAGAAGGGAAAGGAGCAGGAGATACATGTGGGGTATACCAGGAAATAAATGCGACGTGTGTTTTCTCTATAGAAATCAAAGAAAAAAATCTTTTTTTTTCTTTTTTTTGCATTTGTTATTTATCAAAAAAAAAATTAACTTGGCTATGGGGGGGGTTCTAACCCAAAGTAACCCAATGCTGGCTACGCCTCTGGTATCGAATGCAACCTTTCAATTGGAGCTCTTTTTATATGTTTTTTTAATGCATGGAAACCTTGAAATTGCGGAAATTCGCTAAACGAGATCTGCTGAGATCTGCGTTTCAAGACTTGCAATCCTTTTGCATCAGATATATAAATTCATGTATTTCATTACTTCCTGTTTTATCATGATTTGTTTTGCACAACTTAACAAAATTGCATTATATTTTTTGAAAATATAGTTTAATTCACGAATTTGAAATTTAGGACTTGTCATTTTCAGTAATAAAAATTGATTTTTTTAATAAAGAAACTCGTTTCTTTTCGTTTGGTTGGTATTCAAATTCCAATTGAATTATATTTTGTTTAAACGTTTATATATTTTTATTATACTAATTATTTTTATTTGAAATTTACCTTTCCCACAACTGTTCCACTTAAAAAAATATGGCTTTTATTTACCTTTTTGGAAATTTTCAAATTTCTTATTAAACTAACTTTTTAGTGTGTAATTTTTAATGATTTATATTAACATGCTTAAAACAACTAGCAAGGTTAGGTCAGTGTTTTGAAAAAAATTCTTCAATAAATGTAAAGTTTCTGTGGAAAAAATAAATTAATATCATTTCCCATAGACAGTAGCATCCTTCTTAATTGATTTCATGCACTACATATGCAAAATTTGCAATACTGATTTGGTTAATGTATAAACCACATTTCACTGGAAAAAAAATCCACATATTTTAGTTAAGTATATATTGAAAATATATATATATAAATTCATTAATTTTTAATTAAGAACTCATTTTCGTTAAATATTTTCAACTGCCTTTAAATAGTCTCATTTAAAGCATATGCCTTTTAAGTTTATTTAGTCAGCTAATAACCTTATTCGCAGCAAATCAATTCTTAATTAGGTCAAAAATCAACATTTTATTGTCTTAATTTCTTTGATTATCAAAAATGGAAATTTTAACATTTCTAGGGATTTTGCATAAGTTAGCTGGTAAAATTAGTTAAACCTTCAAAGAACTTTATATCTGATTATCAGAATCTAATATGTGTTGTTTGATTTTCTTCAAATTTGGCATGAACGTTGTTTGAAGTCATTAAGCTCAACATACGAGTTTTGTTGTTGTGGGGCCTATGTATTAAAGTTAGCATAAAAATCGAATCATGCATTGGTTCAACAAAAAGTTTCATAATTAGAAGTATTTGATGCAACCCTCAATTGTTCCCAGAACTACTTGTGTAAACTTTGATGGAATTAAGTAGATATCTTTATAAAACTTAATAAATTATTCAGAGTTTTAAGGAAAGATTTATACTTTTAGATTTGTGATTACGTAGACAAAAGTTTTGGGTGTATTTTTTTTGGTTGAGAATTTTACTCCTATTTTTAATATGAATGCAATTAGCAAGTTTCGGGATATAAACAACTTATCCTTACTACTAAATTTGGTTAAAAGACTGCAATTATAAAAGTGATTTGATTCATTTTTGAATTTTTTTTTTTGCTTTTCAAAATGTGGAAGTTGTTTTTATTTTCCACTTTTTATTAAACTATTGTTTGGTTTAGCAAGCTATCTGTTATAAACTGATATTTATTAATACCAAGCTCAGCAAAAAATATCTGGCAATATGCTGACAATTTTTGTGAATGCAGTATTTTTATAACCAATGCCTTCAGTCATATTCTATTATGTTTCTTTAAAAGTAGGCATATGTTCTTCAGGTATTTTTACATACGTTAATTTTTAAAAAAAAGCAAATATTGGTGCAAAAATGCACTTTTACAAAACAGTAATTGTTATAAGGTTTAAAAATGGAATTTGTTCATATCTAGTGAATATATACATTTTTTATTTATGCAGTCTATTTAAGAAAAGGAGTATAAAGTACATATTTAGAATTGTCTAAAAACAGTGACAATAATAAAAATAATATCAATTTGTAATATTACTTGCATTTAATAAAATGCCTTTGTCGCAATTTGTTTAACGTTTGTCGCAATTTACTGCTTTTAGTCATCTTTGCTAAATATGTGCATAATTGAGGAGACTATTTAGGATACTATTTTTTATCTCTGAGGAGACTATTTAGACTACTATTTTTGATGTCTGAGGATACTAAAGCTACTATTTTCAAAGGTACAACTCAGTGGCAGCCCTGAGATATTGAAAAAAGGCAGGGCACATTTTTCACTTCTAAAAAGGGCAGGGAGCATCGGCACTTACAAAAAAAAGGGCAGGGCGTGGCGCCCTTTGAAAAACGCATAACTGGAACACTATATGAAATTGTCCCCAAAAGGTCAATTTATTGGCTATGTGTATTTAACCTATGTTTTTAATTTCAGCATGTCCAATTATCCTCCTAATCAAAATTTCGGAGGTTATATTGCAAATCCAAATTTTCCCCCAGCAGCTGTACAGCCCGTTCAAAATTATCAAATCAACGTGATGGCTTATCCTGCAACTACTGGATACCAAAATCCAGGCAGTAAGTAAATGTAACGCTTTCTTTGACTCTTTCAACTATATAATAATAAGTATGAAGTTTAATTATAATTTTATACAGTCTTTGAAAGATTTGAAATAATTTATAATTTTATTAAGCTTAAAGTCTAACGATTTGCAATATGCTTTTTATAATTTTATTAAGCTTAAAGTCTAACGATTTGCAATATGCTTTTTGTTATTTTAGCAAACAAAACATTTCTCGAACAGAAGGAATATAAACAAACTTTTTTGAAATTTAAATATTATAAAGCAATATTCCTGTATATAATAATTCAGAAAAAATAATAATTACACTTATAAAATAAAGCAAATTAAAACATTTTTAAAAATCAAATTTGAAATGAGTTAATCATAATATCATAATAATTTTAGTTTCATTGTAATTTTTAAAATGCAAAATTTGGTATTCAATTTTTAAACAAATTTTGCTTTTTTTTAAAAAAAATAAAACATTTAAAAAAATCTAGACTTTAAAAAAAAAAAGCAACTACACCTATAAACTTTAAAAACAAAGTTATTGTGAAATATATAGCCAAATGTTGGCAATATTAATATATATGATATGCACTTTATTTATCTCTATTATGCATATTAATATTTTCTTCAACTTTTACAGTGCCTTCAAACCAGCCACAAGTGCAAGTCAGCCCTGGCTATGCTGGTGGAAGTAAGAATTCTTTTCCTTTTCACATGATGTCACACCTTTTCTTCATATTTTTGATGCTCCTCCCCCATGTCACAAACTGTCACACTTCATGATACTCTGTCACATTCCCAAATTTTTCTACAAAAATGTGTTAATATGTTAAGAAATTTATGTTAATTCAGCAGTAATGAACTAATTATTAATAATTAACAACTAGTTGCTAATTAGCATAACTGCTAATTATTAAGGACTAATTACAATAATTCCTAATTAGCATTTATTTTTTATATTGGCAAATATTCTAGGAATGGAACTAGTTGAGCCCCCCTCTCCTGATTTTTAAATTGCTACACCATTGTCTTCTACCAACAATATTAACCCAGCAAGTAATAAATTATGTATATATATATATATATATATATATATATATATATATATATATATATATATATATATATATATATATATATATATATATATATATATATATATATACTGGCAGTTCAGAAACAAAGAACTAAGTTATAGATGGCATTTGAAATTTTATTTTGCAACTTTATTTTTGGACTGCAACTATCGATTCCAACCGGAAGCTATACGGTTTATTTTTCTTAAATTGTTTGTAGTTTCTGTGGATTTGCAATGTGTGTGATGTCACACTTCTTGTAACTCCCTCCCCCCATTGTCACAGCTTCATGAGCCCCTCCCCTGTCCAAGCGTGACCTCATTTGTGGATGGACCCTTATTCAGGCATGCAGTTTTTCCTTAAATTAGCAGAAATCCACTAATTTAATTTTATAAAATGATATAAGTAGTATGCATATCAGTCACCATGAAAATGTAAAATCAGCTAATTTTTTGTTTGACCAATCACCCATGTTTTTTTTATTGTTACATGCCCATTGATTGATTTAATCCTATCCAAATTATAAACCAAATAAATGAATGTAAAACTTTGTGAAAAATTTTCTGTATATTATAGCATCGTTAATTGAATTTTTTTTTTGTATTTTGGTTCAAATACTTTTTCTTTTCAAATGCTTTATAGTTTATGCTTTTTTAAGTTGACATACAATTTTTTATCTGAAGTTTTTTTCTAAGAAAAATTGAGAGTAATATGTGGGTTCACCAGTTTCATTATTCAGGAAGACTAAGGTATTACAAGAAACACAGCTTTTCACTCACTATATAAGCGTGGGAAAGTTACTCCTTTTTCAGGAATATTAAAGATCTAGCCGGTAATATATGTGTTATTATAACATTTTTAAAGCTAAAGTTTTTGAGAGTGTGTAAAGGCTTTAATTTACAATTTAGAATGAATATTCTAATAAAATATTGAATATGATAAATTTTTAATTTGCTTTTTATATTTTGCAGTGACTTCAAACCAGCAACATGTACAACAAGTCAGCCCTGGATATCCTGGTGGAAGTAAGCAATTTTCCAATTCTCTTAAGATTTGATGGTCTAATCAAAATGAATTTCTTGAGCTCTTACATCAAAAGTATTTTGTCAGGTTTAAATTTTCTATAAATATTCAGTGGATTTGATATTTTATAGTGATAGTTAAGTATTCAGTTTAACTAAAATGAACTGCTTTTATGAATTCCAAATATTTATACATTAAATAATTAATTTTCTATGCTTCTTAATCCTCTGACGAATAAGCAAAATTTCGAATCCGTTGGTTTGTTTTCAGGAAAGTTTAATTTATAATTCCAATACATTCTTTTTCTTTCAAAAATATTTTATTTTAGTTATATCAGTAGAAAAAGTTTTCAAATGTCTTCCATATGCTTTAAATTTGGAAATTAATTTAAAAAAGAGATTTTTTATCAACTTTTATATTATGTGTATTACTGGAAAAACTGGAGATACTCGAGCGGATACAGGTTTGTATTTGTTCGGTGGTTAATATAATTTAAACAGTTTCCAAAGGTTACTATATTTTCTTTTCTTTCCACCCTGTAGAATTTTTTTTCTCCAAAGAACTGTCTTAATTTCTTTCAAACCACATCCAAGTTCATCTGGCATATTTTACAATTTTGAATACAATATTTATCCATTTTAATGGACTAATTTATCTTTTACATGATGACTTTCCTTATAATTTTATTGTTTAAAGAAATTGTAAGCAATTTATACTTTACAGTGCCTCCAAATCAACCTCAGCCTGGTGGATATGGAGATTATAATAATACTGGAGGAGGTAAGTACTTGAATATTGTGCGAATCTTGTTACATAAAACTATACACATTGATTATTACAGGTCTCATAACTGGTCCCTATTTTCCCCCAAAAGTCCCTTTTTTGAAAAAAGTATTTTCTTTACCAAGGTCCCTTTTCTCTAAAATATAAATTATCTAGCAATATCTATAACTAGCAAATATTTTTTTTGTACAAATCACCTACATTTCCAATTAAAAATTATTGTAAAATTCCATTGTAAAGTGCAGGAAAGAAGGAAAATGTGATTTTTTTTTCTTATTTCGCAACTAAGTTTTTCTGATGATGTGTTCTGGATCACCTACACAAAAATAAGGGTGAATCCCAAGCACTTCACAATGATGTAGAGTTGCATCTTTGCGTTTGATGCAATATCTCATTTTGAAAATAATGGCAAATAAATATTTTGCTTTAAGTAGTTTCTATTAAAATTAATGTAACCTAAAAAAAATTATGTTCATAAAAGTCCTGTTTTAAAAAGAATTATATCCCTTTCATCCCTACCCTAGTAGCACACGAACATCGTACGACTACCACACGATATCGCTACGACACAGTCAAGTCGGTAGTATATCGTTCATCGTATAAACGACATTAGAAGATATCGTAACGACATCATCAGTACGACATTATGAATGTCAATATCTGTAACGTTCTGTATTTGCTTCCTTATTACTATTAAACTTGCATTTCTTCATGAATTTTAAGTAAAATTACAGAAATAACAAATTTTATTAAATTTATAATTTCACTATTTTTGAATGTCAATTTAACGATATTATCAGATGTCGCCACTGTATCGTATCAGCGATATTAATATTGAAAGGGATCTGGCAACGTGTGGGACTGTTGTTTTCTTCTCTTCAATGGCGGATGTTTACAGCGCACACCGCACGTTGTAAGAATTCAATCATGAAAAAATATAAGCAACACGTTTCGGCTAAGATAAAGACACTGTGATTATAGATGTGCATAAGTGAAATGAGGTAAGTTTATTTTTAATATTAAATTTATAGTTAATTTGATAGTGTAGCTACATTGTCTATTGTGTTGACTGCGCATTCAACACGAGTTAAGTTATTTGTGTTAAATTGTTAGAAGTTATAGCTGTTAGTAAAGAAGGGGGAATGTTTTTAAGTAGAAATTTGGTTTTGTAAAATAAATTTACCTTTGGAAATTTGCATGCAATACTATTTTTATACTAATAATAATAATTATCGGAACAGATGTAGTATAGGACATTTGGCGCGTTTTTGTTTTTGGCGACGAAAAATTGCCGTTAAACAGCGCTATGACGTCATATTATCGTATGATACACTGAAGCATGTTCAGTATACTCGGCTATTTATAAGTTTACAAACAAGATTCCTATTGTATTAAAGTTGAAGTATGATCAACAGTTTTGCTTTTTGTGGTTCAAAACTAACTGTAAACAGCTACAAGAACATGTAACAAATTTTGCAATTGAGTCCAGGATTTGTCAGCAGTGGCTTGGTCGGAAGAGTGTTAGCTCATACTAGGAGAGTTGTGAGTTCGATCCTTGTGTAGTTTACAGCAGAGAGCTTGTAATTGCAAGATACAAGTTTGATCTTCATCGTGCCCAAAACATCTTTGTGTTGATTGCTTTGTGCATGTTAAATGTGATATGACCTAAATGTCCTCGCGTCGGTTTGGGTGTGAAAGTTTAAAATAAATTGTCCTTATCATCTGACAAAATTTACGAGACAGGTCTTTCCTTTGGGATATATATTAAACATCTCCAATTGTGTAGAGCTATTATGTTGTATATTTAAACTGCAAATAATTTATTTTATTATCTAATTTTTTTTATCTATCACTAATAAGTTGCATTTAAAAGCGGCAATTTTAATCAGAATATCTAGAATTATTCATATTATTAAAATGAAAAAGTTGTGTACATATTAACTTTTGATAAAAAAATACGTAGTAATTCATTTTCATATATTTACCTTTCTACATGTAGTATAGAGCTGTTGCGGTTTTTGGAAATACAGCTACACATGTTGCATAATGATTAGCATTTAGCAGTGGCAAATCCGAAAAAAAAATAGTGGGGTGCACAACTTGAAAATTTTATGACTTCTTGAATTCGTCACCTTATTTTGGGTCTCTCAGTGCCGTTTTCTCTTACCTCATCAATGAGGATGCATGACCATGTTTGTCATAGAAATTCTGCACATTTTTTTTATATATCGTAAGTTAATTTTTACATGTTATTTTGAAGTTCGCACAGTGCTTTACCAGCAGAGAATGTTTTAATTGAGAATGCTGATTGTAAGTTATTAAACATTACCAGAACCATGCGCCTGGTGGTAATTTTTTTTAATAGCTATTTATCTTTTATAGAAAGACACCAGTGTTTTTCTTTTGTACTCTACCTATATGAAATAATATTTAAATAAATTAATGCATAATTTTTTTTTATACGTAGTGGCTGCTAGTAAGGAGGTCACGATGAAAGAAACATGCCTGCGCCAAAAGAATGTTCTCCTAGAAGCCTGACTTTTTTGCTTTTCAAGACTTTCCTATTTGAGTGCTTATCATCTTATAGAAACTCCATTTGAAGCAAACATACCGGTATGAATTAATCATCATATTAATAACTTAAGATGTTTTGTACCCAAAGCTTTTTGTTATGTACCATAATCTTGAATGAAAGGTTAATTTTATTACTGTAAACTTTTTATGATCATATTGATATTTTGTCCTAAACATCACATGAGTGTCTGGATTATTGCTTGATACCAAAATTAGGTTTCAAAATACTTCTGATTTGCATTATTATCAATGGTGGATACTTAAAAGTATATAAACAAATACTTAATGAATACTATAATATAATGTTTATAAGATTGAACGTAGTTTATGTATAATGTAGTGTTAAATTAAAGTTTGTGGTACATTTATGTATAAAGCAGGGTATCTTTGTTTAGACAACATTGCTGATTTTTCACTAAAAATTAAATACTAATTGATTTAAAAAAGAAAGAAAAAATCAAAAACATTGATTTAGAAATTGATTAAAATTCCATTTGGAAATAAAAATATCACTGATGATGCCTTTTTCGCCTCCAGCCCTTTCTTTTTTCCGTACTCTACAGTTAATGTGATAAGCTCATTTATAAATATATAATATGAGTTTGTTAAAAAAAACAAATGTTTAATAACAGTTTAAATTGTTGAATAAATATAAGTATGTCTTATATATATTTCTCTTACGCGGTGATCGAAAAACGCATTATTTCTATATGTGGAATGGCAACACGAAACTTTTGTTTACATCAACAATCGCGGTCGCCATTGAATGGCCGCACTATTTAAAAATGAATTTTAGGATTGCCTAGCCATTTTGATGTCTCGATATTTTAATGTTTTTCGAAGAATGAGTTGAAGCTGTGCTGCTGCAGTGTATAAGAAAGCGTATTCGATGATCCAGCGAAAGCTATGTCAGGCGAACTTTTGTTTACAAAATCAACAATCGTGGTCGCCATTCAATCGCCGCGGTATTTGAACATGAATTTTAGGATTGCCTAGCCATTTTGATGTCTCGATATTTTAATGTTTTTCGCAGAATGAGTTGAGCAAGAAAGCTTCTTCGCAGATCTAGCGAAAGCGTAGATGATAGCTATTTGTAGAAGTTGATAATTTCGGGTGCATGACGGAAGTTAGCGAATTTTGTGTGGCCTTTTTCGGGAAAGGTAGAAGTTGATAATTTCGGGTGCATGACGGAAGTTAGCGAATTTTGTGGGGCCTTTTTCGGGAAAGTTCGCCTGCCACATTTATTAAAGGATTTGTTATCTGACAATACAGGCAAAGGAAAAAAACTATCGTCAACATGGTTTCTCCCTTATATGCAACTGAACAGAAAAGGACTGAAACAACTAATCGACGTATAGATAAAAATAGTGGATGTTTCTGCAGCATTATGGATAAATTAGATGTTTTATTGAGAGAAGTAAATCCATTTGCTGAATCATATCTTCAAATGCACCAATTAGCCAAAAGTAATCCTACGGCAGACGTAAAGTTAGTTTTTTTGGAAATTCCAACGACGGTACAATGCATCTATACTATAGGTGAACATTGCCAAAGATATCGCCTATGAATCAGTGCCCAAATCCTATGGTATATCCCTACTTTTTCTCGAGGAGAATTCGGTTGGCCGAGCAAGTGGAAGAAAGGCGCACTGCCAAACGTATTCAAATTACACAATTGCAGTATTACGCTTAGGCTGGCAGTGCGAGAGGAATTTAGTATTTTGCGGAAAACTCTTTCAGTAATACATTGTTGATGCCTACGTGAAAACAGAAGATTCCCGTTTAAATTATTGCACCTAAACCAAGAGAACTTGAGAATTGAGCTGTACCAAGGTCTTTTGGATGCTTTACTGAAGTATGTAATAGTTTTCAGCAAGCGTGTAGAGAGCTTGGATTTCTGGATGGTGCTCAACATTGGCATGATACATTAAGCGAGGCATTGTGGGTTTGGAGAAGTAGAAGGTATACCTTCACTATGGACACAGCATTGCAATGTTCTTTGTGAAGATTTTGTGCACCAGTACTCGCAAGAAACTGGAGTACAAAATGCCTCTTCTGAAATTAATGAACAAAAATAAGCTGAAGGTCGACTCAACATTGAAAAGCTCAATGCTGAACAGAAAATTGTTCTTACAATGGTTCCAAGTGCTGTGTATGAAAAGAAGACGTCTTAACTTTTTTTTTAGATGGGCCAGCAGGAACAGGAAAGACTTTTGTGTATTCTACTTTATTGCATATAAAATGGGGCCAGGGGAAAGGAGACCAAGCAACACATGTTGCATCTACTGGAATTGCTGCTACATTGTTAAGTGGAGGACGAACTGCTCATATAACTTTTAAGATTACCCTTATCTTGAAGCAACATTAACCTGTAATTTAAAACCCAATACACCTGAAGCACGAATATTCAAATTAATTATTTGGGATGAGGCACCTATGTATATGCCTTTTTGGCTGTTGACAGACTTTTGCAAGATTTGACTCATTGCTCTGAGCCATTTGGTGGAAAAGTTGTGCTCTTAGGCGGAAATTTTCGTCAAGTGTTACCTGTAATTCCTAGAAGTTCCCGTGTTTTGACAATTGCTAGCTGCTTGAAAAAGCATGCTTTGTGGACTGAATTTCATGTTTTGTATCCGAAAATATGCGTGCTCTTCTTCATGAAAGGGAGTTTGCAAAATGGTTGTTCAGTTATCTAGCAATACAAGATCCAATTAAATAACTGTATGATGATCTTGATTTTTTAACAGATTGATTTTCCATCGGACAACAATATGCCTTTTTCGTTCAGAACAAAATAATTTCCAATCCGTTTAGCTTTTTCTATGACTGTTAATAAGACACAAGGCCAAACATTCAACGAAATCTGTTTAGTTTTATCCAAACCTGTAATTAGTCGTGGGCGATTGTATGTTGGTCTTTCAACAGTGCGATCATTTAACTGTGTTTCAATAATAGCTACACATTCAGAGACATACAATTGTGTGTTTAAAGGTTCTAACGTAAGTAATTTTCTGTTTAAACTATAAAATTGAAAATTTAGGGAAACTTTTACGAATTTCTACGTAGTATCTGCCAACAGCAATGTTTATATGTAGTTTTTAATTATATTTCATTTTAAATGTTGCATTTCAAACAAACAGTTATGTCATTAGAAATTGTAATTGATCAACAAAGCATTCACAAGTCAGTTTAATCATGTTTTTTGTTTACATTCTTATTATACCTTTGAAAAAAATTTCAGCTTTCTGAGTTTCAAATTTGATTTATATTACCAAAAATGTTTTTTTGCTAGGACACATTATTATTGTGTCCCACCTTATAGCGAGCGAAGCGAGAATTGGTTTGCGAAGCAAACCAAAGAGGATTGCATAGCAATCCTCCGGGGGTTGGCGGAGCGTCAGCGGAGCAGGGGGCAGAGCCCCCTAGTAATATATATATATTAAGGTGAATACACACACCAGTTACAGACCATTTGTAATAAAATAAAGTCCATTAAATCACTGTTACTTAAAATCTTTAAAAAAATTATATAAAATTCATTTAAGTTTAACGTAAGCTCATAACTCATAATTGTGCGTCTGTAACTGGTCGGATATGAGTATTACATTATCCCTATATATCTTAAATACCCGGATAAGTTTTTTCATAATGTCCGAAATATGTAAAAACTTGGATATTTTTAAATATGGGTACAAGATGGTCTCTAAAATATACTATTCTACAAAATACAATAGAATTTTAGACAGGAATCGTAAATAAATGTAATTATTTATATGAGACGGATGAGTCAATGCAAATTTTTATTTACCTTAGCCACTGGGTATATTTACCAAATTCGGTATCTGCATAGAGATTTTACTTTTATTGAGAAAAAATATTTAAATTTTAAAACGAAGATATGTGTCTTCCGTTATAACATCAGTTTCAAAGAAATTGCTGACCGAAGATCTGGCTATTCAATATAGCAGAATTGGCAGAAAAGTTTAATGGTTTTAGGCATTGTATTGCACAGTTTTAGGCTAATAATGGTATTTTTAGAGTTATGCAAAAACCGTGCATTAAAAATTCTTTAATAATAAAATTGTGTAAATATATTTACACAATTTTATTATGCAAATTTCTAAAAGTTATTCTTAAGAAAGTATAAAGTTATTTTAAAACACTTCATACCTGTGCAAAATAGAATATTTAATAAAATCAAAATAATACATTGTAGTTTTAAAGAAAATTCAAATTGGTAAAAAAATATATAGGTAAGCCTTAAAACTGATTTTTTTTCTTTCTAAAAAATATAAATTAATATATGTTCTGCTATGTTTCTTTCATCAATATTGTTGTTTTTTGTTGTACCGATAAAAATTTGAAAAGGAAATATCCTTTTTTTCTTTTGTTAGGTTATTTACAAACGCCTGGTAGCCGTGCACTGGCAAGTATCAAACATGCAACTAAATTCAAAATTGTATTTTTCGCTGAGCAGATTTTCTGTTGGATAAATATCCTTTCTCTTGCTACATAGTTAACAGCTTTGACAAATATTTAACAATTTGGCAATTGGGAAACCAGAGACCTGGCAGCCCTGAGTTGGATACAATTAAATAATCACCTGCAGTTGACGTTGTAATGCGATTGTTGCCGATATGCGGCTAGTCCTTAAGTGGGATATACAAGATTTTTTTTTATGTTAGGGGGTAATAAAGTTAAATTAATGACAAAGTAGCATTTTTATTTTCAAATTATATTCAGTTTATTATATATAACGTTTTTAGTGTTAATTTATAATACTTTTTCTTTAAATAAGAATAATTTATTTCCTTAAGAATAATTTCTTTTAAAACCCCTGGAATTTTGGTTTTATAAGTACTTGAATTGATAAGAAGTTTTGCTTATGTACATGTACAATTTTTTATCTTAGATATTGTTTTGTTTAATTTTGAAATTTATTTGATTTTAGCTGCTGTAATGATGCGATTTGATGTTGATATTGATAAAAAAATTGGAAAGGGCATTTGTATGCTGATTGGAACTGGAACATTCAACAGAAGCCAAGCTCTGAAATTAGGAATTTGTATCTTCAGTAAAAATCAATAAAATTGTTATATTTTACCATTGATTCTTGCTTGTAATAAACATTGAAATAATTATCTTAAACAGTAAAATACAGAGTGAAGAAATTAGTTTTGAAAAAAAATTATTCTTAAATTGTATGGAAAGATGGTGTGAGTTCAAATTAGTTTTATAGCAATGAACAGTTATATTATTATTATTCAATAGTAACAGCCATCAACTACACTGGCAACAACTAAATGTTAAGAAGTTGTACTAGAAGAGAAAAGGCTCGCTCTTGTGTATTTACAATGCATTAAGTGCTCATTATTTTTAAAGCCAAAATTAGTATTTCAAATAGGATAACTTTTGACTTCAATATATTCAATTTCAGCTTTATTATAGTAAGAATTCTTATCATTTTAAAATCTATATTAACGGTTCAAATATATATATATATATGTTTGAAATTTTTCATTTGTTTAAATTAAATCATTTGGTGTTTTAAAAAATTTAAATTTTCAAAATTACTACAAGCTAATGCATCTCATATTGACTACTACACAATAAAAATAAGATAAAGTGCAGTGCATTTTTATGATCAGCAAAGGAAATCTTTGCCTTGTTTTCCAAACAATAAATATTCATGTGTTTTAAAATTAGTGCTTTGGAATTAAAACAATTATTCCACTTATAATGGCCGTGAAAGTGTCACTCTTGCATGTAATTGTTGTAAATATGCAATTTCCCAATGTCCACCATGGATCTGAATTTTGCTCAACTTTCAGAATACAAGTACTAAATATTTGGAACTTGTATTAATGAAAAAGCGAGCAAAAATCCTCCATGTCTGAATTATTGATTGCAACGACTATATGCAAGACTATTTTCACGGCCAGGATTTAGATCTGCTTTTAAAGAAAATTTAATTTTCTGATATAGGAACGATATCATTTCCGATATCCACACGATGTCGTAAAAAACATCGATACGATATCGACACTACGTCGGAAAAAATGTACTTTCAACATCGGCGGGATATCGTTTCTCGTATCGTTTTATAATCGAAAAACGACATCGTCACGATACAGCGTGGTGTATGTCATTTCGATATCGTTTAGGTATCGTGACATGATATTGATCCGATATCATTTTGGTGATTTTTCCGATATCGATTCGATAACGTGTGCTACTAGGGTAGGGACAGTTAGAATCCGTTGCAAGCTCTGTTATTTCTATAAAAGTAATTTTTCAAATTTTCAGCCTACCCTACCAACTTATACAGATTATTTGTACAATGTACAGATTTTAACCATTTTGTGATGTTGCAAAATCAGCTTGTAGAAATAGTACAATTTTGGTTTAAGTGAATTATAAGTGGGTATTTTTCCCTTTTATAATAATAATTTCCCCCTTTCTGTATTATGTTAATTATTTGTTTCAAGGAAATTGAAACTTGTATTGTATTTTTTTGTGTGAAAATATTCTGCAAATTATATTTTAATATTTCATTTATAGTAAAATGGATTTTAAGCAAATATAAATTGATTTTAGTTAGTTATTTCTATTGTGAAGCAGTTTGGTTCTAATAATATTATTATAATTTAAAAAATATTATTTATATCAATGATTTTAATTAACTAATTTTTTTCCAAAATAATATTTTTACTCTTCAATAGGAGTACAACCTGGACAGCCTGCTGTCTGTCCTTCAGCACCTGATATTGGTCAAATGGAAAAGATTCCTGGATACGAAGGAATAGGTTTCGAAGATGGTTTGTAGTTCCCAATTCCTTTATTCCATTTATATTTTTATAGAAATATCATAATTATATTTTACAAAATGATAGATTATAAACAGCCAAATAAATAACTAGTCAAATAGACTAATGAAGACATCATTTATTTCTAGTAATAAAGTTTTTAGGAAGTTTGTAATTATTGTTAATTATGGTGCTTAGGCTAAATAGTCAGAAAAATAAAAATTTAGGTTTAGAGATGTTGTGTTCCTTGCTTGTCTTATGTTTTTGGACTTCATACTTATTTTCAATATTATTATTTTTTGAAGTGCACAATATACCTTTTTACAGCTCATATATACCTATTAGTTTAGGAAATATCGTCATACACCATTTGATATAACACAGATGATATTTTAATAAAGCAATCTCTGAAAATTTAAATTTTTTATTTTAATATTTCTCCTGTAATATTTTCACATTTGCCAACTTATATAAATTGTCCTTAGAGTGCACAGATTATAACCTCTTTGTAGGTTTGTGTGATTTTCATATGAATTTCAAGATATTTTTCAAAAAAGGTTTTCTTTTGACCTGACCGATCAATAAAAATCAAATAAGATGTAAGCATGAACACCAAAACAACAACTAAAAGACAAATTTTTTTCTCCGAAAAATGTTGATTCTTAAATTGTTTCGTTTCATTAAAGTTTCATTTGATGAAATTACTTTAAAACTTTTTTTGTAAATATGTCATGCAATTTTTTAAAGCAAAACATGCAATTGGTATTGGGAGTAAAAACAAAATAAATTTAATAATTAAAAAATTAGTGAAATTAAAAAAAACAAAAAAAACTTTTTATATTGGATTTTTGTTTGAAATGTTGGCACAAACCTATATTTGAAAAAAATATCTACTTTTGTATTAAATTTTGTCTTTAATGTTTATGAATGTCTATTCTTAATTTTAGCTGTTTTACCACCTCCCACTCTTCCGGTATGGCAGCCAGATCAACGTGAACAGAAACCAATGCAAAAGTAGGACTGATAGTTTTGCATTTATCCCAATTATTAAAAATTAATAGTAGTTTTAAAAATTGATAATTTGGTTAGCTGTCATATTATTGTTTTTGAGTCTAGATAAATGTGTTTAGAGTATGAATCCAGGATAATATTTGTGTATTTATTTCAATGGTTCTAAATCAATTCAATTTCAATCAATTCAATCAATTTCAAAAAAGAGCTTTGGAATCTATTTTAAAATATGATTCAGAAAAGAGGATTAGGCAAATTTCCTCATATTTGAGGAAGTACCAAGTTTATTCCAATTATTGGTGTGTCACAATATGTTGTATATTTTTAAATAGTGCCAGTTGACTAAGTTGGAAATTAGAGTATACCTAGTACCAAGAACTTTGATAAGTACCACAAAAATTTGACTAACTGTGCACTGTCAACTATAAGAAATGCGATAAAAACTCGTCATATGGAATATTGCGCTAAGGATAAGGATACCAATACAACGTAAAAATACACAATTAAAATGTGTTTCTAAAATGCTTTGTATAATAAGTTACATAAAAAAAAATCCTTTTTAATAACTACATATATTGAATTTTTATGCTTCAACTACATTACCTATCTATGTTCATTATTTGTAAAACGCTCTTCAGCTATGTAATTTGAATAGGTAC
Organism: Troglohyphantes excavatus; assembly: GCA_963932185.1. NCBI lineage: Eukaryota > Metazoa > Arthropoda > Arachnida > Araneae > Linyphiidae > Troglohyphantes > Troglohyphantes excavatus. The sequence continues at coordinate 50,725,980 of OZ010669.1, forward strand.
ATTTTTCTAGTTTTTAAATTCATCTATAAATTTGATATATTTACATTTATTATCATTGCTAAATTATAGGTTATTTAATTATACTGTATTTATAACTCTTTTTACCTTGTTAGTCTTCCCACTTTGACTGATGACGAAGTACATGATGCTGCTTCCCAGTTTGCATCAGAGCACTGCTGTTACAGTTCTAAGCCAGCTCGAGAAATGGACCTGAAAGAAATTTCAATGATGAGTGCTTTTCATGTAAAGCCATTTTTTTTATTTATCTATTAAGTTCTTTATTCAAGTTTATAGTTTTATTAAAGAACATTCATTAAGAAGATTTATAATTAAAAAGTGTTTCTTCTTTTTAGTATAAATTGGAAACTTATACTGAAAAACGAGAATCTGCATGGCGTTTTCTTCCATACCTTGGTAAGTATTCTCAATTAATAAACAATGCCGAAAATACTTTTAAGCTCGCATTTATTCGCAGAAAATTAATTTCAAATTTTAATAATTTGAAAAATATTGAGGAAAGGTGAAAAAGTTTATCTGTAAATAATATTCTAAATTTACTAAACATAAAAATGTCTCATATTAAAGCATTAATTTTAGAAAAAGAATGGCTAATTACTGAAGAAAGGAAAATTTCTGCCTGTATTAAGATTTAATTTACATGTTGTTATAAATGTATATCTTCATTGTATAAATTTATATTGTTTGTTCATATTTCATTTGACTAAGAAAAATTGATGATATCGTTGATTCTTGTCCAAACTTCTACTAAAACATCAATCTTTAAAAATTCTAAAAATGAAGGTCTTATGTATCCAAATTTAATTTCCTTCAAATTTTAAATTCCTCTAAATGGCCAATTTCTCCACATTTTGAAATTTGGCGCTGCGAAATTGTAGTATTTTTTTTAATAAATTACTTAACAGGGATAATTAACAGGGTTAAAAAATTCGTATATTAACCTTAATTAACAGAGTTGAAAAAAATCACATAGTAAAAATAGGACCCCTGTATTAAATTATCATAAAAAAAAGTATTGCTTTTTACAAATTGGGAAGCCGAAGTAGGTCATATGATTCACAAACACTCCTTTTGCTGTCTCTGAATTCGATTCAACTTGAAACATATTTGGAATGAAAATTTTAAATTAAAAAAATTACACAAAGTTGTAGATAATGAGTTGTTCAGAAAACATAAAAACAAAATGGCAATTTTTAAGTTTTCTGCAAAATAATATTTGTCCGTGACAAAGTATTGTATTTATATCTCTAACCGTACTCAAAATATATGAGGTTTTGTTTTACGAATTAGTATTTTAAAATATTAAACTCAAACATTTAACTACCTATTTTGAAAACTTAAGAAATTGTGACTTTTTCTTGTAAATAAGGAATGTTACTTTAAATGTGTACATGCAATATGTTACATGGTTTGAAATTGTTGAACTTGACTTTTAACCTTTTAGTATGGTTATGTGAATAGCTTTTAAGTTGCATATACTTGAAAAGTTTTACATTTTTCTCCAAAACAAAATTTTTATACTGTCAATTTAAAAAAAAAAAAAATTAATGATTTAAGAACTATTAAAATATTTTTTATTTGCTAAATATATTACTTTAATTAAATTTTTAAATAAAATCTATTTATTGTTTATTCATTTTTATTTTTAAGAAGTTATCATTATTTGTTCTAAGCGGGATTCATTGTTAACTGAACAGTTTTATTTCTTTTTTCTAAATTATAAATTTGTATAATGTTACATAGAATAAAAATGCAGAAATGTATTTAGTTGCAGAAAATTTGGGACATAAGCTTGTATATTTAATAATGTATTATATAAAGATATAATGGATAAGCTTAATATATAATTTTAACTAAGCCTTTATAAAAAAATATTTGTAGGTCAAGCCATTGATGGTCCAGCCAATGGACCCGCACCAAACCCTTGGAGTTTAGCAGCTGCCCCGCCTAATTACTTCCAGAATTCCAAAGCAAAAATGGAAGTGCCTCATACTGCCTTTGTAAAACCCTGCCACACATGTGTTGGGAATGGACGCATTCGATGTGACAATTGTGTGGGGCAAGGAAGGGTAAGTGCCAATTATCAGCTTAAGTTTAACATTTCAAAATTATTTAAAGAAATATATTTCATTTATCTGTTAGGATTGCAATTAAAAACCATTTGGCTCTACTGGTTTTTTTTAAAATGTTTATTAGATATAAAACTTTTTAATTGGAATTTCTGTTTTAATATTAAATGTTCCTGTCTAATCAGTGATTATAAATATATAAAATGTTTTATGTTAGTTCGAAGAGCTATATGTTAAATTAGATCCTTTATAAATTTTTAATTTTATTTTTGAACAAAAGTAAACTTTTTTAAAACAAAATTTTTAGAAGTTATGTTTGACTTTGTATCAATAATTTTTTTTTGGTAGTAAGCCTTAGTATGAATTAGTCTTATTAATTTTTTTCTATACTGTTCCAATTATTTTTAATTAAAGCTCTTAAAGCTATATATAATAGATTTTTCATATAATGATTTCTCACATAACCAATACAAGATAGTGTTTTTAGAAAAAGCACTTTTTTTTTACCTTAAGGGCACTATAGGATATAAAATTGATTTTTGCCAAAATCAGCATCAAATTACATTTTTGTTAAAGTACTGCTTTACTTGACATAACTGATCGGCTATTAATATGTAGTCAATTAATTGTAGAATGTAATTAAAAGTGACGAAAAAACTTTCAAAATGAAAACATTCCAATGCCGATTTTCACTAAAACAGGCACTTTAAGTAGCTGAAGATAACCAAATACTTAGGTTAATAAACACAATTACAACTGTAAAAAGTATGTAATGCTAGAAAAATGACAACAAATCTGCAAAACAAAAATTTTGTCATCAAAATCGGAGTAATCGTGACATTAAATTGCCAATTTTTTAAAAAGTAACTTCATTGATCATTTTCTTTCCTTAAAAGCGACAGCTAGACTAATGTTTTTAGAATGTAACAACAAATAATTGGAAGTATTTTCTTAAGACAGTTCTTCTTATTAGAAGTAATAGTACTATTGGAACCTACTCTTGTAATAAACAATTTACTTGTCTCAAAATGTATAAACAATCTTCAGATTTATTAAATACAAAAAAATCCTTTACCCTTATTAGTCTCTGCAGAAAGTTTAAATAGCAATTTTCAATGTCAAGAATGCGTCCAACAATATACCTTCTTTTCATCTGTATAAAATATACATATTTAAAATATTACAATAAAAGTTTTAATTAGTATAAAATATTAAACCAATACAATTTATAAATATTGCTATTCACCTATTCGGGTTAAAGACCTGCCGGCTTTGGTGGCAAAGACAAAAGTGGATGCTGTTTCTTGGGTATTTTTATGTCATCTGCATAGAGCACTGTTAATATGTACTTAGAAATTCATATAGCTTAGTTCCAACAGGACGAAAAGCTCTAAAAAATTATTTAATCCTTAAAATTAATCTGTTTATAGTTAATTTAATCTATTTTTTGTATTCATTGAGGGTACAAAAAACTTCTTGGCTATTGATTTGCAGAAAAATAATTTTTAATAAGAATATATAGAATTTAATAAATGTATTTTTTTATTAAAGTAATTCAGTAATTTATATTCGATGTAAATAATGTGTTCCAGAAACAATGCACTTGGTGTAATGGCCGTGGTAGAAGGACCCAATTTGACAGAGATGAAATATGTACTCATTGTAACGGCACTGGCTGGGACAGGTTAATATTATTTTTTTATCCATTATTCTTTAATGCAAGCATTAAATGTGTAACATATAAATGTATATTTACTGGGTGATTACAAAATAATATCACAACTTAGAATGCCATTCTACATATCATTGTTACTACATACATCACTACATATCACTGAAATTTCATTTGGTTAGCAAGATATGTCGTTAGTCGCTTTCTTCAACACACATAATATATATCTGAATAACCTCTTTTTGTAACTTTTTGAACAGCCTTTTGCATGCCAAGTTGGATATATGTTATAAAATACACAGCCAACCAGATCTTTTTATGTTCATATTTTTTCAGGTCAATGATTTTATCATTATGTATGACTATTAATAAGTAAATTACTTAATATAAAGCTGCATGCCATGTTTTTTAATATTTTATAAGCGTTATACAAGATTTTAAACCCAGGAAATTATCTTAATGTCAAAGTTATACAAACAAATTATATATTTTGGTATTTCAGTTCTACAGCATTGGACTTTACTTCATTCTATTTTTAAAACGGGCCATAAAGACCAATCTTGCAGATTGAACTCCTTTATGATTTTATTTCTTTAGATTATTTTTTGTAATTTCTTTCAAGTAAGCTATGCAGTTTACTAAGCGGCTTCTTCATTTGCTTTTACTTTTATAGGTGCTTCTCATGCAGTGGAACAGGCCAAGTTAAATGCAAGACTTGTGACGGAAAAGGAAACCTGAAGGGCTTCGTGGAATTAACTATTACTTGGTAAAGTTACCGTTGATAGCTAAATTTTATTGATTAGAATTTGAACCGTTTGCACTTTTACCGAAATAATTACGTATAAAATAACTAAAATTTTTTTGTTTCTCTATTTTCAAGGAAATTATAAAAACATGTTCTAAAGTTTATGAAACGTTGTTCTTTCATTAGCTTGTTCTCTATAGTTACTCCTACACAGTTATTATTTTTGTAATATAGAAAAGTGGTTTCTAACCTGTAGAGTCTACAGAACACTAGTGGTCCACGAGTGTGTCCAAAGTGGTCTTTGAAGTTTTTTTTAAACACTGAAATGCTTATGTTTTGCATTTTTCTAAAATGACATGTATTGTCTGAGATGTATCCTTTTGACAACAAAATAATCAAAATAAGATACAAAAATACAGAGTATCAACATAACCTGGAAATCAGAGAAATATCATGAAATTTTTTGATTTTGGAAATATCAGGGAAATTTTTAAAATTTCACAAAAAATCAGGGAATTTTTCAAATTTGGATCATTAAACATCAATTATCGTCTATTATGCCCCTTATTATGTGTAATTTAGTTGTCAATATTTCCTTTTAGTTCTGAAAACGAATTAAAAAAAAGCATGGCTGTGGGCATTTTCAGATTTATTTTTGTAGAAACGTGAAACACTGCTGGAGCGAGAAGCAAAAGCAATTTAGTTATTGGATTGTAAACAACATGTCAGGGCTAATAAATATAGGATTTATTGAAGATTGGAATAGGAAATAGGAAATATATAAAACATTTAAAATTATTTACAAAAGTAATAATATCAAAAATCTTGCTCCTTTGCCATTATCTGCTTCCAGAGAGCATGTTTAATTATTATTATGCATGTCGCACTTGTATAATTTTATGTTGTATCCATAAATTATTATTTTAACTGACTAGAAGTATTGCTTATCATTATACATTTATAATGCAATATATTTATTGTATTATTAAATCGGGGATACTTTGTTTCTATACAAAGCATATATATTGTAACATGTAATTGTAAAATCAGTGAAATTTTTGTGACACCATCATGGAAATCAGGGAAATATCAATGAACTTTTTTTCCAGGACTTTGTTGCCATCCTGAAATATATTTGCTTAAAAGAGCTACAATTTCATTTGAGTGTCAGCATTGTCAGTGTCTTAAATATTTTATCACTTAAAAGTTGTGCTTTTGAAAAGAAAAATAATTTTAATTCTTCTTCTTGGAGCTTTGAATTTTTTCTCTTTCATTGTTAATTGTTTTTGAATGTATTGTTGTTCCCCAAGTATTTTAAAGTAGCTAAAACATGCAAGCTAAAATATCACATTAATTATTTAAGTATAACTGTCACAATTTTATTAATTCAAAATATTATCTTAAATTATTTAAGTTATATATAGTATTAAATGATGTGGTTATTAAAATTAGTGTTTACAAACACATTTTTAAAATTAAACATTTACTCTTGGAATATGTAAAAATCTTAATTTTTGAAGATGGTATTCCACACTTTGCTAAATTTTCAACTAGGTAGTACCTGACTAGCAAAAAAGGTTAGGAATCACTGATTTGGAATCGTCAAAGATTTTGGTAGAAAGAACAGAAACGCTGAATAAATATTTAAAAAAAAAAAGCCATAAATGTCAGACATTTTTGAAGTGCCAAAGATGATATTGTGTTCTATTCTTAAAGAGTTTTTATGTTGCATGCTTTTGAGAAATGCAATTGATTGTGTTGCTGAAATAATTTTATTTTCTGCTCAATTTGTTACTTTTGATAATTTTCTTGAAGAAGGTTTTTATAATTGAGTTTCAAAAATATTTGCAGGGCAAACCACGCTGATGACTTTATATCGGAAACTTCTCGCATGCCTAAGGAATTGGTGCTACAAGTCACTGGCCAAGTTGCATATGAAGAAGAAAATCCTAGGGTTCGTCTGCTTTTTTTTGTTGTCATTTTCGAGTTTGAGAACTTTGCAAATTCTTTTGTTTTCATAGTTTTGTATTTTTATTAAATATAGGTGTTTCCAATTGCTCATGCTAGTGAACAAGCAGTCCGTAATGCTTCTACTGATTTGCTGAACAAACACGGTGGTGCATTTACTAATGAACGTATTTTGAAGCAGGTACTGATTTAAAAGTTATTTCTTTTGTTTATTATTTAAAACTGTTAGTATACATTCTGAATGTATATTATATTTTATGAAAAGTTTTATAATTATTAATCTATTAATCTTGCCTACATTGCTTAACATTAGTATTTATATTCAATACTCTTTAGTTTTTAACAAACCAATGCTCATTGTTATAAGAGACAACTTCAGTGCTTCCTAAAATTGACCTTTTTAAAATATAGATATTTAAAAAAATCGATTTGAAAAGTATATTAAATGCATTGTCTTCAAAATGAATGTTAGATTAAGTTAGCATTGTTTTACAGTATACATACAAACTTGAGTTTACGTTGCATTAATGCTATAAAAGGTTTTTCAGAGTATATGAGTATTCAAAAATATATACGGCAATGGAAATGATTTTCTTCTTGCAATGAATTTTTGAAAATATTTGTTTGCAGCATTGGTTGTTGAAAATAACCTTAACTGTAAAAAGGTAAAGGCGAACCCCTTCTAAAAAAGTTTCCACACTTAATGAGATTATTTCCTTTGAACATTTTTTTCTACGTGGAATGCCATCAAAATGCTGTAACTACTTTCACATCATTAGCCCCAATTGTAATAATCTGATCAACTAATAGACTTTCAAAAAAACTTTTCATCATCTAAAATGATTTACATTATTTTTTATTGAATCAAAGTAATTAATATTACATTAACACTAATAAATGGAATATGACAAGTTTTTATTCTATTCCAGAGGCAGTGTTTGCGAGTAATCCCTATTGGCCAAGTCAAATATGCATGGAAAGGCAAAACAGATGAGTTTTTCGTTTATGGTTATGAACATAAAGTGTATTTCAAAGAATATCCTCAAAAATGTTGCTGCACTATTATGTAACTTTGCACACGTATTTGTTAATTTTTATATCAAAACATATCTTTAAACATTAAATTGATTATTAATTTTTTTTATAGCTTTATGTCGCAGAGCTTTTTTTAAAATGATTATCTTTAAAACAGAAGCTTAGTTTGGTGAATGTTTGCAAAAGTGTTATGCTTCATGTAATGCAGCATTATAATTGTGGAACTTAAGTTGTGCCTTAAAGTCATGCAAAGCATCAGTTGCTATGGTTGTTGAAATGTTAAAAACTCTTTGATATTTTTGTATTTCTAAAGAGTTTTTTCAAAGTATTTTTGTATTTCAAACAGTTTACATATCAAGAGTTAGTATATATATTAATGAATGAAACAATTTAGTTTGGAAAATTATTTCTGCAATCACATGACATTTGAGCTTTTTGTATTGTTAAAATCTTTACGAAGAAGTGATAAAAATGTATTTGAAATCTTATTTTTTTTCTTGTATGTACAAATTGGTTCATAAACTTGTGAAGCTTTAAACACTGAGATGTTGTTTTTGAATAGCTGTCATTGAGATTGCTATAAGTATTGTTTTTAATATTTTTGATTGTTTATTTTAATTTTCTATCTTTTGTATGGGGCATTTAATGTTGTCAATTTTTGTAATTGTATCAAACATAATAAACATTTTGAAAGACTGAAATAATTCGATGTATTAAATTTGTACTAAGGTCATTTACACTTCAAGGTTCAAAACTGAATACTTATGTTAAAGCATTATTTAACATTACTTTTATCCATTGGATTTCGAACAAACTGAAGTGGAGAAGTGGGAAACTTATATTAACAGAGATTTGTGTTATAAATCCAACCGAAAGCTAGACTACCTGCTTTTTATATCAGCTTCTTGCAAGCACATTGCAGGGTTCATTTATTTTATTTATCATGGGTAAAACTTTTTGTCTTCAAATTTTTCAAAAACCGGAAAGATGGGTTCATTGCAGTACATGTATCATTAAATTAATGTAATACATGTACTGCAATGTTTTATGCTTGTTAAATTAATATAATTATTGTAGTTTTGTACATTAACATAGTTGTGTATAATTATATAATATTATTCTGCCAAAAATGTTGCACTCATTGAATGAATTAAAGACTCCGACCTCCCCCCCCCAATAATCTGGAAACGCGGAAAGTTGGGAATTTCAACTTCTAAAAACCCCGAGCTGGGAAAATGTATGCCTGCAGAAAATTAATCTTATTAACAAATGAAAGCCAGGGAAGATTAGAAATTGTCCAACTTGTAAGATTACATTTAAATTAGACATCAGAATGGACACTGTATTGGAATATGGGTGCAACAAATCAATGCTTGGGAGAGAATAGAAAAAAAAAAAGATGAAAAATGTCGATAAGTTGGAACTGAGAATTTACTGCAATGTTGAGTTGATAATTTCGTATAGTTAAATTAGGAATTTCGAATCGCGAAGTTGAGAAATGTCTTTTTTCAACCCCCCCCAAATATTTTTTTGGCTAACAGTTCGTTCTTTAATACTTTCACTTCAGCTGCTCTTGAAAATTTCACAAATGTAGCTGTTTTACCGATGCTTATTCCATGACTCCAAGCAAAGCACAAACACCCCGCTTTCTATGTCCTTCAAATTGTGCTTTTATTCCATACATGTGCAAACAAAACGCTTTTACTAACGCGCAAGAACCTTTCATTTTCGTATACACCTTTAACCCTCTGCAGAACAGTGTGACTGTTGTTCATAGCTTATTTAAAAACGTTAGGTAGTCATAATATTTTCCCCACTCAGTGTATGAGGTTGTATGGTTTCTTATATATAAGGTAAATATATATAAATTGTCACACAAAGAATACAAATTTGGGGCAAATTACCAAAGATGGGATTGGTTTGGTTTAATTAACGTTGCACTAGAGCTGAGCAGTGGGCTATTTGCGGCGGTTCGGGGCCTATCTCGAAGGAAAGACCCGGGAACGATGCCTCGTATTTTTGAACTATGGTCAGATGACGAGGACAACACCTGAGCTGACACCCGACGCAACCTCAATAGGTGTCAGGATATTGGACCACGATCAAATTTATCGTGCACCAGTCCCGTTTACACGCCAGAATAATTTGTTGGATGTTTTGGGCGACTTTCTAGAATTTTTTTTTATAGCGAAGCTGGCAACCCTCCGATTGCAAGATTACTACTTTTTTACTTTTCTTAGTCGAGTCCATCGCACGGATTCGAACCAGCAATCCTCTGATTACTAGCTGAACGCCTTTATCCACTGGGCCACTGGAGGCCCACAAAAAATGTGAAATTTCAAATATATATCTGTAAAAAAGACCCAAGTTCAAACAAAATGGGGTCTGTCCACGAAATAGAAGTGAGATCTAAAATATAGCCAAGTTTAATGATAATGGAAATTACTGCTCGAAACATAGATGTAGAATTCGTAGCTATCTTTTTTATCTTGTCCATTTTATGGTTTAATTTAGTACCTATGTAGTCAGTCATATTCGGGTGTTATTTCGTTGATTATCGTCGTTAAATATCATCATTATTTGTTACAATATTAAGTGTCAAATACACTAGCCCGTTATAGAATTATGACTGCCGTGGAACTGGAGTAATTAAGATAATATAAAAAAAAGTTTGTTATGATTTCTAAATCACAACTTTTTGATAGTAGAAATCTGCATAGGTATTGAACTTGGCCATATTTTTGATTTTTCATGGGCAGACCTTTTTTGATAATTTTTTTTTTAATAGAAATATTTTTAAATGTTTTTTTTAAAAACCTTTTTAGAGATAGAGAATATTCAATAATTGCATGTATTTTTTAAGAAAAGTATTTTATTGCGTGTTTAAGCGAGTTTCTCACCAATTAAATTCCGATCGTTGACAAGTAAAAAAAGCTATCAGTTACATCACTCTTTTGGCATTAACTCTAAATATAATAATGTTATTTCGTCGATTATCGTTGTTAATTATCGTCATTATTTGTTACAATATTGAGCGTCAAATATATTAGCCCGTTATGGAATTATAATGGTTGACACCTTACTACCCTCGAGGACATGTACGGTTACTCTCTCGTCAAGAAAGGTACAAGTTCAAAGGCCACTGTGTTCATCTAAACGCCTAATTTATTTCTGCAAGACCATTTCTCAGAAGCCATGCGACTACAAATCTCCCAATTTGCATTCACCCGTGCTCCTCGACACGATAATCATCTCCCCCCCTTGTTCGAAGAAGCCATGCACCATTGGAATCCACACCGCAAAAAAGACTATAGATAAAAAAAAAACCGGCCAATTCAAACGTATGATTTGCTTATTGATATTCCTTTACTACGACTATGCACGGGTCTTTATGTCGCCTGTGTGACACCACTCTCACTACTTGACCGCAGACTTGGTAATTGAAGAATAATAATAACAGGAAAAAAAAAATGGCGCGATGGAACATATTTTCCCATGGAATGCGATAGGCCTGGAAGTCGAATTATTCGTACAATAAAGTAGGAGAGGTTTCGTGCTCAGCATCTGAAGACGCTCAGGTGAGGATGGTGAAAAGTACTTGAGGGGTAAGTCAACGTCCACGACCCTTGAAGGTTCAAGGCCAGCTCGGTGCCCGCAGTGGCAGGCGATATCGCTGTTTGTTTACGCGCATCGATATCTTTCAGTTATTAAAAATGCGATGATGTATACCAACCGCGGCATTTAATAATGATGGATAGAACATTACTATGGAAATAAAAGGGTTGAAATCCTTTCGACCATGTCTTGAGTTGCCGCGTTGTCGGCGATTTGGTTCGAATTCTTGAGTAAAGAGCAGCTTGAAAGAGACAACTTGTTTATTTTTATATCTCGCGCGCAAATACTATAATTGGAATGCAAATTCATCTTAATTTCGGCATGTTGTCTATACACAATATAAAACTGATTACATAAACGACCATGGTAATAAAAAAGGAATTCTTCTCTAATCTAGGAAATAAGTTTTTAAAATTTACTTTGTGTCTGATATGCATGTCGTCTTCAATTAGTGTTTTAAATTCTTGAACATGCTATTTTGCCTTGTAATTTTTTTTACGGAATAATGGTATTAATTTGTACTAATCGAAAATGATATGTTATAGATTATAAAAATCAAATGTTAATTAGAATGCTTAAAATTTGCAGAAATCTTTAACGCATGTTGGGCAGATTGTAAAATGACACTCAATTTAATTAAGCAACATAATATTAATTCTTGTTAACCTTTTCTTAACTTCCCTTTGTCCTTAAGGTTCCTTCCTGAACTTCCAAGAAATTTTCTTAGGAGAAGGTAGAAGGTCTTTTTCAAAACGATATGCCAGTCAAACTATTTTAATTATATTACATATTAATTTAACTTACCAATCAGCACATCAATAAAAAAAAAGTTAAAGTTATTAATTGTAAAATTGGGCAAAACTTAAATTATAATTAGAGAACATTAATTTTTTCAATTTAATAACTTTTGCCCCTTCCAACAACAACAAAAAAAACAAGTGTATAACTTTTATCTAAAAAATTTCATGAAATCTGTATGTTGAATTATCATCTTCAGAACTACATTATAATGGTTTTATGCTGATATTTTTTAAAGATTTTTTTTAGTTGGACCCTTTAAAACAGGGTTTAAATGCAATAGGGCATAATGGTCGAACTTTTATTCTTCAACAATGCTTATTTGCCATACTGTTCTTTATTCTAAGGAACTAAACTAGCTCAGGAACTAAACTATTTAAGCATCAGTTCATGGTGTGGTGCTGTGATCCGCGAACCAGTTTATAACCACTACTTTAAATAAAAGCTTTTGAAATTTGATTGAACTCGTATTCAAAGAAAAGTTGTTTTCCTGTATTATTTGTGTAGACTTATTTCAAGTTTCTTGAACTCGGAAGAGGCAGGGTCAACGAGAAGAAAACAGGAAGCATTAATCGAAAATCTTTTCATAAATAACTAGATAACAAGATATTGTTATTTACATCAATAAAAAAAATTAACCAAGCAAGACATTTGAGACTGGTTAAAATTGAATTTCTGAATAAGTTTGTGATAATTTGTAGGGTTATTCTGCAAACGTCATTTTTCGACTATTTCTTCACAGTTGATAACCTAAAATTACAGATATATTTTTCGTAAATAGTATTCAACACCGAGAAGAATAAACTAGAATAAATATACATTTGAATAAAAAAAATTCAACTGTATATTGAATATAGGCTTAATTGTATCTTCTATATATTTCTAATTTATAATCAAAGGGTGAGAAATATTTAAAAAAATATTTTTAAATGTGGTATTCGAATAACAATATTTTTTTTTCAACTGATTTTTCGTGTTTTGTCATAGTTTTTCCAAATATATTATTAAAACTATACGAATGATAACATTAAGTGCAAATCAATTCGTTTTTAATCGTAGACGAAAGTAAAGTGCATATATTACTATTTAAAAAAAAATTAATTTATCATTTTTCTTCTTTAGAAGCTCAGATTAAAAAATAAATAAAAATTCTTTAATTTTAAATTTAATTTATAATAATGTTTAACGTTCATCTAAACAGAAACAAACTTACGATATTAAGCACTAAATGATAATGAAGAAAGGTAAATCCCATGTAATGCTTCTTTTATTAAAGAACAACCTTTTCATACAGTTGTCTGTATGAACCATATACAGTTGAAATTTATGTATAGTGATTCTAAAAATGATCTTTTTTGTAAATAATTTAAAGAGTAATTAAGAAAATATTGAAAAAAAAAAAAACTATGAGAGGAGAGGAAAACAGCGAAATTGCAAAGTTGTTTTCACAGCGAAGGAGAATAATTTATATTTTCAATACATGTCTCTTAAAAAATTAAATCTGCAATTATAATTATAATTAAATTATTATACAGGTTGCTTTCGAAAACAAATACCGCAAAGTATAAAATTAAAAAAAAAAGTAACTAAGGGGATTTTTATGAATTTACAATTTGGGGAGCGTTTCTAGGAAAACCAGAGATCCAAAAAACTGATATATAAAGAACTATCCATCTAAAGTTAAAACTGATAAAACCTGGATTTCCCCATTAACCCTCTGACGCTCATGGACGTGATATCACGTCCACACTGTTAAAAGTAGATACTTAAAAATAAGTAAAATTTACTCATTTTTAAATACATTCGATACTTGTCATGGCACCGAATACATAAGTTTTAAATTTGAAAAAGACATGTACTCAAATATGAGTACAATGAGTGAAAATGAATAAAACGAGCAGTTGCCAGCCTACATAGGCTGCCTTCATAATAACTTTCACTAAAAATCTACAATTACAACCAAGCCTTTGAACCCAGATCCTCAGGCACCGCTGTCCAGTGCCATATCCGTTAAACTACCAGGCCGACGTGAAGAAGTTATAAACAGAAGAAAAGGTAAAAAGGTGTGCCAAAAGAATGGGAAGTAAGATAACTGAGTAGTCATAACTCAGTTTCTATTTAAGCAAACGACATCAAATTATGTGGAAAACCATCTTCTGAACAACTATTTTGAATTTGTCATGTCGCTTTGTTAAGATGGTTTGAACAGCAGCAAAGAATGGCGATATTAAATCACATTTATCATTTTTGAGAAAGCACGGTTACTTAAATTTGAGAGTACGTCATTGCTCATTTACGAGCAAACTCAAAGATAAGCGAGTAGGTGCACTCAAAGATAAGCGAGTAGGTTCAGGTACTTATTTTTAAGTACTCTTTTTTTTTTTACAGTGCAGGGATCTCTAGTTTTACCATCAATCCACTCAATTTTTAGATTCACGAAAATGCTACATTTTACAATGCTTTTTAAATCTAATTGAGGTTGAGGAAGAATTTGCAATAAAAATAAATAAAAGTGCACGCCTATGAAAAATTATTTAAAATTCCAAAGAGTGAAAACAACTTTACGATTGCCCAAATCGCGTGAGCGTCAATCGGAGAACTAAACCAGTTAATCATTTCCATTCCTTATTCAAATCAAACACTCCTTTTTTTTTTTTAAAGTTTCCTTTCCAGCTATAACGAACACAATTACATAAAACTTCGCTATTTAAAAAGTATAGGAATACATTATGACTCCCGCGGGTAAGTAAATTGAATAAAAGATTTTTCGGTCGTAATACCCAGGATAGGTCTTCCAGAGCCCATTTTCAACATTCCTGGCAAAGAGTTCCCAGGTCTTGGATGACTCTTTTAGGTATAAATGCCCATGCTTCTATACCATTAACCCTTTGATGATTGAGCAGTTCATGTTGATTTGAACTTGCGTAGTCAAGCATGTCCGGACGAATGAATAAAGATAAGATATTTTTGTAAAACTGCGGGCCCCGGGGGCACAGAGGCGCCAAGGATCCTCGGCGTCGGACACGAGCGCTCTCTCCCAGAAATGTCGTGTTTTCGACCTGTCGAAGTCCTCTTCTGTCAATAAAACCAGTTCTGATTTTTGCCTTCTTTAAATATAAACTATTTTTGGTTAAATTGTCACTGGGAGAACCGACATTTTTGTGTGGGATCTCTACTTCTTATCAGGGACGGTTCAAGGAATTATTGTGCCACAAGTGAGTGTGATGAATTTGCCCCGCCCCCCCCCCCCCCCCCAACCCCAATTTGCAAATAGTTTTTAAGGCTAGGGTTATATATTTTTTTAATATCAATTCGCTTTCGTGGGGACGGGGGGTAATCAGGGATATATATTAAGTAATGAACAAGGAGAAAAATACGATTTATATATATATATATATATATATATATATATATATATATATATATATATATATATATATATATATATATATATATATATATATATATATATATATATATATATATATATATATATATTGCCCCTTTAATTGTAAGTGATATTTTATTTAAAAACATTCTAAAATTCCATGACGATATTATGCATATTTTGGCGCAAGTTATAATTATTTTTCTTATCATTCTTCTTATTATTTTTCTTCTGCGCATATTTCTTATTTTTCACATATCAATTTATGTCGGTTCGATATAGTTGAAAAATTGTGTAAGATGGGAAAGGCATACGTTTACTCAGAAAATATCAATTTATGTACAAATAACGCTTGTTATTTCAAATTTTTAATTAAAGAAAAGTAAAAAATAATAAAGTTGCGCAATATGGGTGTTAAAAAAATTTGGTTTATACCTTTTCGGAATAATTTTACGTCACATACCTGAACGTCACATATTTAAACTTCTACACGTTCATGACTTCTATAGTCGTCCATGGATCTACAGTTTTCTCATCAATGCACGTAAATTTTAAATTCGTAAAAACACTTTAGAAATCAAACGATGCAATTTTTAAATGCTTATCACTTTTACAATATTTAAAAAATAAATAAATACATGTGTCGAAAATATAAACTACTTTCCTACAGTGAAAAAACCTTTACAATTTCGATATTTCCACGACGCTTAGAACATTTTAATTGTATCATTATCATATTTCTGTTTCAGTTGGATAACTTACAAATATTTAATAAAACTAGTTATTATATAAAAATACTTAATTTCATTCCCCATATTGATTTTTGCTAAGATTAAAAACTTCATAAAAATATTTATTTGAATAAAATTATAATTATAATTTATTACAATGTTTTGCACTCTTTATTTTGATCAAGCCTTAGAAAAGTAGTTTTCAACCTTTTTCTCTCACATACCCCTTGATAAAACTTTTCATTTATGAGTACCCCCTACTCTCGTAGTCCTTCTCATCCATCCCCATACTAACATACTAAAAAAAAAAATTGTTTTTGTCAGGCAGTAATGTTCTTAAATTAGCTGGCAAATTAATCAAACGACTCAAATGACTTATACACTCTAAAAAAAAATCTTAAAAATGAGTACATGGACGTACTCGATTTTCTTTGAGTACAATTGCATCATAAATGAACGATGACGTACTCAAATTTAAGTAATCGTACTTTCTCAAAAATGGGTAGTGTGATTTAATATTGCTAATCTCAGCTTCTGTTCAAGCCATCTTAACAAAGCGACCTGGTAAACTTAAAATATTTGTTCAGAAGATGGTTCTTCACATTATTTGAGGTCGATTGCTTTTATAACTTCATCGCTGTGGTGGTACAACGGTTATGTTCCTGGACTTCGGTGCGGGCGGTTCCCGGCAAGTCCTGGTTGTAATTGCTGAAAGTGATTTGTTAAAGTGACTGCTATTTTTTAATCATTTTACTTATTTTTGAGTACATCTCTTTTTCAAAAATGATACTTATGTATTCGGAGCTATGATAAGCATCGAAATAATCAAAAATGAATAAATTTTATTTATTTTTAAGTACCTATTTTTTTTAAAGTGTGTGTTTTTATTTTAGATTTAACTTATTCAATTTATTTATTTTAGGTGTTTTCCGCCATTACTATTATTATTTTTGCGTACCCCCGACCGGAACGCCACGTATCCCCAGGTTGAGAACCTGCCTTAGAACAAAAAAGGATACTTCCGCTTGTATAAAATAAAGACCTCAAACAATATAAACGAAATAACCTAATAATAAGTACTTTACTTCCCCTAACATTCCAGAAAAATATGAATACATAACCATCAAAAACAAGACCTTGCTATTATTTTATTGTCTACCGTAAACTGCTATATAGAACACACAGATCCAGAAAGACATTCATACGTGTGGGAAAATAAGGTGAGTTAACAATGAAGGGTGTTTATTTTCGATGAACTTGACCCTAAAAGAATCGCTGGTTTGAATGTCCGAAAGGGATGCGCGGAAATAAATATAAGTAGACGCACCTGAGGTCATTTGTGGTTGTTTTATAATGAGGCCGTATTCCAGATCAAAGTTGCCTTTTGTCCGTTGCTTTTTCATGCTGATTTGTTTGGGTTTGTTAGACAGTAATATTCGTTTTAAATTTTACTCGAAAATATATTTGAATATTCTTAACTTTTGTAAAGTCAGTAATTTATTGATTAAACTTTTTTTTAAAACAAAATTTGATACTCACTTTTGATTACATTCGATGATTATTATTATACAGTTATTTAGCTGTAATCTATGTAAGCATAATTTTAGAGCTGCTAACAATATGAATAAATTACTATTTTTAAACTGTTCTTATAAATTCCTTTATTTATATGTGCTTATTAAATACATCAGTAGAAATCATTTAGCAAATGACTGACGTTTTGCAAAGCATTAGTAAAAACATTATTATATAATTATATTACTATTATAGTTTAAAATTTAATCTGAATTTTATTCCCACTTCTTAATACTAAACGTAACAGTCATGTGGTATATTTTAATTTCGTTGAGAGTTGTTTACTAATTTTTTAGTTCTTAGATTTCCAAAGCTGTGTCTTTTCAAAGACGCATTCTTTCATAAAGATTCCAGCAAAATGTTTTCACAATATAAAAGCAAATATAGCATTGTAAGTCTGCCGCATCGAAGATTTTTTAATGCTCCTATCACCATACATTTCCGTTTCTTTCAGTATTTCTAATTCTCTAGAAAAAAGTTGCATCATGCCAAAATCTATTTTTTATCGCTGAATTGTTTGCTGATAAAAGCAATTAATGCGATTCTATTAAAATCCCTTCTATTCTTCCCTTTATGAGACCTTCTTTTTTAAGCGAGCACGTATATTTTTTCTCGATACAAGATCCTTTTGTTATAATAAAACATTTCTTATTAATTATTACTTTGCGTTTTTTTTTAATTGCGTGTCAATAGGAAGCGTGTCTTTCCTTCAATCCTACTCAATAGCGATTGCTTTCATTAGATTTTCTTAAGAAGATTGCAGAATTTGTGTTTGACCAACGTTGTTTAATTACTTAGATTCAATAAAAACTAAAGGTTTATTGTGGTTGAACATTGCTGAGAATTTCATTAAAATTATATTGAAAATTAAAAACATAAGCCGGCGCATACTAATCAAAAGAGTTAAAGAGGGTTTGTTTATATCCAATTAATATCAGATAACACTTAAAAAAAAGGGTACTTAAAAATGAGTACCTGTACCTACTCGTTTTTTCTTTGAATACAGTTGCATCGTACATGAGCGGAGGCCTCCGTGGCCGAGTGGATTAGGCGTCAGCTGGGAATCCAAGGTTCCCCGGTTCAAAACCTTGCGATGGACTAGACTAAAGAATAGTAAAAAGTAGTGATATTGCGATAAAAAAATAACGGCGTGTATACGGGACTGGTGCACGATAAATCTGATCGGGGTCCAAAGTACCGACGTCTATTGAAGGCGTTGGGTGCCAGCTCAGGTGTTGTCCTCGGCATCTGACCATGGTTCAAAAATACGAGGCATCGTTCCCGGGTCTTTCCTTCGAGATAGGCCCCGAACCGTCGCCAATAGCCCACTGTGCAGCTCTAGTACGACATTAATTAACCAAACCAAACCAAACCAAACCAAACGTAAATGATCGATACCGTACTCAAATTTAAGTAATCATGCTTTCTTGAAAATGAGCAGTGTGATTTAATATTGTAATTTCAGCTTCTGTTCAAGCCATCTTAACAAAGTGACCTGACAAACTTAAAACAGTTGTCTAGAAGATGGTTTTCCACACTACTTGAAGTCGATTGCTTAAATGGGAACTGAGTTATTATAATTCAATTATCTTACTTCCCATTCTTTTGGCACACCTTTTTAAAATTTCTTCTGTTTATAACTTCTTCATATCGGCTTGGTAGTACAACGGATAAAGGCACTTAACTGTGGTGCCTGCTGATATGGGTTCGATTCCCGATATGTCTTGGTTGTAATTGTCGATATTTATTGAAAGTGATTTATGAAGGGAGCCTATGTAGGTAAGGTACTGATCTTTTTATTCATTTTTTCTCATTGTACTCATTTTTGAGTACATGTCTTTTTCAAAAATGAAACTTACGCATTCGGAGCTATGATAAGCATCGAATGTAATCAAAAATGAGTATATTTGACTTATTTTTTAAATACTTATTTTTAACAGTGAAGGTATTGAAATACAAGGGAATGGAGTGGAGTATAAAAATAAAGGGGGAAATGCAAGGGAATGAGAGCTCTTAAGAATGATTTAAAACAGTGGTTTGGCATAAATTAAAAGCTATCTTTTTAGAAATAGTTTAGCACACTCTTAATTATTGTTATTAACTAATAATTATGGAATAGTAGATCCCGCCACCAAAACAAATAGAATAAAAAAAAACCGTTTACGTCGACTTTTATAATTTCAAGCAGTATTTATGCCAAATTTGAAGAAAATCGAGCAACGCGTTTGGTCGTAAATGCTTAGGAAACAAATTTACAGACAGACAGATGAAATGCTTAAAGATCTTGTTATAAAGACAGGGATCTCACTAACGCTCGATCAACAAATAATATTAATTTTTAATAAATTAAAACTTGTAAACTTGCTCTACAATTTTACCTATATTTTAATATTTTGGAGTCAAGATACTTTGAACTATAAGAGTACAACTTTACTTTGATAAGTTTAAGTTTTGATTGTCATATAGCACATTCTTTTTACACAAATACCGAATATATGACCACGTTATTGAATTGTAAGGTTACTAGCAGGCTATTATCAAGAAATTAAAAAAAAAATTATATTTATTTTACGAAAAATATTTCACGGATCAGAAATGACTCCAGTTCAACGAAATTCGGCACTTGGGAAGCACTTGGGAGCACTTGGGAAAAGTATGCCTATAGCAACATACAAAAAAACTGATGCCCCCAGTTCATTTGGAAATGCACTTTCACATTATTCATGGGTAGTTTGCATAGACATCACTTAAAGTTTCAAACTGGTTCTCGAAAAGAAAAAAGCAACTCTTGAAAAATATACTTTTTTTTAGATTCCAGTCATTGTTAGCTTTTGTAAAACGACTGTCGTTGAGGTCAATACACTTTTCTACAACACTGTCTGAGACTACAACATCTTGTTTACGTCTTGAGTAGCTACTACTAGTTAGTAAATGACCCTATTGCAGAAGACGTTTCAACCAAAAATAAAAAGCAAAAGGTAAGAAGGCTCAAGATATAATTTTTTTTCTTTAGTTGTGGCATTTGTTTCCTTGGTACTATTTTACATGGGGGTTTTGAAGCATGTTGTTTTAAAATGATTTTTAATGAAGTATCCGAATTTTAGTGTTATTGTAAAATAGATTTTTTTAATGATTTTTTTTCTTTCTGTTAGCCGATTTTTGAAAACTTTTAAAAACAAATTTGTGAAATTTGTTTGATTTTACCTGATTAAAATATGTATCTATCTTTGTTTTAAAATTGCGTATGAGACAATTTACTAAAGTGCATTTTTCAAAGAATTAAAATTGCAAAAAAAAAAAAAAAATACAGAAGATAAAATAATACAATACCTATTATTTAATCAATCAGACTCTAAAAAATTAGACGCAAAAATTCCAAGCTATACACATTTTTATTAATCAGCTTAATAAAAACAACTGTTTTTTTTATAATTCTAAGAAACATGTAATTTTTTGGACACTTAAAATTCTTAATATTCATTAATCTCAAGAAATAAAATATTGAAGTTTAAATTTATATATCATCTTTTTGTTTTACTATTAAATAATGCAGTGTAAATTAGAAATTTAATGAAAATACTATCATCTTTAGTAACCCGAATATAAATAGGTTGGTTGGAGTACTAGATGCACAATGGGCAGTTAAACGATTGTTCGGGATCTATCTTGTTCGAGCAATGACCAAGGAGTTCTAATTATGAGCCACGGTTAGATGACGAAAACTACACCCGATCTGAAACGCCTCACTCTCCAAACTTTCTCACTAATAACCACAATATGAGAACATTTGAGCCTCGATGGATTTAACTTGCAGCCCACTTCTACAGAGTAATCTGAGTTTGGACGATTTTGCAACCTTCCGACTACGAACTTGTTGCTTTTTCAATAAGCCACGCGGGCCTCATATAAAAGGAGAAAAAACAAAACAGGTTCACATTTTAAAATATGTTGAAATTTTTATAATTAGCGTTCGAAGGAAAATTAACTAAAACATATCTAACATAGTTATTGATTTAAAATAGAAAAAATGTTCCTTAGTTGTGCCATTGGTTTCTTCGATACTATTTTACATGTGGTTTTTGAAGCACGACATTTAAAATAATTTTTTTAATGAAGTTTTCAATTTTTACTGTATAAGTTGTAAAATAGATTTTTTTTTTTTTTTTTGATTTTTCCTTTCTGTTAAGCCGATGTTTGAAAAAAAAATTATGAAAATTTGTGTGATATCATTTAATTTAAATATATCTATCTATCTTTGTTTAAAATTGTATCAAATTGGGTGATTTGGAAGGATAGGAATTTAATATTGCCAAATGTAACTAGAGGTCATGGATTCAAATTATACAAGTCACAGTTTAGTTGAGACGCTAAAAAGCATATATTTTTTAAAAAATAGAGTAATAAACAAATGGAATAGTTTTCCTGAGTATGTTGTTAATTCTTCGGGAATGGGTAGTTTTAAAAAGCAATGGGATCGGCATTAGGGCATCGTGAGGATATGCTAGATTAACAGGATCAACCTTGCGGAGCCTAGAGCCTGTAGTTGGTCGACATTATTTGTATAAATAAAAATCTGATTGGTACAGGACGCACTGTACCGCAAGGTTTGGTTCGTGAATACTTTTATATCCCAAGTGTTAGAAAGGTCAGATGGCAGAATGGGTTAATAATCAGCCTGGTTGGCGCGGTTCACCTTCTTCTACATGATGGTATGTCATTTATCCTCATAGGATGATTCTACGTAGAGTTATGGTGCGGAATCATATACTACAGTTGGTCGAAACTCCATCCTCCACGTGGTGCAAATGTCAAAGGGCGGAATGGATTAATAATTGGTCTTTTCGAAACGTCCACTTTTGTATACACGATGGTATGTCATGTATCTTTATAGGCCGATAACACGTTAATAATCCGTCTGTTTGACGCAGTTCACCTTCATATACACCATTTAGAGGCCTCCGTGGCTAAGTGGTTACAGGCGTCAGCTGGGAATCCGAGGATTCCTGTGTCAATCCTAGGCGATGGATTAGACAAAGAAAAGTAAAAAAGTAGGGATCTTGTGATCGCAGGGGTTGCCAGCTTCGCTACAAAGTACTAGAAAAGTCGTCCAGAACATCCACAAAAAATTAACGGCGTGTATACGGGACTGGTGCACGATAAATCTGTTCGGGGTCCAAAGTCCCGACGTCTATTGAAGGCGTTCGATGCCAGTTCAGGTATTTCCTCGTCATCTGACCATGGTTCTAAAATAACAGGGTGCATGTATGAATGTGTATTTGTTCCCGAGTCTTTCATTTGAGATAGACCCCGAACCGTCGCCAATAGCCCACTGTGCAGCTCTAGTGCGACGTTAATAAACCAAACCAAACCAAACCAAACCAAATCTACACCATTTATTCCCATAAGACAATTCCACATCGAGTTATGGGACTGAATCGTATACTGTTCATTGGTCGAAACTTCATCTTCAAGTGGTACAATTGTCAGAGGGCGGAATGTATTAATAATTGGTCTTTTCGAAACGTCTTACTTTTGTCTACACGATGGTATGTCATTTATGATTCCACGCGGAGTTATAAGGATTTTACAAACGTCGAAAGACGTATTCATGTCTAATGTATACGAATTTATAACTAAGTTACTGCAAACTACCGCGACATCACATTTGTTTCCTTTAAAATGTCAAACCATTTCAACACCGCTTACATAGCTGGACGTCCGAAGAGTGGGGTTTTTTCCAAACCTTCTAGGGTTAAACAGGCATGTGTGTGTCCGACAGGTGGGTGAACGACCTGCAGTGTCCTTGCGTCGTCTCGCGGATCGTGGGCCCCACAGACCTTTCGCTTTCGACATCCACGGTGAAGGATGACAGAAAAGTTTAACAAGGTATGTCGGGCTATCGGGCAGATTTACGTCCGAGCGCATCACTCACACCTGTTGGCCCGCCGAAAAGTCGTTGTACTTTCAGAAAGGAAGAAGAGGCTTGTGCACTTTCGCCTGCGATGCCTATAACCTATTTATGGCCATTATAAAATCGAAAATAATCGAGGGCAGAGATGTGTCAGATGTTGTGTATGCTAATAAGCGACTTGATATACTTTCGAGTTCGTTTGTCATCGGTCTGGAAACTGGTTCTGAGATGATGAGGTGTCTTATTTATTGAATTTGATACAATATTTGCTTATTTTTCTGTTGGATTTGGTAGTGTTAAAAGCTTATTTAATAATTAAAAAAAAAATCGATTGGTTTGTGTTTTTGGAAGCAATTTGATATTTGATGTAATTAATATTTTATAAAAGGGTTGTTGAACTAATTTAGAGTTATATAAAGAAAAATCAATATAAAATACTTAACATTTTTCGCATTTCCATTAAAAAAGGAAGAACAAAATAATAAATCACTGTGCAAAAGTTAACTTTTGTAATTTTAACGATATTTTTTTTAAGCCAAATTTGTATAAGATACTTAATGGTCTTTGAATTAAAAAAATATTTAAAAATGAACTTCCAGAACCATGTATGCTGGCAGCTAAAGTACATTGTTAAAAACAACGTTTCTTGAGTTCTTCTCTAATTTATTTAAATTAATTAATTACTTGAAACATTAAAAGTAGGTAAAGCTTCCTTTTTTGCCTGAAAAAGAAAATATTTACTTTGGAAATAATTTCTTTTCTACTGCGATTCATATCTTGTCGATTTACAGGGTGCCACAATTGTTGGCGATAGTCCTTGTTTGGCTGCTTAACTAAAATAATAAACCATTCTTGTTAACTATACTGTAATTATTATGGTTATTTCTACTAAAGTTAAGCGACTTGTTTAAAATATAAGCGGTAGTTGGATAGTTGGATAAATATAATGTTTTACTATCTCAATTCAGTTAAATGTGATACAGACAAACAATGATCATCGTCCAACAATTTGTGATCATCCTGTAATTCCCTGATGGAAATACTTCCGTTTCTATTAAGTTACATACCTTGTCAATTTATTTCCAAACATACCTTCAATATTTTATATTTTATCTTCTATTAGCCTTTTTTAAGTTAAATGGGTTGGTATTTTAGGTATTCAGGTTGGCAGTCCGAAACAGCGCTCACCAATTGAAGGTTACAGAGGATAAAGGCGCAATGTCAACTAGAAATATTCTTACAGAAAACGAGTTTTTATTTTTAACAACGCGCCTTTTTCTTCAGTATAACAAAACTTTTCCCGTCATTTACACATAAAATCTTTATTGCCAAACTGAAACTGCAGTTGAATAGTTCTTTTAGGATGCTATGAAATTGTATGAGAATTTCATTTTTTGACAAAAGCTTGACATTTCGCGGTTATCCCCCTTCGATCTCCATTCGCACAAATCAAGAGAACTAGTTTGAAAACGTATTTGAATTAATCATATATACAAAAATATTACGATGCAATTCAGAATATTATAGGAAAAGCAGCCCGGAGAAAAGCTTACGACTCATAAAGGAATCTTAAAGTTGCATTGTCTGCTGTAAGCATAAAATATTACTTACCACAAGGATGAATGGTGACTGATTTTGAACTTTTTGCACCTTATTGTCAAAAGGCCGATCCTACAAACACTCCTTATGATAATCAGCATTTCACTCAGAAATATATCAAAACAATAACAGACATAAAACATCACTTTGTGTAATCGCGTAAAGGCCCATTCTGCACGAACGAGTAAAACGCGCGTGAGCATTTTCTGACGGCTCTATGATTGGATAACCCAAATCACGTGGTTCGTATGCACGAATCGCAGAGTAAAATGCTCATGAGCGTTTTACTCGTTCGTGTAGAATGAGCCTGAATCTCCCTTTGTATGATAAGCAGGAACGAAATGAAGAAAGGCAAAAGGTGTTCCAGACATGTCTAGATGAAATATTTATTAGAAAAAAAAATCTCAAATCTTATGTAAACAGTGAAATGTGTGAAAAAGACAAAGAACCTTTATCAACGAATATAAATGTACATACATTTCGTTTTAAGATTCGAAAAGTGTGTTTTGTACGGAAAAAGTCCCGAGGCGTTGTATAATTGACGTCATAGGGTGCGGGGAGTCAAAAATTGAATGTTTTTGGTGGTAATGACGTCAGCAGTAAAATGTTGGGAATACTGATAGCTGTTTTCAGATAGGAAATTATTCACTACATTATGTCACCAGGTTTACTTCGTGGAACGATTTTTCATGGGGGCAAAGAATATCTAAAGTCTTTACCGGTTGACTTACTAAACTCTTTTTCTGGTTTTGTTTTGGATAATTCTAGGGCAGTAGGTACCCTTGAAAGGTTGACACCTGTTTGAAATGATCAGTAATTGGCATAATTATAGAGTAACGAATATTCTAATGATGTGGAAGTCCTTAGGTATATATATTTTTAGGGAAAGTTTATATATATTTCGATTTTGTAAGAGAAATGTATAATACAAAGTTCGTTTATTGTTTTGAAGTATAAGTTTAAGATTCGAAAATAGCAAATATGTCTTTTAATTTATAAAAAAAATTGTATTATAACTTTCGATTATTTATTTATTAATTGCTTTGTTAAACTTTTTTTCCAAAAAATGTGCTTTCGTACTTAAGTTTGCTGATAATAAGTTTCGAGGAATTGAATACTTACTTTATAATATATAAAATGTACTTTAACTGTGTCTGTGTTATTTCTGTTTTTATTTAACTAATACACTCTTTAGAAAGTCTCTCGATTTTTGTTACTTTAGATATATTTTCATAAATCAAAAAGGCAAACAAAACCAATATAATTTAGTTTTTAATTCACAAACTAATATTTTTAGTATTATTAGAAATCTAAAAGGTCAAGACGTGTTCACCAATTCAATATCTTCATTCTTGAAGGAAACTGCATTTGATAGTACTTGTAATAAAATAAGTTGATACAATAAAATTATATACGATACATTTCAGCACCCACATAAGTATAATTTAATATACGTTTGAAAGTTATATGAAATTTATTTATATCCTAAATCTGATGACTTCGGCATAAATTAAGAATTTAAAAGCTGTTTTTTAAAATTTTACTATTCATTAATTTGATATTTTATCAGGAACATATTTTTAGGAGTTTTATCATTGTAAATTTCTGTAATTTACAAAGAATATTTTGTCTAACAAAATTTCGAAAAATGAACAACGGTGTGTGAGAAGTGAAATGAAATCCGAATTCAGTTAAATTAAGTGCAGTCAGCTTCAAACAGATGTCAAGTACAAGGATTGGCTAAAAGTCTAACTTAACAGCGATAGTCATTTGATTTTCAACGTCGAGTTTAAATTCACTAATTAACTTCCCACTATCAGATTATGTATGTTCTACCTCCCCAAAAACCAAAATCCTGATTATTTCAGATAATTACAATTCATTAAAATAACTGCATAAACATATATTTGTTTCATTTCAAATTTAATGCCTATATTTTATGGAGTCATCGGTCTGGAAACTGGTTCTGAGATGATGAGGTCTTATTTATTGATATTGATACAATATTTGTTTATTTTCTGTTGGATTTGGTAGGGTTAAAAGCTTATTTAATAATTAAAAAAAAATTTCGATTGCTTTGTGTTTTTGGAAGCAATTTGATATTTGATGTAATTAATATTTTATAAAAGGGTTGCTGAACTAATTTAGAATTATATAAAGAAAAATCAATGCATTTTAAATCACCAGAAGGCTATAGACGTGTATTTGGACCACTGATTTCCAGTTTTCCAGCAATGCAATCAATTTTTAAATTTATTAAAGTACAAAATTTTAAAATATTTTTCATGTATATTCGTTTAAGAATACAGCTATCACTTTAAAATACTTAAGAGTTAAAAAATATTAAAAATTTATAACAGCTATTAAGTATTTAAAATCTCTATTCTATGTAAACAACTTTAAAATTTAAAAAAATCTAATATTTCTTAAATCTAAATGTATTTTTTAAAACTATGGTATATGACTGTAAAAGACTTTGTACGGTATATGATTAT
Source organism: Troglohyphantes excavatus (assembly GCA_963932185.1). NCBI lineage: Eukaryota > Metazoa > Arthropoda > Arachnida > Araneae > Linyphiidae > Troglohyphantes > Troglohyphantes excavatus. Next base: position 50,753,599 of record OZ010669.1, read on the forward strand.
ATGTTTAAAGTATACGTATGACGACTTTGTACGATATATGATAGTTAAGTGACTTTTTGTTTTGAATATATTTAAACAAAAAGTAACTTAACAGTAGTTTTTGCTATACCTGCAAGAAAAAAGCTATTTTTTTCGCACACATGTTTCATTAATTAATATAACTTCTAGTATATAAATAACCTTTGTTTATATGACATATTTCTAATATTTATCTAACAGTTAAGTAATATAAAATCTATCCTTTAAAATGAAAATGCAATTGATAGATATCCGCGACTTAATTTAAGTTTTCTTATAATGTTAAATAACATAATTTATTGCATTATTATAATGTTATAGGGCAATTAAAAGAAGAGTTTTTATGCATATGACATTTCGAATGACTTTTTAAAAACAACCTCAAGTATTAATCTCTTTGTGCAAATGCGAAGAAAATATAAATCTTTTGCTGCTAAATTTAAAGTAGAACTCGAAATGCAAAAGATTTACCCCTCACTGGGTTTGAAACTCCATGTTTTATGGTGCAACTTGAAGTAGAATTTATTCTGACAAGAAAAAAGCACATGAAAATTATATTCTTTACGCGACAATTTTATAAAATACACTTTTGCACTACAGGGATTTGAACTCTGATTTTTTTTTTGTCCCCGAGCGAAAGTCATTCTTTCGTATGTCCCTCGTAACCTTTCAAGCTTATCTCTAGAACGAATGAGTATCCCAAGCACGAATTTTTTAATAGTTTTCCAGCACAGGGATTTTATATTTTTACGTGATTTCTATTTCTATCAGTACTAATTAATATTCTTTGCAGTTTACTGAACTCTGGACTGGGTTTACTTAATTTTCTTGCTATTTATTCATTGTTTATAAAGAAGTACACTATTTTTTCTATCTCTTGGCAACAGGCAATGAATAAAATTATATGAGTAATGTAGATGTGGTGTGTGTTTGTATATGAAGGGGGTATGGTAGAATGTTTACTTGTATTTTCAATTATTTTTTTATTTATTGAATACAATATAATAAAGATCAGAAAAAATTTAATAAATTTTCCAAATGATCAAATACATGTAAATTGTATATTGGTTTGTTGGAGAGATTATACTAGAGAAATTAGACTAAAAAAGTTTTTTGACAAAGATCTTTTATAAAACTTTAAAAAAATATTTTACAAATTGTCTTTTATTTAATAATAAGCCAATAAGTGGATCATATTACTTTGTAAAAGGATTTATAATTATATTAAAAAAAAAAGTTTTGGTCAGTTTGAGTTTATTTGTGTTGTTACCGATAGTAGTTATGAATCAAGTACTTTTATCAATCAATTGCTGTAGCAAATTTATCATTTGCATTCAGTGTAATGACTCGCATATCTAGTTGTGTACTTTAATCTATTTTATTTCAAAACGTTTTTTTAATTTCTTTTATAAGCATCCAATCGTTCATATCCGTTTTTTGTAGTCAGCCTGTTGGACATCATGGAGAAATGAAAATTTTGATATTCATATATTAAAACCTTCGCAGCTCCCACTGATTACTTATCACTCATTTTTTAATTATTTGATCTTACGTTTGAAATATTGTATTGGAAATAAAATTTTGTATGAGAAAGTTAACTTTAATAAAATAAACTTGGACATATCACGTCGTTTATCAAATATAACCCTTACGCTGTCATATTCATTTGTCAAACTTATATTTTTTATAAAAGATCTTTGTCAAAGAACTTTCCTAGTATAACACCGGCCTTAGAAATAGTTCCACACAATACTGTGAAAATGGTACAAGGAACCTAGATCATGAAGTATGGAGACAGACTTATGTATACTTTCAACAGGAAAAGCTTAAGGGATATTGAAAAGCCATTTAATTTTTTCAAACTAGATGTCGTTAAGAGCTTGGAATCTAATATAACTGATAGAACTAGAAGGAATGGTTTCAAGTTGTAAAAATAACATATAAATGGGAAGGAAGGAATTTTTTTTATATAATAGGATGGGGATTGATAAATAGTACAACTCGCTCGATATTATTGTTAATTATTCAGAAGTAGTGCGTGGTTTTTAAAAAAAATAAAAATCCTTAATTGGGAGATTATTAGAAGGTGTTCGACTGGTCCAATGTTGCTGGGCTTTGAGTTTATAGGTGGTCATCATGACTAGTATTTATAAAGCATTTTGATTTTTCAGTGATATAATATGAGATTTACCAGATTGATTAATCTCTCTAATAGTTATGAGATTTGTTTTACCATAGCAGATTTCATGTATATCTTTAATTATTTTACAAAAGGATACAATTGCTTTTAAATATCAGAAGAAAATTATAATTTTAATAACCTAACCTAACCTAATAACCTGTTAAATGACATTATTCATATTAAATTATTAATATAAACATTAGTTATTTATTCATATTAGGTGAACCGTAGTATGATCTTCAGCATGGGTGAACGCTAAAGAATTTGACATAATTTGGGGTGAAATTTTTTTTTTAATTATTTAAATATTTCTAATAGATGATATAACTAAATAAAGACATGAATAACTATCAGTTTAGGTCGTTTTATTTCTACTGTATCATTTTTATCTACTTTTCGAAATTAGAAGAGGGGGGGGGGGGGGGGGGGAGTGACCTCAAGTCACTAGTATTCATTTAAAAACATAAACACTAAGTTGGGTTTTAATATTGTTGGGATGGGGACGGAGGGTCCATGGGCCAAATACAAGTTTGCGCATATATGCAATTTTGAAATACTTAGGGATTTCTACGTGATACTTTCAACCCCATATATATTTTCAATAAGTTTGAACCGGCTTTACATACACCTAATTAATAAATAATTAAAAAAATATTCATTACGTAATACCCCTTAAAGATTTCGTAATACCCCTCAATAGGCTAAACTTAACAAAAAATTGTATACTAAAAACCTTCTATTTGCGCGAACATATTTGTTTTACATTGCGTTTTGTAAGCTTTATTGCCCACTCTCAAACTTTGCATATTTTATTTAAAAAGTTTTAAGTGAAAACCTCCAAGATTCTAACGAAGTTAGAAACAATGCACTCTTGCCAACCCGACTATTCTTGAGACTTAAACCACCAAAAAAGAAGCAAAGGAAAAGATTCAATTCATTACTTCCATATCTGTTACGACACAATTATATAAATCACGCTGGCAGACAGCCCCTCTGCACAAGCAGGTGCGCAGCTGCAACTAATCAATGACATACGCTGGCTGACCTTTGACGGAGACTTTGAAAAAAAAAAGAAAAAAGAAAGGCCCATGACAAATCGGGCGTTGTGTCCTCTGGGCAGTTTGATTGGACACCTCTCCAGAAAGGCAGGCACTCTGCCTGGCTGATCACGAAAAAGCAAAACACAGCCCCCAGCTCCAGCATAAAGGTGCAATGAACTGAGACGCGTTTGAGAGACCGCCAGCTACAAGAACTCGGGGCATCGGGTTGGTTGCTATGAGGGACGAAACAGAAACAAGACGCTCCAAGAAGCACCATGTCCTTGCAGTCCTGTGAAAAAGGGGGGAGAGGGTCGAGATATCTGAATTATTTATCGACGTTACACACCTATTGCACAATGGATTTTTCTTACTATTTTTTTTTCTGAGAAATATCGCGCGTAACTGTTTAGCGCGAATTTGGTGTTAAGGTTCTGGAAAAGGGTGACGCGTAGACGTTTGCGTTTTTCTTATTTTTCCATTTTAATGCGGGACTCGGGAAGTTCAATCAATTTTATTAAGTGATGGTTTGGAGCGAGGGTTCTGAACTAACTATTTCTATTTCTGAGAAAGTTTCATGTTTTCGATTTCTCTGTCGAAATTTCTTGTCAATGTATATTATTTCTTGGGCGAAAAAAAAAAATATGGCATATTTATTATTTTGATTGAAGAATGTATTTGTTAATAAAGTATTTGTTAAATGAGGAGAACAGTTACAGAACTTGTATGGTCCATGTTAGCTGTTTTCTAAAAATCAATAGAATTATCATTATTTTGAATTACACAAATTTTGGAACTGAGCTCTTCATTTTAACAAGTATTATACTTTTTTGGAGTTGATAAGTTTGAAAACGCAACTAATCTTTTATTATAGTAAAATACCGAATTATATAGTATTAATAGTGTAACATAATAGCGGAAAATACCATTTTTTGAAAAAAGAATGCATTTTTCTCAGGAAGAATTTAGAACGACCATAAATAGATTTCATTAAGTTCTAATAGGATAGAATCAGTTATTTTACCGAATCTCCCATATTTTACTGAATTCCCAATTGTATTGGGATAGTGTAAAATTATGTTTTTTTCAGATTTCATAATTTTGCATAAGGCAAGTTTTTAAATTATACTCCTTAATTATCTTGTAGGAAATACAAGACTTCTGAGGTTGTATGTTAACTTAGTATCATGTTCAGAAAATTAATATTTTTCTATGGCTTTTCGTATGATATGTTACAACACTTAAAATTGAATGGATTTTTTTTCACATACCTTTTATTGATCTATTTAAATAAAATTTTGTACAGTTTTGTTATTTATTACTATTATATTGTACATCAATTTGTTTATTATTATACTCAATGAGATCATGATACTTAAATTCGTTCCTGTATCCTCAAATACATTGATATACTGTATGAAAACCATACAGGAGCAACTATTTGTTTTTAGAAGAAATCAGATCAAATTTAAAAATTAGAAAAATATTTATACTTCAGAATTGCACTCTAACTATTAGATTTTGCGTTTCATAGTGAATATAAATTACATTTCTCTATCATAGAAAATATAAATTACGTTTCTCTATCATAGGAATATAAAATAAAATATTTCATTTTTAAAGCAATTGTTTTATGTGGATTTAAAATTTTAATGTTTTTCTTTTCAAAAGTGTTTTTATACAAATATAAAAAAAATACTAGATAGTTACAAAGTTATTCATTATAATGAAATAGTTCAATGCTTTAAATAATCTTTGGATATTCACGGTCCACCCAGTCAAAAGTTAGATAAAGAATTTTAAGAACCACATACAAATATCAGGTGACAAATGCTAAGTATAATTCAATTATTAAATGTTAAACTTTTTGGCAAATAAATTTATTGTTAACACAGAAATTCCATCGTATTTAATTTAAATTATATTTATGTTTTAAGGCAATATTTCAAATTAATAATATACGTCTATTTTCATATAAAAAGAAATTTGAATATGTGTTTAAACCTGTTTCACTAACTTCTTTACTTTTTAAAAAAATAGCGGGAGTAGCAAGGAAAAATACACCCTTTCAAATCTGCAAGTGGAGAAGAAATTAATTTCACAACGACATCCACGGATCACCGTGAATTGGGAACCACTGCCATTAAATGCAATGTTTAATGATTTTTAATTTAGTTTAATTCAGTTTCTACAACTTTTTGACGTTATTAATTACAAAACCTTTGGCACTTATTACAGGATGTTGTGAGATTACTTTGTTCTTTGCTTTATTTTCTGGTTAATTCAATGTATTGTAACTGTCTTAATTGGAATTCTTTCTATCGTGATATCGATGCATGTAATATATTTACCTTAAATTACCATATTTTAAAATTTCCTTAAACTAATATTCTTTTTCTATAATTTAATTGCGTCGTAACAATCTTCCCCATGTCTATAACATTCTTTTTACCATTCCGCATAATTTATCTATGAGATTCATGTTTTTTTTCTTCTTTAATGCAATAGAGTTCCCATAAAGTTTCACTGACGACTTCAATTCAAAGTTTAATTTAGTCATAACAACTGTGAATATGTTGGCATAATTTTCACACAGGAGCATTTTAGAGTTTTTTTGAGTGCCTCCACATGAAAAGTTTCTTCGCCTAATCATTTTGGACCAATTAGCTGTGTAGCGGCGACTTATATTATGAATGTATTGGTGTTGGTTTTTCTTAAAGAGACAACTCAGTTGATTAGGTTATAAGTTAAAGATATTTACTAGAACACTATATTTACAGGTTTTAACAGCTTAAAATGCTCAGCTTTGTGAGCGTGAAAATGCGAGCTTATGGTTCGCCTGCTTAACGGAATCTAAACCAAAACAATCCGCTTGGCGGGTTGCCGGAAAAATCACGTCATTTGGCGCCGTATCCCAAAGATGGCTATTTCGCCACAGCGCCAAATGACAAAGTGATGTGATTGGCTCGAACATACTCCCGGCCATAAAACCCTTAAGGGGTTTTAGCAAAGGCAAGAAGTACACTTATGAATCTTATACATATTGAAATTATACACTAGTACATGAAAAGGGCAGTTTACAAATTTTGGTGATAGGACGGACAAACTGGCTGTCTTTGGTTCGCAGGGTAACTACTCGAACAAGTCCATCTTTGCCTTTATGAGTCTCAACTATGCGTCCTAAAGACCACTTGGTTGGTGGAAGAGTAAAGTCCTTTAGAAGCACCAGCTCTCCTGGATCAACGTTGGTTTGTTGGGACATCCACTTTGGTCTCGTTTGTAGACGATTCAGGTACTCTTTTCTCCATCTAACCCAGAAGTGTTGGTGTAGCTGTTGTAACCTTTGCCAACGATCTAAACGATTTTCTGAAATTTCCAGCAGACTCGGTTCAGGTGGTAACTTTATAACTTCTCCAACAAGGAAATGGCTTGGAGTAAGCGGAGTCATGTCATCGGGATCTGAGGTCAATGGACAGAGCGGTCTAGAATTCAAAGTGGCTTCGATTTGAGCTAGAACGGTAGACATTTCTTCGAAGGTTAGTCTAGCATTTCCTTATATTCGTTTTAGATGGAACTTCGTGGCTTTTACTGCAGCTTCCCACAGTCCACCGTGATGAGGGGAAAAGGGTGGAATGAAATGCCACGTAACGAGATCATTGGCTTGTATAGCTGAGGCGTCATTTTCTATTTGCTTGATACATTTATTAAAATCCTCAGTTAAAACTCTTGACGCGCCTTTGAAGTTAGATCCTTGATCACTGTACACGTCGGAACATAGACCTCTTCTTGAAGTAAATCTGCGAAATGCGGCTAAGAAAGCATCTGTAGATAGGTCTGAAACTACTTCGAGATGAACGGCCTTTACTGCAAGGCAAATGAATACAGCAACATATCCCTTATAGGACGGTGCTTTGCGTGTCTTGTTACTCTTCAGCTCGATTGGGCCGAAATAGTCCACACCAGTGTGGGTGAATGGTCGAGAAGTATTTACACGAGGATGGGGAAGAATACCCATTTGTTGTTCGGAGGCTGTGGCTTTGTGTCTCCAACATTTAATGCACTCGTGAATGATTATTCTCACGGTATTTCTGCAGCTCAAAATCCAATACTTTCTTCTAATGATACTCATCACTAACTGCGTACCTCCATGCAATGTGTCTGCGTGAGCTTTTCTTATTATGAGCTTGCTTAGTGAACTAGATGAAGGTAAGATGATAGGATGTTTCTCTTGAAAAGATAAGTTTGAGTTCTGTAACCGCCCACCAAGTCGTAGAATGCCTTCTTTGTCTAAGAATGGGGCTAAAGTTAACAGCTTGCTTTTAGAAGGTAGTGGTGTTTTGTTCTGCAGTGCAATAATTTCTTTAGGAAATTCGTAGATTTGATCAAGTTTGACGAGGGAAACTAAAGCTTTGTTTATTTCAGTCGACGTCAAATGACCGGTTTTTCTTTCAGTCATTGAACATTTGCAATTTTCAATAAATCTAAGGCAGAGTCCTGTCACTCTTGTTAACTTAGTTAAAGAGGAATTTTTTTCAATTAATTCACATTTTGGTATGACTTGGACCAAATGAGTTGACTTTGTCTCGAGTTCAGAATTGTCCACTTTAAGGGTTTGTGGCCAAAATTCGGGTTGCAGCGATAACCAATCAGGACCCTTAAACCAGAATTCATTGTGCAGTAGATCTTGAGGTTTTAGTAATCCTCGGCTTGGTATGTCTGCGGGATTAGAAGAAGATGGTACATACCTCCACTGAGCATTTGGTGCCTTCTCGTGGATATCTCCAACTCTGTTGGCTACGAACGTCTTCCATCGGCTTGGCTGTCCTCTCAGCCAGGCTAAGACTATAGATGAATCTGTCCAGGCATAGATGTTTGTAGGCTTGATCTTGATGTCAGAAAGAATAGAAGATATTAGTTTTGCTGCAAGTGAAGCTCCGCACAGTTCTAAACGTGGTAGTGACACAGGCTTGAGTGGTGCAACACGAGTCTTAGATGAAAGCAGCTGGGTGAAACAACCTTCGTTGCTTTCTATTCTAACATATGCAGCAGCCGCATAAGCTTTGGTAGATGCGTCGCTGAAGACATGTAGCTCTACTTTAGGATCTTGGTCGGGATCGTAACATATCCATCGAGGAATTCTTATCTTCTCAATTTCTGGAAGGTATTTCGCAAAATTTGTCCAACGCGTGCAAATGCTTTCAGGAATTTCGTCGTCCCAATTTACACTTGCTAACCAGAGTTCTTGAATCATTATCTTTCCAGTAATGATTAGTGGGGAAATCCATCCTAGAGGATCGTACAGCTTGCTGACATCTGATAAAATGGATCGTTTCGTGGGACAATCAGTTACTGGATCGAACTTAACTTGATAACTAAAGGAGTCACTTTGAGGGTGCCAAAATAGACCTAACGCTTTTACCATCGGATCTAAGTCTATATTTCGAACGTCTTGAATTTCTTTGAATTCTTGAGGAATATTTTCAAACACATCTTTACTATTGCTGACCCATTTTCGAAGAGAAAATCCACCTTCTGATAACAACTTTACAATTTGATCTTTCTTTTGAATTGCTTCCATGATGTCTTTACCTCCTGAGAGAAGATTATCCACATAGAATTGATTAGATAACATTTCAGCTCCTAGGGGATAGGTAGATCGTCCATCTTCGGCAAGTTGCTTTAATGTACGTATTGCAAGAAAGGCAGATGATTCCATTCCGAATGTTACTGTGAGTAGCTTGTAGTCTTTGATAGGATCGAACTTAGAACTTCTCCAAATTATTCTTTGATAATCTGTTTGTTCCTCATCAATTAGTACTTGTCTGTACATTTTCTCGACGTCGGCGGAATAAGCGATTTTTAGTAGACGCCAGCGATGTAATAAAGCAGAAAGATTTTCCTGAATATTTGGTCCCTTTAGTAACTTATCATTTAATGAGGTACCGGAAGTGGTCTTCTGACTTGCATTGAATACCACTCGAAGCCTCGTAGTAGTGCTGTCCTCTTTTATCACGGCGTGATGAGGAGGATAATATCCCTTGTAGTCCGTATCTTCAATCTTGACATCATTACTCGGATCCACTCGGGACATATGGTTCAGTTCCAAATATTCCTTAATGCATCTTGAATATTGCGAATGAAGAGCAGGATCTCTTTCAAGCTTTCTTTCCAAACGAAGGAACTGAGATATCGCAGTTTTCTTTGATTCGCCTAACTTTGGAGAATTGTCCTTGAACGGTAACTTAACTTTGTAACGTCCGTTTTCCCTCTTACAATTGTTACGAAATATCTCTTCACATATCTCATCATCAGATGTATACGCTTTGGTTGATTGAACTTCTTCGAGTTCCCAAAATTTTTGCATTTCATTGTGTAGATCTGTCAAACTATGCAGACAAACTAAATTTGTAGTCTGTAATGCTGTAGATGCTTCATGAGACTCGCATCCCACAGGTCCGGACAGAATCCAACCAAACCTAGTGTTCTGGGCCATTGGACAGTTCTCCGTACCTCTTAAACATCCATCTAACAAAATTGAAGGATATAGGTCTGCACCAAGAATAAGATCAATTTTCTTATTCCCAGAATAGTTTGGATCAGCTAATGTTAAACCTCTTATGTGCTCCCAATTTGGTTTCTCGATGGTAAGCTTTGGAGCATATCTTGTGAGATTTTTCATCACTAATGCGGATACTTCATTAGCAATGATTTCCGAGTGAATATTCTTAAGAGTAATGCTAGTGGCTTTGTAGCATGGTTTTACGTTTTGATTTCCTATTCCAACTATCTGAGTATGTAGAGGTATTTTCTTTAATCTTAAACTTTGAGCTAAGAACTCGGAAATAAATGTTATTTGCGATCCTTGATCTAAGAGTGCTCTCGCAACTATTTCATTTCCAAATGTGTCTGATATCTTAACGATTGCTGTACTTAACAGAACTGTGTTGACTATGGGTTGCTTGCTTTGAGCAACATGTGAAGTAAATTCAACACTTTCTTGGGGAACGTTGGAAGAATTGCCTTCAGGAGAAGATTCAGTAGAATTATAACTTTTAGCTATTGCTTCGTGCAGCAAGGAATGATGTCTTCTTTTACAGATACGACAAGAATTTTTGCTCGAACATTGTCTTACTGGATGTGAAGCTGACATACAGTTAAAGCAAAGGCTTTTACCTTTAACTACTTGCAGGCGTTCAGCATCTGTCTTGCTGAGAAACACCTGGCACCTGGAAATACAGTGATCACCATTACAGAGAGTGCAAACAGCTTTCGAAACTTGGCAGCTTGACTTAACATATGCCGACTTTGATGCAATCCCTGGTTTGCCAGTAGCTCGTGTATTCTCATTTATAGCTTCCAATGTTCGAAATCTACCTTCTAAGAATGATAGTAAATCTTGAAGAGTGGGAATGTCTGTTTTGGAAGGAAGACCTTGTTCCCACAACTGTAGCGTATCTGCTGATAATTTTTGAGCTATTATAAACACTAATATTGAATCCCATGAATTTATGTTGATACCTAAATTTTTAATAGCAGCCAAACATTCTTGAGTTGTATCTAATAACGACTTCACCGATTGAGAATTATCATTAGTTTTCTGTTGAAAAAGAAATCTTTTTAAAGTAACATTAATTAACATTCTTTTGTTCTCATAACGATCATTTAATATCTCCCAAGCGCTCTTATAATTCGAAGAAGTAACTGCAAAGTGCTTAATCAGCTTTTCAGCCTCTACTGATACTTGTGACTTTAAATAGAATAGCTTTTGAACTTCTGAAAGCGATTTATTATCATGGACCATGGCAATAAATAGATCGCGAAACGATGACCAATCTTCATATAATCCATTAAATATTGGAATTTGTACTGGCGGTAACCTTAATTCATTAGAATAATCCTTTGGAAGAACAGCGGTTTGTTTACTAACATCAGTGTTCGGATTGTTTGGCGGGAAACTTTGTTCCATTTCACTTTCGATTTCCGAATAGTTATTCATGAAGAATTCTTCTACCTGGTCACTGATATCTTCTTTTAAATACGAATTGTCTTTCGCTATTCCGTTTGTTAAAATCTGTTTGTGATTACTTCGAAATTCTTCATAGAAATTCTGAAAGTTCTTTAAACGAATTCGAAAATAATTCAAAGTTTTGCGTTCTTTGGAATTTTTCTTATAGTTTCTTACTAACTTAATCATGCTTTCATGAATATCATTTTGCAAACTTATCATAGATTCCATATTTGCCATATCTTAAGATTACTTTGAATCAAGCAAATATTCAACGAATGTTTTAAAATCAACTGACCTGTGCTGCGACTCGGACGGACCAGCTTGTAGCGGCGGCTTATATTAATGTGTGTATTGGTGTTGGTTTTTCTTAAAGAGACAACTCAGTTGATTAGGTTATAAGTTAAAGATATTTACTAGAACACTATATTTACAGGTTTTAACAGCTTAAAATGCTCAGCTTTGTGAGCGTGAAAATGCGAGCTTATGGTTCGCCTGCTTAACGGAATCTAAACCAAAACAATCCGCTTGGCGGGTTGCCGGAAAAATCACGTCATTTGGCGCCGTATCCCAAAGATGGCTATTTCGCCACAGCGCCAAATGACAAAGTGATGTGATTGGCTCGAACAAGCTGACCTACTTGACTCCCTCTGATTGAAGATAATCCCTAAAAATCCCTGTCTTTAAATATGAAAATTCCCTGCGAGGGGACAAACTTTCATTCCTAATGTAACCCCGATTCTGTAACGACATGACTATTGGCTCTGGAGGAATAAATATTTTGAATATAACTCATCAGCCCTTATTGTTATACTTTTACGACTGACCTTCCCAGTAAAACTCATGACCACCGCCCTCTAATTATAGAATTAATTTATGCATTATATAGATTGGCCTGTACTATAATTTTCCCTGTTAAGAATTGAAGTAGTTAAAACTAAACTTTAGTAGTTAAAACTAATTTAACTAAACTTTACATTGTGAATCTTGAAGGCATTGAGTGATAATTTAGTACAAATAATAACCGATAGGGGAAAGTTTGGTGCTTTTGGAACCCAAAATATTCGAATGTTTGCATTAATATTCTCAGATATCAGTTCTTTTTATTTGAAATCCTTTGTGTATGATGGTGGAGTTCCCAACTTTAACGTTCTGAAACATAACATACATAACATAACACGGGATGTTATGAGCAACCAATCTGACTCACTACGCTCGACTCGAGAATGTGTTACACACCGAATGCCATTTGCTGTTCACAAGAATGGTCAATACATTGAGAATAGTCTATGTGGTACACAACGCACATAAAAAATAAGAAGTATATTCGTCAAAAAGAATAAATATTTCGTTGTTTGGGATAAACTAACAAACTATTTCGTCATATTTGACGAAATATGTAATCGGAGCAGAATTGACAAAACCCTTTTTGTACAGAGCGTCAAATAAAATTAAATATATATATATATATATATATATATATATAATTTTATTTGACGCTCTTTATTTGATTATTATTACATAATTAATCAAAAGGAAACTAATAATTTTACTGAAATAACTTTATTAATATTATCACCTAATTCATCAATGAAGGCCATTTTTGAAGGTTTCTTTCCTTAAAACTCGGCTTCCTAAAATAGAACAGTTTTACGCCATAAAAAGTAAATGCGATTTGCGAACAAAGCACTTCTTTACTTATAATTTCTTTAAACTTTATGCTTCTTTGAAGGATTTTTATCTAATTCTTCAAAATAACAAGCGATGCTTATAAGTTTTCTGTAGAATTTAAAGAAAAAGTATGAAACAATAACTAAATTTAAATAATAATAAATACGTACAAATAAACTAATAAAAACACGTAAATCCGGGATTAATGTCACTTTTGGAAATAAAACAGTTTTCTAGAAATCAGAATTAAGCTCTTACAAAGTGTTTATGGCGACATTTAAGCTTGCGTGTTAAGCTTCATACCCGGAAGAACAATATTAAAATAAAAAGGCAATTATTTTAAACCGTCTTTTTATTTTACTACAAGCAAGAAAAATATGTCGTGCCTTTATCATTAAATGAATCTAATCAATTGTATAAGAAAATAAGTACGAATATTAAAGAAAAAAGTCATTATGTAAATTTTTAGTTGAACACGTTCTTTTATAATTCAACTAAATTTATATCATTAATATTATTTGAGTGTTTTATTTTTTTTACGAATACTTATTATTAAAGAATTGCTCTAAGGAAAGATTAAATATAACATTTAATAATTTAGAAGTATCGCTAAATGCTCTCATAACCTGATTTGATTAATTTATAATAATATTTATTTAATTAATTAAAATAAAAATAGTTTAGTTATCTTCACATTTAAATAAAATTAAAAATATTTAATACTAAGCATTTTACTAAATTTAAATATATCAGTTTAAAAAAAAAATCGATATATATTTAATAATGCATTGTCGGTTCTTGAGTTTTTTTTACATGATTTGGAAATTATTCACAAAATATATATATGAAATTATTTCCATAAAACTTGCATTAGTTTATCAATTGCATCACAAGTTAAAATCTACACTTTGTGCATTGTTAATGTCGGTAAATTGTTCAAAAGTTATAGACCTTTCCCTTTTTCCATAGACATAATATTATTAAATTCTACAAATGCGATTTTCTTTTAAAAATATTGCATTGCAAGAAATGCATTTTATCCTTTTAATTTTCGTGATGGAAAATTACGTGTTTGATAAACTATCGTTTGCTGTTAAGATAATTTTCAACAAATGAATGAGAGTTCAAATAAAAATTTTAAAATTAATAAAAGTATTTATTTTGAAAAAGTTAAATACTATTAAATTAAGTGCAAAGATTTTTGCCTGCAAAATGTTTCTGAAAATATTTTTTTTTTTATATTTCAGACAAATAAATAAAAAAAAAAATAGTTGACTTAATATTTAATTTAAATAAAACATTAAAAACATTCTAAGAAAAACTTTTTAAATATCGTTTGCAATATTTCAAGAATTTATAGAATACTGCTTTTACATAATTTATTTTACTGTGTTGTTAAATTCGAAGAGAGTTATAAAGTTATAGTATAACTACGCGGGGTATCTTTAAAAGGTAAGTTTATTATTTTGAGTATTACGTATCCTAAACAATATTTTACCATAGTTAGGAATTTTTTTTTAGTTTGCAAAAATGTAAAGTTCCTGTTAAATCAGCTTAAAAAAACTAATATAATTTTATCATAAAATATTACAGTTGCCCTTATACATTAAGAAAATGCATCTTTATCCTATTTATCTTACCTAGATTGTCAGAAATTATTTTATAAGAACAACTTAGTATTTTTAGTATACTCCCAAATCCATCATTGTTTATTTAAGCTAGATAATCTGACTTGCTTTTAATATATCTTGATTTATTTTTTAACTTAGAAACTTGTTTTTTGTTACTCTAATCTTTTAACGTTTTTTAGTTGTCAAATGAAGATGGATACATGGACTGTATTTTTAATTATTTATTGTTTAATCCTTGAATATAATTTTAAATAAAGAGCCAAAAGTGTTACTAAATATTAACGGTCTTCTGTACTATTAGTAATATTATAAAAGTTGTATATTAGTTAGTATAAACTCATTTCTAACGTTAGGTTTCAGTTAAAGAAAATTCGTTAATTAAGTTTCAATTAATCTAAAGAAAACAAAATAAGTGTGCCGAATTTAGAATGTTCTTTAAATATTTAAACAAATTTATACAAATTTTAACACTTACGCTCAAAAGTAATCTTTTACACTGCTTTATTTTACTCCAATGAATAAAATTAAAGTTATTTAACTGATTTATCTATTTACCGATTGTTTATATATTAAATTGAATATAAATTTAAAATGAAGAATTTATTTCTCGATATAAATTTTTCTTCTACCCTTTTCCGTGAAAATGAAACTTCAAAAATGTATTTCACACAATTTCGATTTCGAACATCAATATTTTAATTTCCCATAATTTTTATTTAAGTAGCATCTCATCAATACTATATAATTATATGAATAATTATAAAGCAAAGAGTTGGGTCACTAAATATTCACGTTTGAGAAGTACGAAAATTTGATTTTTTTCAGAAGTTTTTAAAATATATGTTTTGCAATAATGATGAGACTTTAATGAAGATGTACAAATCATCTTATTGAAACTTCTTGAGATATTAATTGATTTCATCACTGTAAAAAATGTACTTAAAAATGAGTACATGAACCTACTCGTTTTCTTTGAGTACAAGTGCATCGTAAATGAGCGATGACGTAATCAAATTTAAGTAACTGTACGCAGAATTCAAAAAAATATCGGTAAACTGTTCAAAAGTTTGACCGTTTCTTTTTCTCCATAGATATTATATTAGTAAATTCTACAAATGCGATTTTCTTTTAAAAATATCGTATTGCAAGATATTTTAATTTTCGTGATGGAAAATTACGTGTTATTTCTAAAAGTGCAGCTTCTTATTTAAGGAACCACCATTCAAAACGTGTTTTGTCACATGAAGTGATTCACAGGATAAAGCAAATAACTTTTGCAACAAATTCAAATATTTGCAAGTTAATTTCTATGAGATAAAACATGTTTAGGAAGAATAATAAATATTCCAATTGAGTATTTTAGAAATTTGAAACAAAACTCGTTCTGAACGTTTGCTCCTCAATAGTAAGTGTACGACATTGAACTGTAACTGCTGGAAGGCTCAAACCTTGTTTCCTCTACGGACTAGTTGAAGCCAATTGAAAGCAGCCATGCTGTGTCCCGGCATTTTTTTAAAGTGATTTAGTGGTGTTTTTTATTACCATAGCATAGCAGAAATATTAAATGTATATAAATATTATATTTTCTTCTTATAGAATTAATTTTTATATTGCCAAACAAATAGTTTTTGCTCTTGCTTTTTATCTACTTCGACTTTGACTTGCAAATGACTTTCTATTTTAATAGCAGATTGCATTTAAAATGGGTTTAATAGGAAAATAGAAAAAAAAAACCTCAGCCAAAAGCAATACACAATTGCTTATTTCAAAATGAAAAATATAAAAAATATTGCGATAGCGAAGAAAGTGGGACACATCATGGCTGCCTCTACATCGGCTTCAAGTCAACAAAATGTCTTGCCCTATCCAGAAGTTACAGTTAGAGATCAGTGGTGTACGATCGTCAAGGATTCTTGTTTCGTCAAAAGTCACGTGATTCCATGCCGAAACGATTGTCAAGCATAACGAAAGTAGATTTGACAATCGCAGAATGTTTGCTCCTCAATAGTAAGTGTAAAATTGTAACACTACAATAAAGAACAACCCAATCTCTAAATTAGACGAAAGTTTTATTTTCATTCTATTAAATAGAGTATACAACAGTAAAACAAAGACGCCTCTTATCATTGGAGGACGCCTCTAACCCCAAAAGGCGTTTGCCGACACCACATCGCACCTTGGGGGGGATAGTCGTCCGGGAGATCCGGAAGGCCTTCAAAGAGATCCAGCTCGGCCAACCGCTGCTGCCCGGACAACACCCCCCTGTTTCGCGCTTGAATTATAAATATTGAACAGGTGTTCTTTTTTTTCTTTTTTTTTTAAAGAGGCCTCTCTCTCTCGAATATCCGACTGTCGTCTTCAGAGCAGAGTTCGTCGATAAAAAATAGGGTCCATGTTTTTGTGTGTGTTTAGGTCTTTCGAGAGATTGGAGGGGGGTATGCCGGATGGTGCTGGCGTTTCTCACTCGGACTTGGGGGGTTCTGCTTCTGGTTCCGCGACGGGGACTGGTGCTGGTTCTTCGGGTGCTTTAGCTGCTTCTGAGGCAGATGGCTCTTCGGGTTGTTCGGTGGGGGAGGGCTTTTCGGGTTGGGGTTCGGGTGCTTCCACTGGGGCCTTGGCTGGCTCGACGGCGGCTGTGAATGGAAATAGCATATGAGTATGATGTATTCGTAATAATAGTTTCATCGTTCATATGCACGGACTTATACACAAATTGGATCTCGTGTAATTTGTCTAGTCGAATTCGAAAGTCGCCGTTAGTGACTCTAAATTGATTGTTAAAATGAAAGAGTGATTTATTCGCATATAATTATATTTGTGTGGATATAATTATGATTTATAATATTTTAGAAAAGTTCCATTTTAAAGTTTATAACGCCAAAATGGTAGCTCTATTATTAAAATTATTATAATGAGAGGTTTTAATGGCGGATTATAATTTACTTAGACGAAAACTGTCGAAAAACCCACACAAAATTCAGTTAGTGAATATGCCATTGTTAATATTCAGCATAAGTCATCTTTCACATGAAACTCTGAGAAACATTTTCAAAACATTGATAACGAAAAACAATCACATGCGTTTAATACTAAAGTTAATAATAAATCAGTATTCATAAGAAAATATTTCTAGTATAAAAGTAGAAACTAATTTTTGGATGTAGTTATATTTTTTATCACGATTATTTATATTTTGTATATTAAAAATCGAAAAAAAATATCATAAATAAATTATTTTAAAGTATTGCTTAGTATTTACATTAGTAAATTAGCAGCGCAACTTTTGACTAATTTTGTAATCAACTAATTTAAATAAAAAATAACTTCATCATTGAACTTGAAAAAGTTTGGGTAATGTTGATAAAAAATTTTAAAAATTGGAACACTTTAAAAACTAATTATCGGATGTAGCGTGTCGGAGCACTGTCTGAAGGGTTTTACGTGAAACGTCATTTCAGGAGACAATAAAAATAAATTTTGGTGGCCAGCACCTTGTCAACATTAGGAAAATAAACAAGCTTTTCCGTCTGACACCGCTAGTTCTCATCCCCGATCGTATATTAATTGCTTTATTCGAAGATATTTAGCGCATTTGCGCCTAATTTCCTATCAAACGTTACCAAATTTATATCAATCGAGCTGTTCGTCTTGAAGTTATAATATCGGAATGGATCACTATACATGCAAGCTGATTTTAAATATATTTCAAGTCCAAAATTTACATTAGATCTTGTTACTGTTAGAGATCTATTAACCTTCTATCTATATAAACTGTCATTTAGACTTTATATTTACCTTCCACTACTTCTGGCTTGACAGGAACTTCTTGGGGAGCTTCTTTCGCCTCTTCTTCGTCACTGCGTCCTTCCACTTTGACCTCGTCTCCGATTTCCGTCTGCTGTTCCGAGGATGACTCCAGAGCCAGCTTTTCCAGAGGAGCTTCTGCTGCTTTGACCTCTTCCTCAGGTTGCTCAGGCTGTTTTATAGTAGAAATAAAAGTTATAATCAAGAAGTGGGTTAAAAAAATAAATATAGAATAAAATTGAAAAAAAAGTCTTATTATTGTATTATTATTTTTAAGATTTTGTTATTGGTATCATTGTGTTCGATCGAATTTTTTTATCGTTTGTATAATTTGCTCTTATTGTATTATTTGTTTCTTTTGAAATAATAACCTTTAATTTATTAAAAGTTTAATTTTGTTTTGTGTAAGAAAGTATAGTAAAGGGGAGTTTTAATTTAGAGGCTTTTTCCTGCCTTCTCAGTTATCGAAAATGAATAAATATGTCCAATACAAAAGTAGAGAAGAAACAATTACTATCGAAAGTGGATATAAATCTATTTGTTGGAAAGATATCGCAAAATATCAATATTTTAAATTTTGAGAAGTAAAATCATCCATTGTGTTTATATCTTTGTTTGCTTTTTCGTAGTTTTCAATAAATTTAAAAAATCGAACATGATAACTTTAGGAATTAAGTTGTACATGTAATAAAGATGTTTTTAGTTTACCTACTTATAAGGAATATTTATAATAAAAGTAGGAAAGCATTAAAACAATTTCTGAGCTTGCTAAAAGGTTTATGAATTTTATAATTTTAGTATTATGGTTATCAGTTTAAGATCTAAAGTATTTTTTTTTATCTTCATAGAATATGAAAGTATATTTTTCATTTATAATAAAAATGTAATTAAACATTTATGTGAATGTTATGCTATATGACTAAACGAGAGAAAATTTGAGAAAAGTTACAATCCTTGTAAAATATATATAATTATTTATAAACATATATGTGTGATTTTTAATATTTTATTTACCATAATTTTAGACCGTAATCATTACTTTTATAATATTAGAAACAAAAGGTTTCTTATATTCTCGAACTTTGATATCCGTCAAGGACAATTAAGAATTAAATAACAACTTATTCTAGCACACACGCATACATTGTACACCTTTATACAAGGTCCACTCATTGTATTAAAAAAATAATTTATATTACAACTCCAATTATCCGAACTCCAGTTATCCGGATCAAACAAAGCGGATCGCCAATTAACCGGACCCGGTTAAAAAAGGAAATAAGCAAAATGTACTAAAGTTTTTTAAGTTTCTTATTTAAAAATTTCTTATCGGTGTTTGATATTGTTTTTAAAAGTCGTTAAATGACACTACATACAAAGCAAAATTATTTTTTTTACTAAGAAATAACCATTTTTTCGTTAATTATCCTGGACCAGATCCCATCCAGGTAATCGCACATTATTCGGATGGGTTCTGGTCCAAATGGATCCGAATAATCGGAATAATCTACTGCATTGAAAAATAATTAAAATATGCCCACAAAATACCTTACAAAACGTCTTTTCTGCAATATTCACTACAATGATTGTCTCTACTATCTCTACTGCATTATTAAATATTTATTTAACTTTCGTCTTTACCTGTGGTTCAGGCTTTTCCTCAGGCTGCTCTTCCTGCGCGGGAGCCTTCGCCTCTTCCTGTACAGGAGCCTCTTTCGGCTTCTCCTGCTCCTCTTCGGGTGCCTTCACTGGCTCCTTTGCAGGGGCCTCTTCGGGCTGTTCCTGGGCGGCCTTCACGGGCTCCTCGCTGATCTCCTGGACTTTGGGAGGCTCTTCCGGTTGATCCGCATCTTCCCTCACTTCGGGCTTCTCTGCCTCCTCTTTCGGCTCTTCTTCCGCGGCCTTTACTTCTTCGACTGCCTTCACCTCTTCTTCAACTGCCACTGGAGAATAACAGAAACGGGATGTCAAATAGAGGTAGGTTTGATTAACGTAGCTGTAGTTACACAATGGGCAATTGGCGACAGTTAAAAAAAGGTACGATAATGTGATAACTGAGAATTTTCTCTCTTGATAGATTCTTTTTAGAAACGGGAAAAAAACAGTTTTGTCTGTTTATATTATTCTCTGTATTTTTCTTTTCGTGTTCGATAGCCTATTTGTATTGTGATTAAGCTCTTCAAGTTGTATCAATATATAAGGAGCAAACAGTCAAAAAGTATTTTGTTCAAAATTAAAAAAAATATATATTAATACATCATTGAATTAGTGTCCGGATTTTCTGTCAAATTAAATATTTTCTTAGTCCCAAACACATTTTGTCCCATTGATATAATCATTGATATAACATCATTACTTTTATATAATAACTTAGCAAAAATTGGAATCTGTATACTAGTCAATGCATTTAGGATTATAATTTTCTCTCTTGATAGATTCTTTTTAGAAACGGGAAAAAAACAGTTTTGTCTGTTTATATTATTCTCTGTATTTTTCTTTTCGTGTTCGATAGCCTATTTGTATTGTGATTAAGCTCTTCAAGTTGTATCAATATATAAGGAGCAAACAGTCAAAAAGTATTTTGTTCAAAATTAAAAAAAATATATATTAATACATCATTGAATTAGTGTCCGGATTTTCTGTCAAATTAAATATTTTCTTAGTCCCAAACACATTTTGTCCCATTGATATAATCATTGATATAACATCATTACTTTTATATAATAACTTAGCAAAAATTGGAATCTGTATACTAGTCAATGCATTTAGGATTATTTACGTTTTCCCTTGAATCCTCTCAATGCGTTTTGAATGTTTGATCCTTATATATGGATACAGCTTGACGAGCTTAATCACAATACAAATAGGCTATCGAATTTTAAAAGAAAAAGAGAAGATACTTATACTTCAAAGTTAAATTATTCGTAATTGATACAATAAAGATTTTTCAGAATAATAAAAAAATAATATTGTCACTATTTTCCTACTAGAAGTCTGGATTTCGAAAAATATTTACTGAATCTCATTGTATATAATATTCATAAAAATATATTATCAATTCAAAATTGATATATTAGTTAAAGTAAATGTAGTGTTAAATACTAGTACACTTTAATTAGTCAAACCGCAATATAAATATTAACAATCTTTCAAGTTTTAAATATTTCTAAAAATCAATGAAATACAACTGGCTTAAGTTTATATTGGAAACGATTTCTTTTAGGGTTGACCTTTGATAACCTTGACGCTAAAATGATTTCAAAACAAATATCTATAAGCATCTATTTTCAGATTCATGTCCCATGACACCGAAAACAAAGTCATCATTATCCCATAGTCCCCATGCATCCAACAAACAGGAAACCGATTGCGCAAGAGATCCCGTCTTTTCACGTACTTTCTGCACTGCCACGGGTTAATCTCAGCAACAAAGGGGACTAATTATTGCATCCCAAATAGAATCATTAGCGCATAACTGGCTGATGTCAACCATTGGGATGTTTTCGGAAATGCTGCAACAGGACCCCGAGGCCGCGATTCTCGGGATACTCGAAGTGCAAGGTAAACCGGGTTTGCGGTTTCGGGAGTTGTGTTTTTACACGCAAATAAAGGATAGTGAAGGATGGTCGAAGGAGTCAAGGGCGGGTTATGGTAATGTTTGGAAATTCCCGTTTTGTTCTATTATCGAATCGATTAAGCGGGCTTTTAAAATGCTAAACACCATAAGCCGATTAGTGGTTACTTTGGTGTTTATAAGAAACAAATGGTTACGATTTGCATCTTTTTATGCATTCAAAATGCATTTTTTTTTAATTATTTAAATCCTTTGGAGAATAAGTGGTTGTCAGAAACTGTGAGTTTCCTCCTTGAATTTTATCGTAAACTTTTATAGTGAAAAGCGGTAAAGCTCTAAATTAAAAATATCTCTGTGTATTAGTAATTAAATTTTAGTGATAAATTTATTTATTTAGATACATTTTTAAAATTAAATATACAACTTTTTTGAACTTGATGTTTTAAAATTTATTAAAAATATTGCAATGTTTCCTAAAGTAATGAATAGCAAACACTTTATTGTCAAATTGTAATATAAAATATAAATTTTAGAGTTTTAATATTCTTTTGCAGAAATGAAATTGTCAAAAAATGTAGGTAAAACATTATATGAATAGATTACATTACATCTAAAATTCGCATTTAGGTAAGAAACAAATAATAAAAAACACGTATTATTAAAATAAATATAAAAATTATTTTATTTATATTATAAATTTGTAGGTGAATTTTGTAATGTATTGCAAGGATATAAAAAAATCTTCAACGAATACTGTTCATTGTCCATTCTTCTAATGTTATTTTTGAAAATACCTTTAAGACAAAATTGAATCAAAAAACACTCAGAAATTAGCTCGCATACAATAATATACATTATTATTCGATATTTTTAATATTGTATTTCAGGAAACAGAAACGATGCTTAGACATTGAACAAGTTATATTAGTTATGGAATTACGACGCTTCAAATTTAAAATATGGATATCAGTGACTTCTTCCGGTCTATTCAGCGATTTTAAAAAAATGGAAAACATCAATATTATATAGGAATTTAAATTGTGGCCTCATTAAATATTTCTGTTAAAAGAAATGGATATGAGTAATAAAGATACAATTTTACTTGTTATATACTTTATTCAGGCATTTAAAAATAAACTGATTATTTTTAATTTTTAAATTTTACTTCGCACCTGAAAACGATTCATTTTATTATGTATTTAAATGAATTGTAAATAAAAGTATTCTATTTTTTAACTAAATTTTCGAGAAACTTTAGTTACAAAATCTGTTATAATACCTACATTTTACTTTGCAGAAAGTAAAAACACATTTCGAATCTGAAACTAGTTTAAACGAACAACATCATTATAACGATAAAAATGATAGTTATCAGTTAATGGAAAAATTAATATCACGATTTATTACAAACGATCTTGTGATATCTATTAGCTCAAACCTAATAGATTGAGATTGACTATTAAAATTAAACGAGTACTTAAAATCCCTTGTACTCAATATTTAAACGAATAATTAGACAAACACAATTAATTTCAGAGATCCGATCACTTCTTTCAATTGGGTTTCACCAAAGGCATACGGGGAAGTCAATATCAGACCGAACACCAACCCAGCTGGGGGGGGGGGGGGGGGGGGGGACAAACACGCTTCAATGAAAAAGTCGAATATTTCTCGCTTTTTTCTTAGATCGAATTTGAGATTGATTATTGAAACCTCAAAATGACACTTAAACAGGTTAGACGAGATCCGAGAGAAGTTTGTTTTTTCTTCTCCTCCTCTCTCAGATGGTTTACGTGATCAGAATCCCCTGTCTGTCCATCCCCTCCGAGGCTCAGACACTGTAATTTAAAGGAGGTTGAACTCGTGGATGTCATTGAGTGGACCAGACGTTCAGGAGTCACAAACCTCCGTCGTTTCTGAGCATCCTTTTTTAGAAGTTCTCTTCTTATTACATCAGGTTTTGTTTGGGTGTCGGATAGCTTATTTAGAGAGGATATGAGGATAAGTTGCTGAATGAATATTGGGATTGGTTTGTAGCAGGGCATGGGATTTGTAACTAATAAATTTGTATTTAAATTGAATGATAAATTTGCGTTGAAATTGAATAATAAATTTGTTTTGAAATTGAATAATTATTTTGTATTTAAATTGAATAATATTTTTTTCCCGTTTAATTTGAATAATAACTTTTTATTTAAATTGAATAATGAATTTGTATTTAAATTGAATAATATTTAAAAAAATTTAAATTGAATAATACATTTGCATTAAAATTAAATACTAAATGTGTATTGAAATTGAATAATAATTTTGTAATTAAATTGAATAATAATATTTTTTTTCATTTAAATTGAATAAGATTTTTTAAATTTAAATTGAATAATGAATTTGCATTTAAATTGAATATTATTTTTTTATTTAAATTAAATAATAAATTTATATTGAAATTGAATAATATTTTTTAAATTTAAATTGAATGTAATGAAAATTTAAAACTTTAATTACAGGAATTTGGGGGAAATGATGGACATCCAGTTTAAAAAAAAAATCAAGATATTAATATTTAATGTTAAATACAGCTCTGTAATTTCATTGTACGAAGTTGTAAAACGGCGTTAACGATGAAAGTCCGTAAAAAAACCTTTAAACGATTTGAATGCTGTGTATACCTATGAAAGTTTAACGTATCTGTGCACTATGGTATGTTTTGTACGTATAAATAGTTACGTATATGTATAGTTAAATCTATATCAACGAGTAATTTATATTTAAAGTTTTAAGTTAGTTTATTTAAGTATATAATTAATAAATTTAATACGAAGACATTTCAAATTTACTTTCACACAAACGGCAAGGAAATTTGATTAATGTTTAATGTAAATCTAAATGTATTAATTAAAGTTTTTACAAAAAGCTTTTCATTAATAATTTAACTACTTCTCAATTAAGGAAAAACCAAAACACTTTTTTCATTTCCAAATATTAACATTATATAAGAAATTTTTTAAAATGGTTTAATAAAAATAAAAGGACATTTTTATAAAATAATGATAAATGTTCAAAGTAACTCACTATTTACTAAATAAGTGTTATTTATGATTGAGATATAATTGAACCAATTTCAAAATACGCAAAGCAGAATGTGATACTCTACACAGTAGAATAAATAAAATAGATTTCCGTTTTTTATCTGTACTAACGCACTAAGGACCGTATGAGATTATCGATAATCTTCATTCAAATAAAACTTTATTCAATAGTATTCTATAACTATAGCTACTACGAAACCTATTAAATCTTAAATAAGAATACATTATTTTTAGTATTACTTTAGGGTACTTAGAGTTTTCTCTTACTTAACAGATAGTTCGTATATATGGATATAATGCAATTCGTAATTTAAGTGAAGGAATAGTTTTTTTCTAGTGGCTTTTTACAACCAATTGTTCAATCGATTTAAAATCAGTTTGTTACCATTAGTAACGCATATTAGTAACAAGATCTTCGTTGCGGTTATGACCTTCGTAGAAGCTTAAGTGCGCATGATTTATTTCAATTAACGAGCTTTTACGATAAGTTTTCAATCGGAAAATTTTCTTAAAAAAAGAAAACGGAATAAGTAGAAATGATATTAGTTTAATGCTACTTCTTAAATCTCTGATGCGTATAGAATACTAATAAAGCGGGTAAGCTAGGATGGCTTTATTCACCTGGTTACGTATTTCTTATAAAGTTTTTTTTATTAGGTTTTAAAAGGTGTGCGAAATATTAAAAATTATGCTCGTGAATTGCTGCAAAGTGATGATTATAGAAGTGAATAAAAATATCTATGTCCGAATTCTTTTTGAATTAACACAAAGAAGAAAATTATGTTTTATCTTTTTTTTTGTAACTCTCATTATTTTGAAATATGCTGTAAAATTGCAAAAAGTAAATATCTATTTAAAAAATAAGTTTAATGAATTGTAGTTAGTTTTATTTAAATAATAGAATTTGTAGGTAATTAAAAAAAACCGGTCGAATCTATCCGATATTAGGTGCTAAAAATTAAAGATTTTTATAATGACTCATTAGAAGGTATCACAATTTTTACAGATTATTTTTAAAAAAGTTTACCGTATCACATGTAAGGTAACGTACGAAATTTTTTATATTAGGGACATTGTCCTCGTTCTTATTAAGGTGTCAACTCACACGATAATTATACAATTTATTTAACAGTTAAAACACTAAAAAAAATTAGACACATCCTGAAATGTCTATTTGAAAAGTTATGTCGTTTCCATTTATGGAAATGATATAGAGAAGTTAATCATTTTATGAAATTACTGTTAGAAGGTTAGGTAGTTCGTGAAAGGGCTGATGGAAAATTAGTGATACTCGGTCACTTTCAATTCTAGAGCAGGCAGAAAAGTTAAATATTTCACAAAACTACTGATAGAAGAGTTAGGAAGTATGGGAAATGACTAATTTAAAAGTTAGAGGGACAAATTCACTTTCTTTTCTGAAAATAACACATAGAAGTAACATTTTTCATGAAACTATTGATAGAAATATAAGGAAGGCAATGACTTATTGAAAAAGTTATACCCATTTCTGTAAATGTCTTTATAGAATTTAATTATTTCACAAAATTATAGATAAAACGATAGATATTTTACGAAATGACTAGTAGGAAAGTTTGTGAAATTTGTTTATTTTCGTTTCAGAGAGTGACATAGACAAGTTAAATATTTCGTGAAAATACTGATAAAAGGATAGATATTTCACGAAATGACTAATTGAAAGTTTGTGAAATTTGTTTTTTTTTGTTTCAGAAAACGACATAGACAAGTTAAACATTTCGCGAAATTACCGATAAAAGGATAGACATATCACGAAATGACTAATTGAAAGTTTGAGAATTTTTGCTTCGTTTCAGAAAACGACATAGAGAAGTTAAACATTTCGTGAAATTACTGATAAAATAGCTAGGCACTTCACAAATTTAGTCATGGAAAAGTTAGAGAAATTCAGTCATTTCGTGTATGGAAATGACCTTTAATGAAATCTCTACAAGAAAAATGAAGCAGTTCGTGTAACAAAAAACGGAGAAGTTAGTGAAACGCGATAATTTTTTCTTTTCAGAGATGACGCCAAACATCTCATGATATAACTAATGAAAGATTAGGGAAACAATTGAACACTTGGATCATTTCATTGAATATGTCACAGAGAAGTTAAACAATCACGGATAGATTTCTCACAGAAGAAAAGTTAAACAATTTCAAAAATTATTTCAAAATGTATTCAATTATGCACACACAAATACAGGAAAAAATTGAAAACAAAATAATATCTCACCAGCAGTGGGCTCTTCCTTCACGGGAGCCGGGCTCTCCTCTGTCACCTTCTCCACGGGCGCCACTTCGGGAGCGGGGGTCTGCGGGATATTCTCCTTCTGCGCCTCCGCCTTCACTTCCACCTCCACGTCTCGCCTCTGCCGGGGCGCACCCTGGGAGGTGGACACCAACAGGAGGGCGGTGAGGCACACGGCTACGAATCTCATGATGTGTTTTGTGGACGGAAAGAGAGCGAGTTGTGAAGTTTTAGGTGGAGTCCGATGTGGTCGGATGGGAAAGCGAGTGTGAAGAATAAGGGACTTGAGCTCGCCCTCTCATAGTCATTCCTCTTCCCCCCCGCGCACCCCTTCCAGCGAGCGTCGCGACCCCTGGCGGCTGAGGGCCATCACGAACAGAAGGTGTGTCATATATTATAGTGTGGTTCGTGTGTAAATTATCCACAGTATCGCACGATTTTACGAAACAGGCGTTTTTTTTAATCTTTACCCAAAGACAATATTTTCATCCCCCCCCCTTCTTTTGTGAATTCCTTGGGATCTCTTGTTGGGAAGTAAGGGATGTACGCGATTTGGTTTTGGAATTGTGTTTCGGTGCACATTTCTGATTTTTTTTTAATTTGATCTTAGTAGAGGGAAGGTTTGGGGTAATTAAAATGTACCTTATTTATATGCGGAATATGGTGGACGTTCTTGGATGAATATGGTATGTGGTGGGTTAATTTATTGCATAAATGAACTGGGTTTTTACTATGTCTTCTTATCTAGGTTTTTTTTTGTGTTTAGGGTTAAATTGGTTCAAGAGTCGTCGTTTTGAAATACTTCGAATTGTTGTAAGCCATAGCAGTTCTTATAGATATTTTGTTTTAGACACTGTATATCAGAAACAAATATATTGAATAGTAAGTAAGGAATTGGGAATTTGTATAACACAATTTTTTTATGTCTTAAAAATCGGTACGGGTACAGGGATCATTGGCATAAACTTGCGAGGCCTAGAAAGTGTTGATGTTTGAAAGTCCTATAACTCCAATGGGAATAAACGACCTACCATCGTGTAGAGGAATGTGAGTCGTGTCAACACGGTTGGCATTAAACAACTCCCCTTTGACCTTGTATCTTGGTGAGGGAAATGAGTCATACTTCGAGCATACACTTTCCTTTTTAACTGCTGTAACATCAGTTCCAATCAAAAGGTAGTAGCGAGTTATTGCTTAAATTAAAGAGAAAGGTGAGTTCCACAATTCAATTTGATCAGTTAACAGCTTATAACATTTGTATAAAACTTGAATGGAGCGAAAAATGACGATTTGCTGAATATTTTACTATGAAGCCAAAGTATCACTTAAAAGACAAACAAAATGATACAAAGAAGTTTAAATTTATGACAAGGGCGGAGAGAACTAGAACTAACCGAAAACGCAAGAAGGAGCAGGCCGAAAAGGCGCGCTTACAAAGTATTCACGAACCAAATATTAGGAAACAGAGGGAACTGTGCCCACCAAATTTTTTGCAAATTTTATTGATGTACTTAGAATAAGGTTTAGACACCGAAAGTTAAAAATATATTAAATTAAGTGTAGTAGAGCTCTAATTATTCGGATCAATTGAAACTAGATCCCATTCGGATAATCGAATATCCGGATAATTAGATAATTAAAAAAATATTATTTCTTATTAAAAAAACGAATTTTGATTTAGTACGTTATGTAATTTAATGACTATTAAAAACAATATAACACAGATAAGAAACTTTTAAAATGGAGATTTTGCTGATCCTAAATTTGCTAATCCACATCTCAAAGCGATCTAGATCTGGATAACTGGCGATTCACTTTAATTGATCCGGATAACTGGAGTTTGGATAATTGAAGTTCTGCTGTAGATGTAAAATTACATTTTTTGTTACAGTTTTATGAGTGTAAATTATCATGAGTGATATGACTAAAAAATCTTCTCAAATTGTTTTCGCTCCGAAATGAATGATTTTAAAGTTTAAGCAGACTGAACATTAGGATGCTGAAATTACATCCATTCATAGAAATTAAATAAAACTGTTTAATATTAATATAAAATTATTCGTGTTAACAAAACTACACAGTTCCTTAAATATCAAATATACAACTATTTAGAAGGTAGTAAAATTTGTTTATTCAGAATTGATTCTTTCTACATCTTGAAAAATTATTTAGCATAAATTTATAGATAAAATTTGAAATTGATTGCACATAGGTGTGCTTGCTCAGTATTAGAACACTTCTGTGAGCTTAAGAAAAATATATTTGAGGCAATAACAGTTTGTCTTCAATACCAAATTAATGTCTCTTAATTATGATTTTCTCTGTACCGGGTTGTTCTGGATCGTTTCGATTTTATGAAAAATTCGTAAATGACCGTATGCAAAAAATAATTAATTATACACTCTTAATGAGTACTTGTTTTTAAATAACTTAAGCGCGCCAACCAAAACCACCAGAGAAGATTATCAATTCGACTTGTATTTTTTTATGTATGTTCGCGCAATATTTCTGTTCCATCCAGTTAAGATATTGGGATACTTTTTTTGTCGGATAGGGGATGTCTCTCTTGGAAACATTTTGTAAAAAATATTCGGTTATCTGGAATTTAAATATCCGGAATACGCAATTAACCGGACGGTTTGAAAAAAAATTTGTTCGATTTCGAAAATTATTTTTTTGTTGGATAGAGAAAAATCCACTTGGGGGAAAAAACGGTTATCAGACTTTAATTTATCCCAAAATATCGATTAACCGGACTTTTTTTTAAAAACGTTTTATCCGATATCAAAATTTTTAATTTTTGGCAATTAACTAACTATAATAAGCTTAACTATAATACAATTGTTTTTCTAGCGTTTTTATTAAATTGGATAATTTCCAAATATATTATCCGGGATGTGGAAAAAGTGAGTAAAAACTTGAGTTTCATGTAGTTGCCCTCTGCTAAATTGAAAACTAAAAATTGAAAATAAAATAATATTTTTTAAAGACGGATAACCAATTTTAAGAAAAAAAAAGTGCTAAAAATATAAAATAATTTTTATTTTAAGAACAAGCTTAAAAACATTTAACTATTTAATGTAAATTTTATATTTATTACAAGTTTTTAAAGTTGATAGCAATTTACAAAAACATACCTAAATTTTGGTGCCAATTTCAAAATATTGTAATAAGTATAAAATTAATGCGATATATTTAAAATTTTCTCACTTGTTCCTAAAAAATATATATTTGATTTTTCTTTTTTTTAAACATGATTATTTATTTCAAATATTGAAAGAAATCTAGTTTTTACAACTGGGGAAGTTATTGAAAAATATTACATCTAAAAACCCATCTCTAATGTGTATTGATAAATTTTGCAGACTTTACTTAAAAATCTAAAACTTTAATGGGGAATTCAAAGAATGTATTTTAATGGTGTACAAACTCCAGTTCATGCAAGATTAAATTATGGAATCAAAGTAATAAAATGTATGCTTATTTAGCCTAACTTCATAATGTCGTGCAGCAGCATTGCAAAGGATTTCAATTTGAGTTTCAAAATTTAATTGAAGTGTTTGTCGTTTTGAAAGCAATAAAGAGTTGGAATGCAGTTTCCAAAACGTCAAGTCACTTAGGTGAAAAGGTACATTTTAATTTTGTAGATGTATAAAATAAATTAATTTATAAGAGAAGCTAAATTTTTCAATAAAAGATATTTGTAAACTTTGAAACTTTTGTCTCACTTTTTTTTTGTTTAAATGGATTTAGAATTTCAAAGTTTTGTATACTGATATATTTTACACTCAATTTCTTGATAATTTAAAAAATGCTCGGGTGTCGTTATTTAACTTTATAGGATGTTAATTAAACGCATGTTTGTTCGAAAAATCGAAGTCACATCGAGAGCAAGAAGCGTTTTGATATATCATTGAACATAAAATTGGAATGATTGTGGTTATTAACTGCGTTTTTTACAAATTGCAATGAAACAAAAATATAAATGCAGTACTTTCAATTCTATAATCCTGTCACCAGTCCCATTATTCTATAAACAAAATTTCCGTTTTTAATACATAAAACAAATCTTTTAGTCTTAGAAATGTTAAGAAAAATCTTTAAAGATAATAATTATATTTTTTAATTCAGTGTCGTAAAAAGGGTCAAAGATGTTAGTCTTTCACTACGTATATATTTTGTTTCATGAAAATAAAAATAGAGTGCAAACAAATTACCTTCCAGAGACCTGATAAAATATTTTCAAATTGACCCCTATGACACCAAAAGTTGGTTGGATCTCAAGTGACGTAATAAAATTATGCAACCAATGAAATAACTGAATTGTAAAGTAATAAATAAAAAATATATATACAATTGCATAGGATAAAAAATATTTATCCAATAATTTTATTTGACAAATTGAGAAGTAGTGATATACGTGCAATAATATGTTCCAAAGTGGACTCCCAAAATAAAAGGCCTCCGTGGCCGAGCGGTTAAAGGCGTCAGCTGGGAATACGAAGATTCCTGGTTCGATCCTAGGCGATGGACTTGACAAAGAAAAGCAAAAAAAAGTAGTGATCTTGTGATCGGAGGGTTGCCAGCTGCGCTACAAAATACTAGAAAAGTCGTCCAGAACATCCGAAAAATTTAACGGCGTGTATACGGGACTGGTGCACAATAAATCTGATCGGGGTCCAAAGTCCCTACTTCTATTAAAGGCGTTGGGTGCCAGTCCAGGTGTTTCCTCGTGTTTGAGTTTGGGGATCAGATGAAATGCTGTCCAGTTAAAGATGTTTTTGTTTTAGCCATCTTTAGATGGCATTTTATTGTTTGAGTCTTCTGCGACCCCACCTTCTGAGAAACTTGCAAATGTAAAAATGAAGAAGCAAATATTATTATTTTTATATCGAGTTTGTGCTCTCTCCAGGAACCTAATAAGCTTTTAATATCCCTATATATATATACAGAATATTGTCTGTTTGTTTGTTGTTTTGTCATACAAATATAAATTTTTATTCCGAGCTTGATGCAATTTTGCACACTAGACCACTCCATCTCCCTTCCCACCTCTTAAAGCAGATATTATTTATTACTAAAAACGCTAGATGGCGCAGCGAGGAAGAAATCTTTCAATACTCACCCGGATATTGCCGAGCCTTATAGATAGTTACATATAAAAGAACGAAATCTAAATTTACAGTAAGATCTGTAAAGGTCTTCGATCTGTAAAAATAACGATGGGTAACTTCATTTCCTTCTGAATTATAGCAACACATACCCAGGTAGCACAACAATATTGCCCAATATTGGGCCAATGTTGGCCAATCTCACTGTGGATTGGTGTATATCGACCGTTCGTTTGCGTCGTTAGCCAATATCGCCCAATGTTACCATGCCGATACTGAGGATTCAACAAATTCTTATAACACCTTTAAACTTATAAATTTACACTTTATAACAAATAAATTGATAGAGACAACTAATATACACAACTTTTATGTGATAACCCAAGATTTTTATTCGTTTTAAAGATTTTGTCAGTTTTACTCGGCGAATCTTGGTCAAAATCGGTCAGCAATATTCCACGTCAAATACTGAAATTCTGACAAAACTTCTAAAAGCTTTAAAAACTACATTTGTTAACAAAAAAAATTGTGTACAAGGATAATTTTGCACATTTTTAACGTAATATCTCCAGATTTTACACGTTTTAAAAATTTCACGAGTTAATGTCGCCATGAAACGGCTAATTGATCACAGCTATCAAAGTGCGCATGCGCATAACATGTTTCAGTTGTTTACTTCGGTCGTGGTTTGAAATGAAATGGCGCTAAAAGTCCGGGCTTTGCATGTGAAGAAGGAATTATCTTTGGAATTATCAAATGCAGGTAAATATTTAACCAACAGGCTCAACAGCCAACAAGTATTATTTACTTGTTGGCACAAGTATTATTTACTTGTTGGCTCAAGTGTAGTATTTTTACAGATTGTGTTGCTTATTGTACGGAATTGACTGAAGCGGTGTAGGGAACGTCCATTGTTACTCTTGTGACGGTCAGAGAAAATTTTCATAAAAACGTACATTTTTTACAACACTAAACATATTTAGGATAAAATTCAAAATTACTATTTAAAAGTTCATGTCATTCCGCTTCATAAAACATATGTAATTTAGTATATTTTTGTTGTCTAGGAAATAAATCAAACTTTTGTTACTCTTGTGAAAACTGGAAAAGGCAAAATACAAAAAGTGTATTTAAGGTAGAATTCCTGTGAATTATATGAGAATACAAAACTCAAATTTACAAATATAATAGAGCAATTATATCTCTTCAAAAGGGAAAGACTTTTGAATCTCTTTGACAAAATCTAAATTAATGGCATTGTTTTAAGTAAAAGGCTAAGCGTTACTCTTGTGACGTTACCAGAGCTGGCAAAATATGGTTTTTGTGGTTTTTGGGAAAAACCAAAAAAAAGAAAATTTCTCCATATTTTGGTTTTTGGGAAAACCAATACAATTTTTTTCTCAAGTTTTGGCATTTGATATATATTTTTTTGCATTTGCAATATCATAACAGCCATTGTATTTCTGTACTGATTAAAAAATTAAATATTTCTGTATTAATAGAAAATTGTGACTAAATTATATAGTTAAAACATTAAAATTCCACAAAACATTAAATCATGTTCAAGCATGCTCATGAGCTAAAAAAAATACCTATATTTAAATGACCGTAAAAAAACAGCGAAAAATCTTGAAAAGACAAAAACCACAATAACCACGAAAAACCACAATAACCCAAAAACCAAATATTTTTAATTTATAAATCATGGTTTTTGCCAGCTCTGGACGTTACTCTTGGGACATTTTGTCCACAATTGAATTTCTGCTTAAAAACCTCAAAAAATCATTAATATATGAGCTAATTCTCAATTTTTTTAATATACAACAATTTTAAACGTTGATAGGAGTCTAAAATAGCTTAAAAGGGTATAGAATTATTATATTAAAAAATAGGTTAATAAAAAAAGATTTTACAAATATAAGAGCAACAAAATTAGCCACAATTTGGTTTCTTTTGTATCAAATAGCATGATCATAAAGTTCAAACTTTTTAATTATTTTTACTTTTCTGTGTATTAAAGCACCTTATTTGATATGCATCATATACTGTTAGAATTAACGGACCACAACATAGTTTACATTCACCTACTGGTCTTGGCTCCTTTGCGTTCTGTTACTGAGCAGAATTGCTCTTCGTCTTCATCGGTTTCACTTGCAGTTTTATTGCTGTTTCCTTTATAAAATATGAACTCTTTGTAGGAATTATCGTGTGTTATGGTCAATGGTAGATAGTGGCATTTTTGGTAGCTTCGATAAAGTGTTTTTGTGTGCCCTTCACTATACAATTTCTCCAAGAGAATATGAGATAATATAATACGCAAATGAATTCTTTGGCTATGATTTCTTCATTTGGTACATAAAGTATGTTTACCTGTGTTGCACCATGTACAAGTTCTGCAAAATCAGCAGCTTTTTGTATAATTGCTTTTTACCATACACTTCATTTCATAGACATCACTTAAAAGAAGAAAAACAGCACCGATTCCATCTACAGCACTCGTATCGTAAGCTATTGAAAAAAAAATGTCAATGAAAACTTTTAATATTTAAGTGCTGACATGTTTACAAAATTATATTTTTGTTTAAATTGGCCTGTGCAACCATCAGAAAAAACTGGAACACTTTTGGCTGATGTATATTCTTGGTGATGCTGCATTAAAATATTGTGCAAACACATTTTACAGAAAATCTGTCTTGTATTATATAATAGTCGTTCTATGATATCTTTTCAAAATGCACATTCTGAATGTCTACCAACATTCAAGTAAAGTATCAAAGCACCAGCGACATAACAAAATTGAAGCAACAAATTTCCCAACTTAACGATTCGAAATTCCCAACTCAACAGTGCTGAAAATTCCCAGTTCCAACTTATCAGCATTTTTCATCTTTTTTTATATACATTTTACATAATATTAAACAGTTCTCTCACAACCATTGATTTGTTGCACCCATATTCCAATGCAATGTCCGTTCTGAGGTCTAATTTAAATGTAATGATACAAGTTAGGCCATTTATAATCTGCCCTAGCTTTCATTTGCTAATAACATTAATTTTCTTCAGGCATAAATTTTCTCAAATTGGGGATTTTTAGAAGTAGAAATTCCCAACTTTCAGGGTTTCCAGATTATAGTGGGGCCGTGCTCCCCCCGGTGCAACGGGCCTGTACAGCACTCTAAATCAATAAATCTTTAGGAATGGAGAAAATATATCTGCAACTGTCCTATGAATTACTTTGAAAGTTTTTATGAAAACCACAAATACACACATTCTAAGGACCTGCTGTGATAATTGTTCTGTAATTTTAAAGTAAATAAAAAATTTAGTTCATTCATTTTAAAAACGTGAATAATGCAATTTAATTTGTTTTAAATTAATTATGTAATTAATTATAAATATAATTAATTATGGAAAAACTACTCAAGAACTTATTCTTAAAAAGGGCAAAGCCAAATAAACTTAAAATATTGTTTTTGTTTTGGTCTGAAGACAACCTATTTGATTTACTTGCCAGAAATGTTATGCGTTACTCTTGTGACACAGTCATTTGTTACTCTTGTAACAACACAACAGAGGATGTTCTATGCATGACACAAAAAATAAGTGGTCTAAAATATGTCTTATTCCACCAAATCAGAGATTAAAAGGTTTCAAGTAAAAATGTTAAGTAGTTTTTACAAATTTGAAACTTTTATATGTTTTTTGTTACTCTTGTGACAATTAAACATCACTATTAAATAGAGTTAAAATTTTATTCAAAAGCTAATCTAAAATATTTCAACTATATATATATGATAAATATGAATTTGTATATATAATGATTTCAATTAATGAACAAAATTAAGAAAATAATATACTATTATCAAAGTGACATTTTTGGCCCCAATAAAAGTGAAAAAATAAGTAAACTTTCAGAACAATTTCACTGCAGACTATTATTCTTATGAAATAATACCTTACAAATTCATATCCAGCAACTTTCTAGGATTAAATTGATATACCACACTTACAGTTTGGTTAAAATTTTAATTTCAGTAAAAAGTTTCATTTTTGGTGGACGTTCCCTGTATCATGATCGTATGAGTTTATAAAAAACTTAGATTTTCTTAAACTTATTTATAGGAAAACACAGATTTCATTAATTCTGTTTTTATTGTAGTAAGTTATTCAGATCGGAATATTTTTATAGTTCTCTAAATAAGTAAATGTAATTGTTTTGTACTCGAAACTCTTTTCTTTCGGGTAACTTCTATACTAGCCCACATTTTAAGAAATTTCAACTAGTGGGGCAAAGTAAATTTTTCAGATAGCAGAATCCCAGAAGTAAATTAAATCTTGGTACTTAAAATAGCAAATTTAATACACTTAGTTTAAAATTATATGTTCCGAAAAAAGTTTATTTAAAAAAATTATCTAATTCATGAAATTTTCTAACGGTTTATAAAATTATGTTTTATTTGTGGTCATAATGTAAAATTTTATTTTAAAATATATATTTCTGCAATCATACAAATGTAAAGTTTTAAATCTAAAGTACATACATCTAAATATGTATACTTGGGTAAATCTTAAACAAGTACCCGAGCATATATTACAAACAAAATGTGCATTAATAACATTACATTAATAAGTAGCATTTACTTTATAAGATTAACAATAATATTCTATTTGTATTTGGAAAATATTTTGTTTTATAGCACAAAAATGTAGAAAAATAAGTAGTTTTAAGTTTTTAAAAAATGTTATCATATTGGTATAACGTTAGCTAAAGTTAGACATAATACTTTTTTAAAACTTGTTATCATTTCTGAAAAATGTTTTTAAAAAATCTTGTAAATTACTGCTTCTGGCAACTTTTGTTGCCGTTCCTTCATCTACAGAAATTTTAGCACAGGCGGGCGGGCATTGAAAAATTGTTTCTTTTTCATTTAAATTTAAGACTGACGAGTCTTATTAATTGTTTCGAGATTAGCCGACTGCCAATGATCTGACATCAACATGTTGTAGCTGGAAATGACATTTTCCACTTAGAATGTGGTGTGGCCACAAGAATTGACCCTAATGATTTTTTGAAAGTTCCCATAGCCACAAAAAAAAAAAAAAATTTTAAGCGTACAGAATGTGATGCACAAATATCCAATCTCCTGGGAAGACTTGGAATTTCTTCAATTCAATCCTAATAACTTTCAAAAACAAAGTTACTGAAATTGGTTACCTCTTTGGGAAATAATCATTATGCCTACGATTGTCCGCTGATGTTGCATTACATAATTTTCTTGTGCTCATTCTCATAATAATTTTAATAAAAATTATTTAATCCCTTTTCGATCACATGTAAGTAACGAACTTACAGTTCCATTCCCAGAACATTCACCAATATAAAGAATTAGCAATTTTAATTACTGAGGAAATTGCATAACTTTTTTAAGATATTAACAATTTTTGGTAGAAAATTTATTTACTATCCACTGTATGAAATACTTTCAAAATATTAAAAATTGCTATTGGAGCTGTATCCAATATTTATTTTTAAATAAGTAACTTTTTATATAATATTTGGTTCAAATGCATTGTACGGTTCCCCTTGACAACTTTTAAAAAATGATATATTCACAATATTAACACATTCTGGGCGACAACCGGTTTTGTTAAAAAAACTCAATTTTCTCTCTGCAGGGTTGCTGAAAATGTTAACTAGATTTGGCAGGGAAACCGTAGAGTACATTTTAACCATATATTCGAGAAATATACTAGGACATAATTTAGTTTCAAGGCATTTTATGGTTCCAGAATTCCACATTTTGTCAAAAAAAGCCTTACCTACCTTATTTGTTATGGATAACAATTTATAAGAAAATGTAATGTTAGCCTGTTTAGTAGTTATTGTGTACAAGATGGTAATGATAACAAGCCAAACTAATCGAATATGCTTAATCGCTATATTGCACAATCTTTGAGTGCATTATTTATTAAATCTTCATTTGGTTATTCAGATGTGTCTTAATTCCAGAATATATTAGCTCCATTATGATTTGAAAGTTCTCTGCAACTTTAAAATGTATTTTAAGCCGGCACATAAAAGTATACTAGGCAGTTGGCCAAAGCATTTGAAGTACTTGCTAAAATCGATTTAATACCATGTTGAAATTTAATGTAATATTTTGTTATCACTCAAACATGTATTTAAACAATTTTAGTCGTGTTATTTTTTTTTTTAGAAAAAAGTTTGTGGAATAAATTAGAACAACATGATATACAGCATTAAGAAACTGATCACTAGATTTATTAAGAAATAATTGCTAGATTTCCTCATTCAGTTATTTTTGACTTGTTATCTAGCATTTGGTATTTTTCTCTTTCATTTAATATGTGTTATTCCTATTTTATTTTAGCTGAATTTCCACTAGAGCTGCTCACTGATAACTTGAAGAGGCTGCATTGATTAGCCCCAAGACATATACTCCACATCCTGTAGCCTGAAGCCACTCGGATACCAGCTACTAAGTCAACAAACACCCGAACTGGCACCTCGCTCTCCCAAATTTCCACACCATGACCAATGTGAGGATATTTGGGCCATGATAGATTTATCTCCAGCCCCTTTTCCCACCCTGCCTTTGCTGGCCTTATGGACAATTCAAGGCCAGGAACAAACTCACAATACTCTAATTAAGAGATCAGCACTTTTATGTGAAGACTATTGATAAAGTAAAAAGTGTTAAAATAAAATGTGGTTTAATAACTCTTAGAATGTTATTTAATATTTAAAATAACACTTGTGCACTAATGATGGAGGTAGTAGTATAAATCGTTAACCACTTATGCGATTGAGTCACTAAGTGATAAGGTTTGTTTAGAAGTGGTCTCAGTGGAATAATTGGAAATGGTTTCCACTATATTAATATTTATTATTAAAAAGTGTAAAATATTAAATATAAAAAAACTTTTTAAAATATAATTTCATTATATATTTACTAATGCATATACTTTAAAAGTTAAAAATAAGCGAACGTTTTTGCATGAGGCACTCAAGTAAATGTAGACCATTTGTTAATTTTTAACTCAAAAAAAGTTTTTTTTTAAAAATTTATTTTATAATAAAAAGCAGTAGTGAAAGCAAACTGCAGTAAACTTTAATGTTGGTAGAAATAATTTTCATGGATGTCTTTTTTATATTCGATTTAGTTAATTGACTTAAGTTTATTTTATAATTATCCATAGAAATCAACTAAATTCTTAAACTTTCTCATAATGAGGCATTAGCATCATTAGTCTATAATACAATTAAAGAACGATCTGTAAACACAGCTTCATACTTTACGGTCAAATTATAAGGAAAATGTCTTAGCTCGGTTACTAGGTGTTAGTTTTTTTTTGGTTCCTAAATTGCAAATAATTTTAAATTGAAACGCAATGTAAATAAGTATAATTTTTACTTTCTTTACAACAACTGACATCAAACACAGCACACATTTTTAGAAATTTATTTTGCTAAAAATAAGTAAGCAACTTATCAAATTATATTATATATTCGAGCATATTTAATTTTTATCAATATATTTCATGCTTATTTTATATCGAATATTTCATGCATTCAACTGTTATACTACAAATACCAACTTAGTAGTATTTTAGATTAGAAAATCACACTTAATGTGTTGTAAATGAAGTATGTGATCCAAACTTCAAGGAGTATCCAAATTATTACACAATACCTGTTGCGTTAGATTTCTTTTTTACAACAGAAGGGAGTCATAATAGTTAATTGAGGTAAGTGAAATTGGCCCCAATATTTTATGCCACAGGTGTGTAACAATTGTAATAAAAGATAATTTGGATTTCTTATAAATGCTAAAAAGTTTTTAAAAAAACTCTAATTTGTTTTGGTATTTTAACTAGATTGCTAAAAAGTTTACAAAAACCTGCTTAAATGCAGATATCTAACTGTCTTAAGATATTAAACTAGACTACTAAAAATTCTTAAACTTGCTTATCAATCTAGCATCATTAACCTTGACAAAATATTTTTTTTCCTCCATTTTCAAAACTAATTTACTTTGGTGTAAATAACATTTACAATAGCTTTGTGATCCAATTTACTCTCAAAATGGATACTTCATCTTTCAAGATATACTTCAATATAAAAATATTCATTATGTTTTCCTCATTTTTAAAAATTAAGTCTTAATTTTTTTTTTAATGTATTAGATGAAAGAATACAAGATAGAAATATTTTGAATTGTGTTTTTAATTTTTTTAAATGGTAATGTATAATGCATTTCATTTAGAAAAGTAAATGTAAATATATTTTTAAATAATATTACAGTTAACTTAGTTCAAAATTAACTAATTTAAATTTTTTAAAAGAATTATAAATTTGTAATTTTAGGAAATTTAAAATTTTAATTATTAAATTTTTTAATTATAATTTTATTGCTATATTTTTATTATTATATAGATTTTGAATACAATTTTTTGATGTTATAAAGAGAAAGCAAATGAGTAGTATAGTCCAATATTTTCCACAGAGGAAAGAATATTTTTCATGCAACAGCTTTAAATGATCAAAAACAAAAGAAACAAATTGTTTTATAAAAATATTTTTTTAAAAAAATTATTCATAGTATTGTTCATCAATATTGTAAACCGCTGCTTTCAAATATATTCGATTTCGGCTAATGTCGAGTCGATCAATGTAAATCGGCCACCTTTTATTTAATATTGACAGATATTGCTTTGGCAATATTTGCCAATATTGATAAAAAGTTAACCATTTGACATTGGCCAACCCGACATTCGCCAACATTAGCCGACCTAACGTTAGCCAATATTGGCCAATATCGGTTGAGCAATATTTGCCAATATTGATAAAAGGTTAACCATTTGACATTGGCCGATCCGACATTTGCCAATATTGGCCAATACCGCTCTACGATATTGGCCAGTTCAACATTACCCAATACTGGCCAATACCGCTCTATAATATTGGCCAATATCGGTTCGGCAATATTGCCCAATATTGATAAAAGGTTAACAGTTTGACGTTGGCCGATCCGACATTCGCCAATATTGGCCAATACCGCTCTACGATATTGGCCAGTTCAACATTACCCAATATTGGCCAATACCGCTCTATAATATTGGCCAATATCGGTTCGGCAATATTGCCCAATATTGATAAAAGGTTAACAGTTTGACGTTGGCCGATCCGACATTCGCCAATATTGGCCAATGTTGCCGAAACTCTCTTTGCCGATATTGGCCAATATTACTGTGCTACCTGGGTACATACTTCCGTGTATCTCCAGCTTTTCCAGCAATACACATGACAGTAAAATTATAGAATGTTTCCCGTTCTTCAGTCAATACAACATTTTTAACGTTTACTTTTCAGGTCCTTTTAGAAAATGTGTATTATAATTTGAAAATTATGCATTCAATTGAAAATATTTTCATTAAAAAGTAATCGTTTAATTATTATTTCATATTAGAGACAATACCGGCTGCCAGTAGTATGCTTTTTGTTTCGATAGTGCACCATATTCAGGCTTGGCAAGTTTCTTCCATAGTGGAACCATGGAAAAAACTGGCAGGAAGAAATAGGTTAAATTCTAAGAAAACTGTTTTTCTTTAGAATTTAAAATATCAGTTGCAATTTTGTAAAATACAATAAATACATTTTTCTTATAGATAACATTAAGTAAATTTAATTAGACATACAAAAATTTAATTAATTATATATATTTAATTTTTATAATTACATAACATTTAGTCAAGATTAGGTCACTCACCTGACTAAAGCTTTTCATTGGGTATCTGAATAAAAGAAATTTGATATAAAATACACAACATCCAGTAAAAATTATCTATTTCAATTTAAAGCCAGCGTAATTTTTTATTACTCTGGCTTTAAATTGAAATGGATAAAAACTTAAACTTTATCTACTGTAAGATGACATTTATTTTACAGATTATTTAAACAAGGCAGTGGTTAATTTTTTTTATTTAACTTTAAAATTATGCATTTTTATATGAAAAATAAGGAGTTGGTAAGTAATTTTTTTACAGAAACGGCAGAAACAGTCACCCTCCTCTAAAGTGTGAAGCACCATAACCTGAAAACACCTGAAGTTGGTTATCAAAAATTTATTTATTTTTTCCAAAATAATATTTTTAATATTAATTAAGTTATGCACTTTATAGATTCGATATATTATTATGTTTTGAGTAATTCTTTTATATATTTAATATATTTTAATTTTGAGCATCTGTTTTGTTTATGCTGTTTTCTTCCATTTCTTCTAGTTTCTTCCACTTTTCTGGAAGAAACTAGATAACCGAAAGGGATCGAACTCGTGATCCTCTAACTTAGAGTACGGTGCTTTCAAGAGTTGGCTAACATATACCCTTTGAAACTTGAGTATGCAGTGAAAGTATGCACGCCTAAAAATTTCGAGATTTCTGGATTAAAGGGGCTTCTAATTCTTAAAAATGTAAATACTTTTGCAGATTTATATATTATTTTAAGAGGGCCCATTTTACCCCTGTATACTTCCTCGGAAGTACTACAGAGTATACATTGTTAAAAATAGGTATTCAAAAATAAGTAAAATGTACTCATTTTTAAAGATATTCGATGCTTATTATGGATCCGAATACATAAGTTTCAAGACATGTACTTAAGAATGTGTACAATAGGTAAAAATGAATGAAAAGAGCAGATGCTAGCCTACATAGGCTGCCGTCATAAATCACTTTCAATAAATATCGACAATTACAACCCTGACTTACCGGTAATCGAACCCAGATCTGCAGGCCCTGTTGTCCACAGTCATATCCGTTTTACTACAAGGGCGACGTGAAGAAGTTATAAACAGAAGTAATGTTATAAAGGCGTGGAAAAAAGAATGGGAAGTAAGATAATTGAATTGTAATAACTTAGTTTCCATTTAAGCAATCGACATCAAATAATGGGGCGAACCATCTTCTGAACAACTGTCAGGTCGCTTTATAAAGATGGGTTGAACAGTAGCTAATATTAGCAATATTAAATGACACTGATCATTTTGCGAAAGTACGAATACTTAAATTTGAGTACGTTATAGCTCATTTATGATACAATTGTACTCAAAGAAAAACAAGTATGTTCATGTACTCATTTTTAAGCACTTTTTTTTACTGTGTAGTTACTGTCAAAATATAAATTTAAAATTCTTGCTATGCAATATTATTTTATCGATTGAAGACAAATGAATTACTTTGGAAAAATACTGGAAGTTGTAAATAACGATTGCATTTGGTAACCTTTCACAAAATTTAACATTTTTTGAAATAACAACTTAATCCATTAAGTGGATTTTTAGCGTATGAGAAGATGACTTGGACTTCTTGCCGCCAAGTGAGATACTAGTTTATTCACAAAGAAAAAAAAATCCCTTTGTAAACTTCAAGGTTACTTTTTAAAAGTATTCTGATAACAACATGTTATTATACATAATCAACCGACGGGATCACTCAACCTTTCTTTCGATTTGATTGGTTTTAAAAACAAAAAAGATATTTCAGTCAAAAAGATTGTTAACCTTCATGCTTTTTGGTTCTGTTCGTCATCATGCAAATTCCCTTTGATAACG
Organism: Troglohyphantes excavatus; assembly: GCA_963932185.1. NCBI lineage: Eukaryota > Metazoa > Arthropoda > Arachnida > Araneae > Linyphiidae > Troglohyphantes > Troglohyphantes excavatus. The sequence continues at coordinate 50,797,623 of OZ010669.1, forward strand.
TAATCATTGCTTTTAGTTACTAGTGAGGAGTTATTACCGAAGACCCAACGTTTAACAAGTTATGTTATATGTAAACAAGTTATGCTTGAAATTACAACCGCACAAAGGGAAGTTTAAAATACGTTTTTGTTACACCTGGTAGTTCAAGTACGTGGCATCTATGAAATTACAAAATATTTCCTTTAAAATAATTGTTGTTGGTTAGTATTCTTTTAAAGCAGTACATTACTATTTCGCAATGCAAATATGCAGTCAGAAATCTTTCATGTTTCTTTGGCACTGTCTCCTGAGGATGGGAAGTAATAATTGCGTCTCTAAGAGATGATGACGTGTTTTATTGGTTTATACATTGTAATTAGGTAAACAATGCAAATTGCAGAACTGTATTTTTTACTTTAATTTTTTGTTATGGAACTGTAGTTTTTTCCCCAAATAACTTTTCAATTCTACAATTTCTGAACTTTTCATCATTATACAATATATTTAATTAATATATTGTATTATGATGAACAATATATTATATCACGTACTTAAAAAAAGAAGATGTTTTCACCAGTTTATTTCAATTTGCCTAAATAAAACTTGTAGTATGCTAAAAAAAACCACCTAATTTTTTTTACTCTTTGACGGATAAGCAAAATTACGAATCTGTAGGTCTGTTTTCACTGCAGTAAAGTGTAATTAATATTTCCAACACATTCCTTTTTTACAAAAATATATTTTTTTACATGTTTGTATCCGTTAGGTGGTTAACAGCCGCAGAGCCCGATGCGAACATAGTAGCGGGCCCTCTTTTTATCGACCACATAAACTTATAAGTAAGTTTGAATAAAAATTACGAAACTTGCTAATAAGTTTGTCAGATTTTTCAAAAGCCGACCATGATACAAATGTATAGTTGTTGACTATCGACTATAAATGTTAGATGCGGCTACATTTAATTTTTCATAGAATATTTACTAAGATGAAACTTTTATGTAAAAGTTCGCATTTTTTTTCTGTTTTAAAAAACTAAAAATAAACTTGATAGCTGATCAAACGAGACTAAATTCATGTCAATCGAGCTATTTGTCACGGAATTAGTATCGGAATGGATGTATTCCAAAAGCGCAGAACTGTGTTTGTATCCCCATATCACATGTAATATTTGATTTTGAAGACATTTCACGTCAAAGGAAAAAGTAAATTCAAGTTGTCACACATTTCCATTTTAAGCAATTTTTTTTAAGCGCGATGCCCAGAAAGTTTGGGTAGATAGGCCGATGAAACAGCAGCCGATGAAACCCGATGAACATAGATAGGCGGATGAAACAACAGCCGATGAAACCCCCCAATGAACATATATAGTCCGATGAAACAACAGCCGATGAAACCCGATGAACATAGATAGGCCGATGGAACAACAGCCGATGAACATAGATAGGCCAATGAAAACATTTCACCTCTTTAACAACCTTGTGCTTCTCTGGTGGTCCCTTTTGTTTGACTAATGACTTTCTAAATTGACAATTTCGTGCTTCATCGCTAACGTTAATCATAGGCAAAGGCAGATTCTCGGTAAGGTTCGAGTTTATTTCGGAGGGGGTACAAGCGTTAAAAATGTCATAAAATTATTAATTATTGAAAACTAAAGCCAAATTTTTAAAGAATTTTACAAAATTAAAGCTATTTAGATAATTAGTTTACGAATATTATTGACTTAATTTTATAATTAATTATACATAATTTCGACTTAATTAAATAATTAACGACCTAATATCTATAAAAATAAAATTATTTGTTTATATTTATTTCGTGAGGGGTCCGGATCGCGTCCTCATGTACTTCCCCTCCCCGCTATTACGTCTTTATACTGTGTCACCTTTTTTTTCTGGATGCCTATGGGTGCACTCATCGCACATCCCAAGGGTGCATCAACACGTGCACAAATGTACGCGGGTCGCTTCCACAAACTCCTCGCATGCGTTAATTACTCAATCGTACAATCCCATAAAAAAAAAAATACACGAAAACCGCATGCTTTATTTTCACCTCCACGCAATGCCCTCCAAAAAGGCATGCCACATCCGAAGAATGCGGTCCTCCAGCAGAGTTTCATGAATGGACTCATATCCGGATGCACCGAGGAGGTGAAGAAACCATTATATAAGGGGCCTTAAAGTAGTGCCTCGGAATTCAAGTGCACTCACAACAGACGAGGTCTGCCATATCCATCCATCTCTGCTAGACGGTTCGCCTCTGAGAAAGGGTGGTGTGTCGAAACGGGTCGACCGGTTGGGTCTTACGAAAGTCTGCCCTTTACTTCTATTCCATCTTGGTAGATAAGCGGCATGAATGGAACCCCGACCCCTTGTCTCGTCCAGCGCAGCATTTTTGCGCGAGCCCTTCCTGGGTCACCCGTGCCGTCCACAGGCGATTACTGGAAGCCATAAAGTTCACTGCCCTTTATCTTTTAGCGTTGGGTTTGGGGCCGTTTGTATGGTTTCCAGTGCGGGGACATTTGCATTTTTCTATTCTTACTTTCTGGAGAAGGAGAATAAGCGAGTTTGACGGGGTTTTCGAGTTGGAGGAGGAGTGACTGGTGGTAATCGCGGCCGGTGCTTGAAAGTTGAAATAGTTAAAAATCTGGTTTATTCATATTCATGGAGAGCTTTTTTTTAAATTTCAAATTACTTTAACTTTGGAGCAGAATTTCAGTGAGATTGATTTGTGCAGCTTGTTGAATGTTGTGTGGTAGGGGAAGAGGATGTACCTTTGAACGATTTTTTTTTAAATTTTCTACATCTCACGTTTGTTCTTCAGAATCTGCTCTTAAAGTCCTATCTGAAACCAATGGGTATACTGCATTTATATTTTTATCAAAACTGACTTTTTAATTTCAAGAACCAATTTGTCAGTTTTAACAAATTATGAATTTTTGGTCGTAGGAACAACATGTGGTTGCGCCTTTGACCAATACTTGGAATATACTTAAAATATTAACCCGTTAAAAAATTATATACGTTGGATCTCCAGTTTTTCCAGTCATGCAACCAATTTTTAAATTCACAAAAACGCTTCATTTTTCAATATATTTTAAATTCAAAGGGTTGAGGTACAACTTACAAGCTATCTCTTTACAATGAATTGAAATAACAAAACTGAAATTATATGTAATAGCATGATCAGAAAAAAATGTGTAAATATTCAAGCAGTAAAAACAACTTTTGCAATTGTAAAAATCATTTCAGAGTCAGTGGGTTAAGAAAATGTTTATCAAATTTGTGTATTGAACATAAATACTAAACAATACATATTTATTTATAAAGTTTCATGCATTTTTATATATTTTATTTTAAGTGTATTTAGTTAGATCAATTCCAAATGACAAATGCTAACGATTGCTATCAGAACCTAATGGTGTATACATGTCGTCATGTATATATGTACGTCATGTATATATGTCATCAGGTTTATATATAATGATGTCATGTTTAATCTCATAAACTCTGTCGCTTAAATGTATAATTTGTTTTCATTTTTTCGCTTCAAAGGTTTAATTTTCATCGGTCAAATATACAAATTTCGTGGCTTGTCAAAGGCATAGCAATAGGAATCAGGTAAGTAATCAAACCCTAGTTGCCAGAAGTTTAGGATGAACAACTTCTAAAAATACACATTCTCAGTAACATATGTAACAGTTAAGTTTTAGCAAAATTAAAATAGAATTTTTTTTAAAGATTATATGAGATGAGGTAAAATTAAATAACACTTTTATACTTATATAGAGTTTACCGAAGACGCAAGAAGGAGAAGGCTGATCAGGCACGCGTACAAACTATTCATGAATCAAATCTTACAGCACAGTGAGGAACTGTGCCTATTTGATCTTTTTAGATACTTGGATAATGTACACTGTTAAAAATTTCAGTTCAACGTTGTACCATATCTTAGTGCTCTGCAGCAATTTTCACATTGTTATGGTGTAATCTAGGTTGAACCAAAAATCCTTGATCGAAAATAGTGCAGATTTTACCAAAAAATCGTGCAATCTCCTAAAATGCCACCGAAACCTTCTACAAACCCACAGACACAGGTACCTTAGTCCGGTTGCTCAGTGGGTAAAGGCTTTCAGCTGGTATTGGTAGTTCGAGCCCATTCGGTGACAAACATAAGAATAAAAGTATTAATATAGTGATCGGAGGGTAAAATACGAGAATATTTGACCACATCTAACATTTAATGAGGGTAGGTATTTTGGTGCAACGTTTCACCTCTAAATGGTATCCGAGGTAGCCATAAAATGATGAAACTAAGCACCAAATAATGGTTGCAGCTAAATGGGTTCCAAATTTTGGTGCAAGGTCGTAATAATTTTTAACAGTAGTTCTATAATAAGACGTAAATTACTAATAATAATAAGAAAATTGTGATAATAATGGAGTGCCGTAGACGATAGTTCAAGATAAGATATTTATTTCCAAAAGAAAGTATATCAAGAAGAAGAAAATAGCAACTTTATATATTTTATGTATATCTTAATATCTACATCTCTCATTAAAAATACAATGATCAATATTTGTTCAGCAGTAATTCTTAACTTATACTAGACCTCATATCAATTATAATTTCTAGTTGAAATAAGGCAAAAATGTGATGGAAAATTATATGTTTTTAAACTAATTTATTTTGGAAATAGGTAATTCGAAAATTAATTTATATAGGCAATTCTTTTCCACAGATTATCTTCACTTGAAAATTTACTTCTATTTAGTTTAACAAAAGTAAATAATATGTATTTTTTTACATTTGGTTTCTATAGGTATTTCATAGTTTTCAAACAACTAAATTTATATCATTAGGACGTAGCATCTTTTATTAACAAAAACATTACGAATAACTCTTTAATCTTTAAATTGTTGTAGTATTTTTTTTGTCTGTGCTTGCGCTGCAAAAGTATTTTCTTTGTTATATTATTTATTTTGTATTATAAGCTTCATTTTGGTTTTCTTAAAAGCTTATTTTTTGTATTATTAAAAACATTCTTTTTATAATCATATAAATTCTTGTCCCTCCCTGGAGAAGAATGCAAACAAATTGATGCTTGAATATTTTAATTATATTTAAGAAAAATTTCGTAATTCATAGTAAGCTCATTTGGCAATTAGTATTGAATGTAGTCCTTAGAGTGTATATATGATTATATGTTTTAGTTTTTTTTAGTATTATATCAAGTGACGTATTTTCAAGAACATAATTGGAACAGGAAACAAAAAAAAACTCAACTGAATACTTTTTTATTGCACAAATGTTTTCCGAATATTCGAGAAGGTCAAGTGCTGTTCTAGAAAATGTATCTTTTTCATCCTTTCATGTTTTGTTTAGTATGCCAAAAACAAACTAACCTTAGCAGTTGCTGTGTCATGATATTTTTATTCAGCCTTCACGCGACAAAAGGGAATAAAACACTGATGCTAGTAAAAGTTTAGATAATAATATTTTCCTAAAAATCCTTCGGTGTTCTATAATAACCTTAAAAAATTATGTTTTAACCGTGTAAAACATACTAGCCTACGTTGTCAAAAATAGGTACTAAAAATAAGTGAAATTTACTCATTTTTGTGTATATTCGATGCTTATCATGGCTCCAAATATATAAGTTTCGATTTTGAAAAAGAAATGTACTCAAAAATGAATACCATGAAGAAAAAGAGTAGATACTGGCCTACATAGCCATAAATTACTTTCAATAAATATCAACAGTTACAACCAAGACTTACCGGGAATCGAACCCAGATCCTCAGGCACAGAAGTCAGAGACTTATCCGTTAAACTACCACGGCGACTCGAATATGTTATAAACAGAAGAAATGCTTAAATAGGTGTGCCAAAAGAATAGGAAATAAAATAATTAAGTTACAATAACTAAATTTCCATTTAAGCAATCGACATCAAATAATGTGGAAAGCCATCTTTTGAACAGTTATTTTAAGTTTGTCAGGTAGTTTTGGTCAGATGGCTTGAACAGAAGCTGAGATTGGAAATATTAAACCACCTTGCACATTTTTGAGAAAGTTGGTTACTTAAATTTGAATACGTCATCGCTCATTTACGACTCAATTGTACAAAGAAAAACAAGAGTGAAAAGAATTACGATGCAAAGAAAAACACGTAGATTCAGGTACTCATTTTTCAGTACCTTTTTTTCATCCTATAAATTTTTATTAAGTAAACTTTTAAAGGGATACACAATAGTTTACGAAAGTGGTTGGATCTATGGTGGTCAGTATGAATATCAGATACGATTATACGACCATGGTCTTTGCGATACGAAGTGATGCAAAAAATAGCGAATTGATATAATGACTAGAAATTTTTCCGGAAAATACCTTTATATACAAATAAAATTTGAAATATTATTATTATTATAATTGATAGTATATGCATTTATACAAATATTGCTTAAATATATTTGTTATGATGTAATATGCGCTGATATTCTAATTAAGGACCGTATTGAATGTTGCAAAAGATTAAAATGCTCTTTTGGGGGAAGGAGAGTTAGAGTGTTATCGAGGTTTTGTATTCTTTCTAGATTAATTTTGATAGTTTATTTTGAAATAGACCTTGTGTTTGGCATTGAAATGATCAAACCATAAAATTGGTTTGTTTTTCCTGCTACTCTTTTTGCAGATAACAACTCATAGCCTCAAAATAAAAAGAGTGCAAAGATTAATGAAAGGATTATCAGATAACTAAACAAAATCTATTATTACTCTCCAAATGAATTTAATGAAATATGACAAATCGTTGACTTTTTTAAAAAGTTTACTATTGGTTAGCAACAGCATGTCACCATCACTTTTAAATTAATATTTCATGTTTAAATAAAAAAGTAAATGTTCCCATACATAAAAATTTCATACTTAAATAACTATTTCATATTTAAATTAATAATTCATATTTAAATAAATATTTCCTATTTAAACACATATTAAATATTTAAATAAATATTTCCTATTTAAATATGTATGAAATATTTAAATAAATATGAAATAATTAAATAAATATGAAATATTTAAATAAATATGAAATATTTAAATAAATATGAAATATTTAAATAAATAGTTTATATTTATAAATATTTCATATTTGAATATATATATTTTATATTTAAATAAATTTTTTATATTTAAATAAATTTTTTTATTTAAATAATTATATTATATTTAAATAAATATTTTATATTTAAATAAATATTTTATATTTAAATAAATATTTTATATTTAAATAAATCTTTTATATTTAAATAAATCTTTTATATTTAAATAAATCTTTTATATTTAAATAAATCTTTTATATTTAAATAAATCTTTTATATTTAAATAAATCTTTTATATTTAAATAAATCTTTTATATTTAAATAAATCTTTTATATTTAAATAAATCTTTTATATTTAAATAAATCTTTTATATTTAAATAAATATTTATATTTATTATAGTATTTTGCCTATAATAAATATTTTATATTTATTATAGTCTTTTGCCTATAATAAATATTTTAAATTTAAATATTTTTTTCATATTTAGAAAATTATTTTATATTTAAACATACGTTTTATTTTTAAATAAATATTTCATTTTTATTCAAACTTTACTATAAATACAATTAAATGGTCTATAAAATGTTGTATGAATTTTTTTTTATATAAACATAGACCACTTCGTAAAGTTTCGAGATTTTTTTTAATAAATGAAAATACAGGTTTATTTAGCTTTATATCAAAAACAAGATTCCAGTTCAGAAAAAAATTTATGTATATTATAGTGTCTTATCTGATCACTTTATATTCCCATATTTATGTTTAATATAATTAGATAAAAAATATGTAATAAATATTTAATACTAGTGACTTTCAATCTCAATGATCATATCTAATGTATAACAGAACTAACTGATTTTCAGTTTCTCAGCGGTTAGTTCTTCTGCGTAAAAAAACCATACAAAATAGTTTTTTGCCTTACAATACTATCATAAATTTAATGCCACGAATGAGTTACTATAATAAAAGCACAAAAAGTTAAAAGTTACATCCACTAATCCATTTTAACTGTAATAGTTACAGCGTCGTAGCTCAAAAAATGAATACGAAAATTCCTAGTATTGATTACCAGTATTAATAGAACAGTCGTCCTAGTAACAACGACTAAGTTCCCTTTTTATCTAGTTTGATTTTGCGAATGCAAATGCAATAAATACTTTTCCCGCTCCCAGTGCATTAAAGAAAGGATATTCAATAAACTAATAAACATCGGACGTGTGACGTATGGCGTGCATGGTAACTATACTTCCCATGTATGAGAACTAGGGCACGGCCTCGATGAATGAGGACACACGCATATCATCATGCGAGTGTCTCGCTTAAAAAATGCACGATATCAGTACTTTTGTGAAAAGAAAGAGATGTGCACTGTAAAAAAATGTGCTTAAAATTGAGAACATGGACGTAGTCGTTTTTCTTTGAGTACAATTGCATGATAAATAAGCGGTGATGTACTCAAATTTAAGTAATCGTACTTTCGCAAAAATGAGCAGTATGGCTTAATAGTGCTAATATCAGCTTCTGTTCAAGCCATCTTAACAGAGCGACCTGGCAAACTTAAAATAGTTGTTCAGAAGATGGTTTTCCGTATTATTTGATGTCGATTGCTTAAATAGAAACTGAGTTATTACGACTCAATTATTTTACTACCCATTCTTTTGCCACGCCTTTTTTAAGATTACTTATGTTTATAACATCTTCACATAGCTCTCGTAGTACAACGCATATGGCTCCAGAAAAGGTAGACAGATAGGGTTAGATTCCCGGTAAGTCCTGGTTGTAATTGTTGAAATTTATTGAAAGTGATTTAAGAAAGAAGCCCATGTAGGTAAACAACTTCTCCTTTTACTCATTTTTGAGTACATGTCTTTTTCATAAATGAAACATGTATTCGGAGCTATGATAAGAATTAAATGTAATAAAAAATGAGTACATTTTACTTATTTTTAAGTACCTATTTTTAACAGTGTATACTTCACAAAATTGGGTTTTTATTTGAATCTTCTTACAGTGGGTGGGCGTTTTTTCTAAATTTAGGAAATACGATTGATGGTTCGAAAGGGAAAAAACGGATCGATAATCAGTATCATTTTTCCCTTTATTGTTATGAGTTTTTCTGAGAGTGATTTAGAATCATCGATCTAGATTGTGCGATTTAGGATGCAGTTGAAATGTAGAGCGTTTTTGAAAGTAGGGTTTGACGTGATATTTTTTTTCATTAGGAAGCCGGCTTCAAATACTATTAATAATATTGCACATGCAATAGAATACCAATTATCCGGATCGATTGGGACTAGATTTCTTTCCGGATAATCGAATATCCGAATAATTGGACAATTCACGGAAAAAAATTATTTCTTTAAAAAAAATTGCTTTAGTATGTAAAGTAATTTAATGGCTATTAAAACAATATCATTCACGGATAAGAAACTTTTACAATATGGATTTTACTGATTTCTTTTTTTCCTCTCAAAGCAATCCGGATCCGGATGATTGACGATCCGCTTTGTTTGATCCGGATAACTGGAGTTCGGATAATTGGAGTTGTACTGTATAATACTATTTTATAAAAACAAATTGAAATTTTTATATAAACAGTCAATATTCATTTAAATCGTTGTGGCGTTATGCAACATAATAATAATAACTTTACATTTTTGTGAAACAACACCATGTCAATGATTTTTTACAGACTTACACTGTAAAAAACTGTACTTAAAAATGAGTATTTGAACCTACTCTTTTTTCTTTGAGTACAATTGCATAATAAATGAGCAATGACAGACTCAGACTTAAGTAACAGTTATTTCTAAAATATGAGTAGTGTGATTTAATATTGCTAATTTTAGCTTCTGTTCAAACCATTTTAACAAAATGACCTGACAAAATAGTTGTTCAGAAGATGGTTTCTACATTATTTGATGTTGATTGTTTAAATGAAAACTGAGTTATTACAATTCAATTATCTTACTTTCTTTTCTTTTGGCACATTTTTTAAACATTTATTCTGTTGATAACCTCTTCAAGTTGCCCTGGTAGTTTAACGTTTAAGGCCCTGTACTGCGGTGCCTAAGGATTTGGGTTCTATTCCCGATAAGTCTTGGTTGTAATTGTCGGAATATATTGAAAGTGATCAGTGGATTTTACTGATTTCTTTTTTTCCTCTCAAAGCAATCCGGATCCGGATGATTGACGATCCGCTTTGTTTGATCCGGATAACCAGCCTATGTAGGCTAGCATCTGTTCTTTTGATTCATTGTATTTCTATGTGAGTACATGCCTTTTTCAAAATTGAAACTTATATATTCAAAGCCATGATATGCATCGAATGTATTAAAAAATGATTACATTTGACTTATTTTTGAGTACCTATTTTTAACAGTGTATGAGCACTCGTGGTTTTAAGTTTTAATGTTGATCTATTTTTAGAACAAATATATTTATCAATTTGAAGAACTTTTACTACAAAACAACATATTTGGAAATGTAGGGGTATAAATGTATTTTAAAAAAGCAAATAGTCCAATCTCACTTTTGGCCCTTTGCCGAACATACACACACCAGTACAGGGGGAAAACATTTAAAATATTCTAGTGAGAATACTGTGAGTATCGATTTTCGGCCTGCTATTAAATAAAGTTTATGGTAATCTTCCCATGGCGGCGCTCACTGTAACTGCGCAGCAAAAGAACGACACGTGTTTGGACAAAATTTGGAAAAGTGTCGGTTTTGTGTGGTGCCACTTCAATTAAAAGAAGTGTGTCGCCAGCTTTTTCAACTGCAAACATTTCGAGGTCATTGCCAAAGTGGTTATTATGCAGTCTCGTACCTGGAAACCATTTTGCGTTAATCTAATGAAAGCTTTGCTTTTGGAGGAAATAGTAGGAATAAAAACCATCGTTTCCGAAACCTTATGAAGAGACAGCATCGCACAAAATGCAAGAGTTCAGAATAAAAAGTTTATTGGCTAGTTTAGTTTAACACTGCCATTTGTTTCGCTTCACAATATGATTCAAAGATTCCGATGCAGACTAAATATGTTTTTATATTCTTAAAGAGTCATTTGAAAATTTTGTCTTGTCCTTAATTATGATTATCAGAGAAAAATGTATTTTAACACATATGATAGTTTAGTAAAACTAGCATTACCGTGCGATTATTATCGCATGAATAATCACCCCCCCCCCACCACCACACACATAAGTGAATATTATCGATATGTTATGGCCACAAAATAAAATAAAAAGTTTAATGTTCAGCTCATAAAGAGCAGCATTATCAACGGCTGTTTAAAAAAACGCGTTAAAATAAATTATTTTAAACGCATTTAAAAAAAAACATGTTGATATTTATAAGATGTAAATACGGTTCGTCACTGGTCCATGAAAATCTCTTTCTTTTGACACCCCATGTGTTAAGATTCGTTGCGTCTAATGGTCGTAAAAGGGATTTTTACTACAGAAATAATATATACGTTACAGTTTTAATTCAGTAACAGATTGTACCTTATTAGAATTGAATTGAAAATATTAGTGGTCATTTCAAATATTTTCTTTTCTAAATGCTTGTTTTGTCTAAAACTGCTGTTTTCCGAGGCTACGTTGCTATCCCTATTTGTATAAAATAATCAATACGTATATAAATATGTTATTATTTTAGAGGATTATTGTGTTTTCAAACTCGTCAAATCCTCCCAAAATAGTAATAATTTCGCAAAGCGCAAGTGGAAAAAAAAATCTTGTCTTATCCAAATACTATACCAAATAATACTATTGATTTCTAGAAAACAACTGGCATTAACAAGTCAGAAAATACATTATGCACTTATGTATTTTGTTTAGTTGGCAGCTGTGATATAAGAAAGTTTGAAAATAACTAGTATTTTACTTTCAATAAGTCAAAAAATTAAACTTACAAAACTTTTATTTAATTCAGATATTTTAGTTTTAAATGTTTTGAGTGATTCTGAATTTTTAATTACATCGAAGTTTATGAACGACATGTAAAGTTACGATAAAGCTTGATATCGCAAACTAGATAACAAAGCAATGAAAATCTCATAATTAAGTTGTGATAAAGCTTTAAAATAAAAAGACGAGTGTATAAATGAAACTATAATCCTTAATTAAATTTAACATTACATGACATACTTTTTTATTATCAAACTTTACTTTTTCTTATTGTTATCTTAGATAAAAAAGCAATTAAAGTATTATAATATATACTCCAGACGAGTCTAAATGAGAAATGTTTTAAAAGGACACTAGTGCCAAAAAAACATTGAAATATTAAAACTATTACATGATTATTAAAATATGTTTATGTTTTTGTATGAAAATTTTATAGAAAAAGTCTCTAAAAATATAATAAACTATTAAAAAAATTGCTTGATTCTTTTTCAATATTTTACATACCACTTTGACAATTTGAACTTAATTTATACAAATTTTGTATCACTTTATATAAAAAAAAATTATACAATGCATGTTTAAAACCACATGTACCAATTTTCATCAATCCCTCAAAATAGCTGAATGAGCAAAAATTGAGTTTCACGATCTAAAACTCATTAAAACAACCACAACATTATAATGAAATCGTTTAAATTATCTTCTACACTCACAGAATCAGAACCCCGATATCTACAGTAAACAATAATCGAGTTTTTATTCGTTAACCTTGGTACTGGTACAACCAATCACTTTAGAATCTTGTATGTGATTGCACCATTCTTTCCAGAACGTCCGAAGGTTGGTCGATTTATCGATGCGAGGCCCACTACCTCAGAACGGACGACGGATGTTCTTTTCATAGACGGCAATTAATTTTCGTCGAACGTGCGGAGTATCGGAGGAGTAATCAATTACTCCGCTTCGCCGCTTCGATCAACCTTTGGGGCGGCCAGGTCGGAGAGGAGAGAGTTGTGTAACATTGGAAACGCGCCCGTGCCTATCTCAGGGGCGGTTGGAAGAATTTTTGGGACACAGGCAAACTTTGGGCTTCCAACTTGAACAATTAAACGTTCTCTATTCAATTAGGAAAACTTGGGAATGTCTTTTTAGTATTAAGGGAAGTCAAAGTCAATTTCATCGAAAAATCGGGGTTTTATTATAGTTTTTTTTTTAAATGTCCTAAACGGTTTCTTCTTTCTAACCCATTTTAAATTTTGCTTCTACGATAATTAGAAGCATCTTTAAATAAATATTTTTGTTTAACTGAAAATGGCATAATTAACGTTAAAGCTATTTTTGTTTATTTCGTATCTCAGAACTATGTTTTATAAACTCGACGTACTTTTTCTCAGCAACTAATATAGTTATAGCTTTTAAAATTTTACAGCACTGTTGCAACTTACGTATTGTAACTTATGTGAGTTTACTTTAAGGTTTGATTTTTGCAATATAACAAGAATTTAATTAGTTATATGTTACCTTTCAGATGCATAAATGCTATTTTTTGAAGTTTGTCAATTAAATAGGTTGTTTTCAAGTTTTAAATAGTTCAATTGCTAAATCCAAATCTCAGTCAGTGGTGGCCCGTGGTCGAAAATGTTAGTGCAGCCGAAATCATAAGAACCCCCCCCCCCCTCACATGAACGGAACATACATTTCCAAAAACCATACATGAACGGAAATTCTTTATTATTTACTACTCAAATCAAAGTTTCCTTTCAATTTTTACGAAATTATAAAATGCGAAAAAAACGGAAACACTTACTTATTTTTTGAAAATTAAAGCAATCCTGCTTTCTTTTAGACATGCGAATCGTTCAATTTTAATATTAACTTAAATAACGAAACAACATCAGAACCATAATGGTCCTGAAACAACAGAAAAACAGTATATTTATCACGAAAACCATTTCCGTTTCTATATATTGTCGTAAGTTCTCGTTTCACAATGAGCCAATCAGCATATCGAACTTCAAGTACAGCTAAAACAAGAATATTCATTTTGGCTGTACCTTCTCACAAATGCAGTGCATTAGCATGGAGAGGAATCTCCATACTACATAGAGGTTACCATGGCAACGATGCAGCCGATTTCGAATTTCGCTTTTTGGCTGCAGTTTGATTAAATGTAGTTTTTCCCCCTCATGAATTGTGCATTACGGTAACAGGCTTGCTATTTATCGGAGATTTTGTTTACTACAGTAGAATTTTCATTTTCAATTCTAATCTTCATTTAAGAAAATTACTAAAATATCTTATTTTAGTTTTAAAATACACTAATGAATCTAGGTGCAGTGAATCCACTGATCTCAGTGTAATGTGAAAATGTTCCACGATTACATAGATATCAAATTTATACCTGTAAAAAGGTACATATAAAAAGTAAAGTGTTGTTTAACATAAAAATCATAGGGCTTTCTGCGATTTTACGAGGCCCTCTAAAATGCTTGTCAATAAAAAAAACATACATTGTTTTACTGTAGTGCAAAATTCTATTAGTGTAAATTCAATTCCTGCAGTGCCGTGTCAATTTTTCAGGCAAGAAAATAAAATTCAAAGTATCATCATCGATAAAATCAAGTATATGCAGAAATACTATAATAAGCGAAATTAAAATAGTAAACTTTTTGCATTTAATTCAGTAACCTGAGTTTTTTTTAAAGGTTTAGTGTTGGATACTTAACATATTTGAGGATAATTGATATATTTGAGGATAATTGATTATTTGAGGATAATTTCGTATGTTAAAGATAATTATGAAAAATAATTATGAAATTTTGAAAATTTTTGTTAATTGCAAATGTTTGAGAATAATTGACCCTTCACTGCAAGCTGGGTCTCAGAATACCCAAATCAGAAAATGCCATGCTCATTTGTTGATATATCGTTTTTCGTAAGGACAATCGTTTTTCGACAAGGATGATCGATATTTTTAAGGATAATTGCACATGCTTTGAGAAATTGTAAATTTGTATGATGTTCACATATTAGAGAATTCAATTCAAATATAATTGCTCACGTTTTGGAATAATGGGGAGGATTGCACATGTTTGAAAATAATTACGCATTTTTGAGAACAATTGCACAAGTTGAGATACTTGTCTGACATGTTTGACCCATGTTTTATGGTAATTGTGGACATTTTAGGATAATAGAATTGAGGACAGTTGACATTTTTAGGTATGGTACATAACTGCATATGCTTGGTCTGATGGAGCGGAAAATGCACATATTATGAAGATTATTTGCACCTATGTTTGATTATAATTCAACATGTTTCAGGATTATTGTGCATGCTTATTTGTAATCGGCTGTGGCTTAAAAAAAATTCTTTTATAAAAACAATTAATAATTATAAATTATTTTAAGGCATTTGAGATGATGATTGAGATACTTCAGTATAGATGGCAGCACGAAATAAGTTATATTTTTGCGATGTAAATATAAAAGTGAAGGAAGTAAATTCTATTGTAAGAGATAATCGATTTGAGATCGTATTGTTATTCTAAAGAAAAATAGCTATAGGGGGATGTCGAAACAACTAACAATTTTATTTTTGTTTTTTCCAATTATAGGAGCATACATGACTAAAAATTTATATTTCCAAGTTTATGACAATTACTTAATGTTAGACACAGTAAGAAATTTTAACTTTTAGCAATATAATAATTCATAAAGTTTACGACTGATTAATAATGTGCACTTAATTGAAATTTTTATATGCTATTTTGTCGGTTTCAGTTGAGAAATACCTAACTATATTGGTTTTTGTATTCGGGTGAGCGAGCGTAAAGTCAATTTTAGTTCTTCTAATGAAATATAGATGGCAGCATCAAGTTAGAATTTTCTTAAATACCAAGTTGGTTGAATTAACAAAAACGTATAAGTAGAGATACACGTTGGCTTATTTTCAAACTTCTTTCGTCCTGAGGGAAAGACCATATGTACACGGGGTTCGAAATTAGGAGATAAAAGTTAGGCGTCATTGGCACCTGGCAATTTCTTTTTAGTCGGAAAGAATGTTCTGCATAGGCATAATTTTAAAATCAAATATCATCGTCTTACTGTCAAAATTACTGAAAAGTATGAGGAGCAATTATTGAAAATCAACGTTATACGTAAAAAATGACTTCTAGGTGTAAAATTGCAATCGTCAAACTAAAAATTTTAGTTTCAAATACGACTAACGACCGATAATTTCTAACCCTACCTAAGCGCCTGAGGACGTTTGGACTACGGCATATTTAACATGCACCAGTCAATTCTACACGCGACTGTTATATTAGTTGAACGAAACTGGTAACCCTTCGAAGTTCGAACACGAGTTCACTGTATTCTTAAAAGTCGAAATTCGAACAACAGCACTACTCTACCGCCTGGGCCACTAAGCGGCCTTTTTGAAACGAGAATAAGACAAGAACAAAACTGTCAGTGCTTATAATTAAGTCGTACGTTACTCCCGACATTTTATACAGTTAAAATTGTACTTGTGTACAAAATTCGATTAATATTGAAATTTTTGAATAAAAAACAACAACAACAGGTATCAGTTTCTTTGAAAATGCTTAAAAATTTAGAATTTTAATGGTTGTCCCTTGTGCTTCAAGCAGATTCCGTTATAACAATAGTAAGGATATGAGAGTAAGGATACGGGAGTAGAGGATTATATGTGATTTAACTTAGAGCATACGTCGTTAAAGGGTACGACAAGAAGAGGTGGATACGTCACGAATGAGGTTTCTTGGGAAATTTGTTACCATGCCAACCATTTAGTGATTTGAAATAGTTGTATTTCTAAGGAGACAACTAATTTTAGTGGAGCCACAAACAGGGAAGAGGGCAAGTTAGAAATTTTTAAGAAAAATATAATTTTTTATAGCTTGTTAGAGTGTTACCAATGCAAACACTGGCGCTACCATGATAAAAAAAATCGAAGCGCTTTAAAATAGTGTCGACCCCTGGTGGAAGATTGGGGAATGCGATTAAAATAAAATATATTAAGATTTAGTGAAAATATTTTACAACTTAAATGTAGTGCTGCCATCTGTCAACATAATAATTATTTAACAGCTTTTAATGGATACGATTTATTGTTACCATAGCGACGTTCCCATGTTTATCCCTCTAAAAGACCTTTGAATGGATTATTATTATGTCTATTCGGGATGAGATGACATTTACTCGATTCTGAGTGTCATTAAGTCAATTCACAATAAAATTAAGTTGATTCAGGATTTCATTACCTCAGCTTGGTATGACATTTACTCGAATCGGGATGACATTAAGTTGATTCGCAATAAAATTAATTTGATTCGGGATCTCATTACCTCGGTTTGGTATGACATTTACTCGATTCGGGATGACATTAAGTCAATTCAGGATGACATTTACTCGTTTCACAATGGCATTTATTTGACTCGGTATGACATTAACTCGATTCGGCATTACAATCTTTTCTTTTGTTTGCGATTTTAATATATTACTTTCTATTGTTGAATGTAATAGAGTTATCAAGATGAATGAATCTAGTATATTTTTAAGAGATTTTGAATGATAATGGTATCTCATATAAAGTATATTTTTTGCTTTAACTCAAATTGGACGAAATTAAGTGACTTATAATATACTAAATCGACGGGACATGGCGAGTGAGTGCTTTAATTGAAGAAAACGACAGGCTTTACAATTCCAATTGCATGCCAATTTACGCCTATGATGTAATTGTACTAAAAGAAAAACGAGAATTATCAGGTATTCATTTTTAAGTAAGACAGCTATCACTCAAAAGGCCTTTACTTCTTTCGGCTAATATCAGTTGAGTAAGTGACTACTGAGAAATTGAGAAAATACTTATGCATTATATTAGCTTATTTGAAATATAGAATAATAGATTTCGAATGTAGATTTCGTGTGAAAATTTGGATGCTTGAACTGTTAAAATTATTTACTCAAAAATAAGTAAATTGTACTCATTTTTGAGAACATTCGATGCCTATATCATAGCTCTGAATACATAAGTTTCATTTTTGAAAAGACATGTACTCACAAACGGGTACAATGATTAAAAATGAATAAAAAGAGCAGTTGCTTGCCTACATATGCTGCCTTCAAAAATCATTTTCAATAAATATTAACACCTGCAACTTAAAGGGAACCGAACCCATATACTAAGGCTTCGTAGTCCAGTGCCTTATCCGTTGTACTACGAGGGCGACGTGAAGAAGTTATAAACAGAAGAAATGTTAAAAAGGTGTGCAAAAAGAATGGGAAGTAAGGTACTTGAGTTGTAATAACTCAGTTTCACTTTAAGTAATCGACATCAAATGATGAGGAAAACCATCTTCTGAATAATTATTTTATGTGTGTCAGGTCGTTTTATTAAAATGGCTTGAACAGAAACTGAGCTTATCAATTTTAAACCACACGTATAATTTTTGAGAAAGTACAATTATTGAATTTGAGTCCACCCTCGCTGATTTATGATCATGGTGGACTGAAATTGGAGGCGCTCATTTACGCCTATGATGTAATTGTACTAAAAGAAAAACGAGAATTATCAGGTATTCATTTTTAAGTACCTTTATTTTTAGTGCGGTTGTAACATTTTTACACGTTTTGAGGTTATCTGATTACTGAAAAATATGTGTGATAAAATAATTGTGAAACATTGTTGATAAAAATATATTATAAATAAAATACTTCAAGAACAGAAAATTTTGCATTATTCAAATTTAGTTTATGAGCTGTTAATATGTGAAAAAAAGGATGACGTCAATACAGCCAGGTAAAAACTGAATATCAAGAAATATTTGCTTGTGGGTATATAATGTATACCGGCCCTCCAGTGGCCCAGTGGATGAAGGCGTTCAGCTAGTAATTAGGGGATTGCTAGTTCGAATTCTTGCTGTGGAGTAAACAAACAAAAGTAAAAAAAATAGTGATCTTGAGATCGGAATCTTGCCAGCTTTTCTACACAAATATTAGAAAGTCGTCCAGAACATCCAACAAATTATACTGGCGAGTATACGGGACAGGTGCACGATAAATCTGATCGGGGTCCAAAATCCTGACGAATATTGATGTTGCATCGGGGGCCCGTTCAGGTGTTGTCCTCTTCATCTGACCATGGTTCAAAAACACAAGGCATCGTTCCCGGGTCTTTCCTTAGAGACAGGTCCCAAACCGTTGCCATTAACCCACTGTGCAGTTCTAGTGCGATGTTAATTAATCAAACCAAACCAACCTATTGAGGTTGTACCGGGTTCCAGCTCAGATGTTGTCTTCGTCATTTTATCACGGTTCAAAAACACGAGGCATCGTTCCCGGGTCTTTCCTTCGAGACTGGTCTCGAACCGACGCCAATAGCCCACTGTACAGCTCTCTAGTACGACGTTAATTAATCAAATCTATAATGTATAGAGAGTAGTTTATTGACCATGGAAATAACTATGACAACAAGTAAATATGTAGACTACGGCACGAAAGATTTTTGTAGCCTTACGCAATAATATATAAAAAACGGTGAGAAATGTGTACGCGTAACTTAGTCGAACCACAACGCCATTTTTTTTATCCAGTTGCAGAATGGGTGGAAATATAAATCGGCCTCAACTTCCAAAAAGACCTTCCTTCCTGTCGAAGTTCCTTCAAAAGGAGACGAAAAACTGACGAAAATCTGACGTCAACTCCCGAAACCGTCCCCATCAAGGTCTCGGGGGGTCAAGGGGTCGCTGGATGAAAACCGCTGGCTGAGGTGTTCGCGAAAAAAGAAATGACCTTAACAGAACAATAATAACCGCTCATACTTTAGGTTCGAGAAATGTTACAACAGTGAGTTTGTTAAATCGTTAGAAGTAGTTTCAAAGAGTAATTGTAGTTTCTGAACAAAACGTTTTGTTCATTACGCAAAGAAACATTTGATTCGGGTGTTTTTAAGTATACTTACAACCTCTTGTTTAGCTTTCTGTTTTGTAACTGAAGGTTATATTTGTCTTTTTTTTGCTTTGTGTGGAGTAGAAATGTCTGGAAACGAATACATGAAATGTTGCAGGTTTTAGTTTTTAGAATAGTATTTGCTCACAAATGTAGGTTTCCGCTATGGGATAAACAGTTTTTCCAGCAATACCGATAATTTATTAGTTAATATAAATACTTTATTTTTCGATATTTATCAAACTGAAAAAAAAAATGGTATTTAAAAATGGGTATATAAACCTATCTTTTTCCTTAAGTATAATTACATCACAAACTGGCGTATTCAAATGCAAGTAACCGTTCTTTCTCAAAAAGTAGAAATGGGATATAATATTGCAAATCTCAGCTTATGTTCAAACTATTTTAATGAAAGCTGGCAAACTTAAAATAGAATTTCAGAAGATGGTTTTCCACATTAGTTGATGCCGATTACTTAAATAGAAACTGAGTTATTGTAACTTAAGTATCTTACTTCACATTCTTTTGGCTCATCTTGTTTGACATTTTTTCTGTTTATAACGTATTAAAGTCGCCATGGTAGTACAACGGATAAGGCACTGGACTGTGGTACTGAGGATGTGGATTTGATTCCCAGTAAGACTTAGATGTAATTGTCGATATTTATTGAAAGTGATTTATAAAGTCTGGTAAGCATCTACTCGTTTTTGAGTATATGCCTTTTTCAAAATTAAAACTCATGTATTCGGAGCAATGATATGCATCGAATGCACTCAAAAATGAGTACATTTTACTTATTTTTGAGTACATATTTTAATAGTGTAAAGCAGTAAATTTTAAATGTATTTATAAATAGGTACGTAAATGAAATTGAGGATATATATTGAGGTTATATATATAAAAGTACACGATTGATGAGCCTCTGGGTGATTGGTGAATAACAAAATATGCGGTTACCACTGACCAATATCATATAATCGTGAAATGACGTTCTAAAAAATGACGTCATATGTACTCTCGACCCCAGGTTGACGTGCATAGTGTCATTTTCCTCTTTGGGAGGTTCCATATGATTTTACTATAATATTTTTTTCTATTAAAAAGTGAATTCCTATTTTCATGCAACAAGTTGGCTGCGTTCATTTATTGACTCATAAATGAAGCTTTCTCTATATAATTAATTAATTAATTAATTAATTAATTAAAATGGTCCATTGTTCTCTATCACTAAACTTTATACGAATTTTAAAATTGTAACCTTTTTTACGTTTATGATATAAGTTTGAAGATGACAAACGCACCAGAAACATGCTGGGTGCAACGGTAATTTTTTATGAACTATTTGATTTATAAATGTTGCTATTATTTGTTGTTTAACTATAGAGTTTCCCCATTATTCAACAAGTGTATTTTTAACAAGTTTTGAAGACAGTTCTTGAACAAAAAGTTAAAAAAGAATCAACTTTATCTTCAACTCGTGGCATTATTTTAAATGATTTTTAAACATACCTATAAAAAGTTTTACCTGAACATATGGATATAAACTTCATACCTAACTTTCCACTTTGTTGTAAATTGATTTTTTGCCAACACGGTTTCGATCACTATTTGTAACTTCTTTAGCAAAGCTGTAATATTTAAATTAAGTTTTTGATTTGGGAATAAGTCAATTTATCTAGCAAGAATTACAGTAAATCTATTTCATGAAAAGGTAAAAATATTTCACAGCTGAGTATATGATGTATTTTATCTTCAGATAGAAAAATTAAATCAGAATGATATATTTTATAAATAGGGATTTCACTATCAGAACAAAGCAAAGCACATAGAAAATAATCATTCGAATAGAGAAACACCAAGCGAAATACCTTCCAAATGAGAAATAACTTTCTGTAAGTTATGAACAATGATCTTCTAAATATCTTTGTATTTATGCACAACCGTGGCCTTGAACACTATCCTGTATCTCCTCTATTCCAGTTCAAACATTTAGTGTGGCTTCTCTCTTATTAGGTAGGAAACAACAAAAACTCAGGAGTTCTTATTGTCGATATTCAGTTCTTCACGAATAACTTTAAGCAAACGATTTTACTAATTATATCCAGTTTCCTATGAATACTAATAATTATAAAAGTGTGAGTATCAGGAAAGTGGCCATTTGATTTAACTGTAACCTATAAAAAAAAATTGAAAGAAGTTTATTAAATATTTTTATTCGATTATTTTAATTAGCAAACGATTCGAACGAAGTTTATCCAGTTTTTCAAAAATCGCTTTTAGCAAAAGATTTTACTAAATCTATTTAGTTTCTCATGAATACTAATAATTAAAAAAGCGTAAATAACAGTAATGTAGCATTTTAATCAACTGTTTAACTAAAAAAAATATAATTGATAAAAGTTTTATTTTTATTCGATTATTTTTAAATAGCAAACGATTCGAGCAAAGTTTATCCAGTTTCTCAAAATACTTTTAATAAAATAATTTTTAAATGTTATTTCTAGTTTCTCATAAATGTTTTATTTTTATTCAATTAATTTTAAATAGCAAACGATTCGAGCAAAGTTTATCTAGTTTCTCATAAAATACTTTTAATAAAATAATTTTTAAATGTTCTTTTGTAGTTTCTCATAAATGTTTTATTTTTATTTGATTACTTTTCAATAGCAAACAATTCGAGCAAAATTTATCCAGTTTCTCATAAAATATTTTTAATAAAATAATTTTTAAATGTTCTTTCTAGTTTCTCATGAACACCGACGATTCGAAAAGTGTGAATGACAGGAAAGTAGTGTGTGTGTAAGTTGTGTGTTTTCCCGATGCCGAGCTAATGACACCTTACCTTGCTGGTGAGTGACGTCACTTCCGGGGAGGAGGAGGAGGAGGGGAGGAGGATGAGTGATGATGCAGGTGCATCATCATCAACATCATCATCCCAGAAGACCGGTGTCCGAAAGAAGAAAGTGATCCGGAGACTCAAGATGGTGCTGTGGATGCTCCTGTTTTTGGTGGCTGTGGACTCTCAGCAGATTAGAATTCCGGCTTATGTAGGAAGAACTCAGAACAGGCCTGGTAAGTAGCTCATTTAAAAAAATAATTAATGTAAAGAATTACTGTTTGATTTGTGAGAAGAGCACGTGACTGAATATTTTACTTTCCTTTTTATGCCTGGGTTTTGAAGCCCCAGAGTCAGAAAATGCGATTTTAAAAATGGACTGTGGGTATCTATCAGTATCTCATAAAATTGATAAATGTTTGCTGTTATTAAAAGCAATAATAAGACAAATCTCCGACTGTTATTTGTGTTATTGTTATATAATTTAAATGTATTTTTGTGCTCCCTATTGTAATTATCATTTGCGCCCTAAGAGCTTAAAATATTGATACTTCACAACCCTTGGTAAATTGAAATATATTTTTGCGATCGAATGCCCCCCCCCCCTCTTTTAAACTTTTTGTTATAATAGTAAAGTAGAGTGGGGATGTCTGGGACAGTGATAATAATGGGACAATTGCGCTTTTCTTGAATATAACAATTTTATTTATTTGCATTCCAATTCATATTCTAAATAGATAAGTATAAGAAGTATAAGACTAATTTTTATTATTTATAGTTCCAGCTTATACAATGTTATATGAATTTTTGTTTGTAATTTCTTATTTTACTATCTCAAAACTAAATGTCAAGTCTTAGCGTGTGATTGATATTTTCATATATATCATTTAAAAATTGAAACATTGTGTTAGTAAACAAAAAACACAGATAAAGTGTGTATAAACCAGCAGTTAATTTAAGTCTGAAAATAGCAGAATTTGGGTAATGAACTAATAATGTTATTGAACTAATTTATGAGGGGAAGAATGGGACGTGTTCCAGAATTGAAGGATTTTTCCCTAGTCAAATTACGAACATAGAAATTAGCCCTTCGTAACATAGGGAGAATTCAGAAACAAGATACTGATATTACTTGCTTTTATTGTGTTAAAGGAACAAAAAGTATTTTTAAATTTTCTAGAGTAAAGTTTGTTTTTAAAAATGAAATAACAATGGAATTGCCGCAACCACAAATGATTTTTAGCGCTATTCGATTCCAAATCTACTTATTTTTCAATTTAGTCATGACAAACAATAAAATCTATCCTAAATAAATAAAAAAAATTAATTTGTCCCACACCTGTCATTTTAACGCTACACTGCTCTATCACATGTGGGAGGAGTAGGACAATATCCTCACAATTTTTAAATGACGATTATAAAATATATCGATAATATTCAAACTTTGAATTTTTTTAATACCTTAGAACATATAAGAAAATAATATGACAGTTATACTCTTGAACAAGTGTAGATATAAGGGATTTTATAAAAACAGTCCCATATCTCCACTATATAATTTTTAATACAGTTTTCTCATGTTAGTCATTTTAATGCATAACCTGTGTACATTTCAAATATGTATCTCAGTTAAAGTTTGAGCCAGAAATTTAACGGACAGAAGTATCAGCCGTCTTTGGGATTTAATTGATGTTTCCAAACCGTTATAGATATCATTAGTGTTCGACTGTTTTCGCTAGATATGAATTGATTTTAACTATAAAGTGCAATTTATAAGTTTAAGGTTTCTGGGTATCATGTATTTTGTGCTAGATTTATAACCAAATGGTTTTAAAATGAATCGAATTTAATGTCGCAGTTTTTTGAGGGAATCGTTGTCGAAATACAGTTATATTTTATTTATTGAGCTGAAAACAATAATATCTCAGACTTTGAAAATTTGAAATTTAATTTTGCTTTCTCAAAATTAATTAATTCTATGCAACTTCCACCCGTATTCGATATAAGCGATGATAACAGGAGGACGAACGTACGCAATACACATGATTTGATCATATGCAACTAAGGAAACATGATAATATTTTATCATCAAGAAAAACGAATACATAGTATTCTTGTAGTAAAGCAATTAACATTTATAAAAAATTTACGATTCAAAATCGGAGGAATTCACGATTTTGTCTCTCGATCCAGAAACGTCATTGGATCGGTATGCCATGGACTTTTTAGTGGTTATTGTAAATATTTTTGTGTTTTCCATTGTCTACGTGACAGCGAAGAGAATGAACAGATAAGTAATATTATGATTCCATTATTTGTTTTTAAAATTTGATACATGAATGCTTAATACTGTCATGTAATTGTATTTTGAATGTTTTAGTTTTTAAGATTTCACAATACGAATGTGAGGGGCATTCACCCCATGTAGAGAACAAACTGTATCCTACAATGTAACCCAAGAGAACTATAACTAGAGCGTGTTGCTCAAAAACCATTATGGAGTTAGATTACATTTTGTAAATCTTGGATAGAGAAATTACTGTTCAAGCCTATGTAAATCTCTGGAACCTGAATATCCTTCGGGAGAAGCCAGGATTTTTCACATTATAAAAAATTTAGTAGCCACAGTCCTCAAAGCACCGTATGATTTGGTTCGTTAATACTTTGTACGCGTGTCTGCTAGGCCTACTCCTTCTTGCGGCTTCGATAAGGTCTAGATATCTCCCCACATATTATTGGTTAAGACTTATTGGCATCATTTATTCCTCTTGAACTTCTTTTTCAACGTGTTTATATTTCCTATGCCGCAATTGACATTTAGGGGTATATTTTGTTTTTTAGTGACATGTTTGGCAACACTTTTCACTCCGCACAAACTGTTTAAACTAGTCAAATGATATTGTAGAGCTTCTTCAATTTAAGCAAGCACTAATTGCAACTCGTCTATTCAAACTGAAGTTAAACAGTTTAGCGTATTCCCGCTATCTGACTCATTTCCACTCTATACGAAGGTCAGAGAAGGAATGAGTGGATTGATGTACAATAGGGTCGACTCGACATTCTTTCTTCTACACGATAGTAAGTCATTTATCTCCAAAGACGGCATCTTCCTGTAGTTATGTAGTTATAGGGCTTTGGAATACCAACACTTTCATATCAACATTTTTTCCCACTGACTAATAAAAGTCGAACACATTTTTGCCATCGACCGCTGTAATCGAATAGATTATTCAAGACTTATTCAAGTCGAAATGTTGTGTCCTTCATGTTACGCAATCGAACAATTGCGTTATTCCCTCAAATTAAATAGTTGGGGCAAATCCCCCCAATGCCTGTCCATAACTGTTTTTTCCCACTAACTAACAAAAAAAAAGTGAGATTCGTTAAGAGGAAACCTCTTGCACACTTATGAAACGGTAGCGAATGTTTTTCCTTGTCCCGTCACTTCCCCTTTTACACTTGAGGTTAAGGTTAAATGCAAATACCGCCCAACGCCTCCGGTAAAAAGATTACGAGTTTTTTTTTCGATTATAAATACCGTGGTTTCTTTGTTCTCGACAGAAGCCTATCCAACACGGCGAAATGGAAAGCGGATCTGCCATCCAAAGCATTGTGTGCTTGGAAGGTAATGTAGATTATTCAACAGTTCTGTGGGTGTCCCACAATCGCTTTCGAAAATGTGTGTCCTTCAGAGATTGGCATGGGATAGTTTAATCTTGGATTCTCAACTTCAGAAAATATAGACACTCGTTTTAACAAAAATAGGAAATGCTTTTCAAGAACTCTGAATTATTGGTCAAGAACTCAGCGTGATATGTTAAGAGTTCTGAATGTGATTAATCTTAAGATAGCTTATTGTTTTATAGTAATAAATATAAATTTAAATGTTTGTGTAGTATAATATAAAGTAAATTCCATATAAATATATAATACAATGTGGTCGAAAAATAATTGGTCGATGGTCATTGTTTGACCATTTAACTACATATTATAAATTATTATTTTCTTTGCCATGACTTGATTGCTATATAAGTGAAGTAGTTGGCGTCAAAAATTATGTTTTAGTATGCGAATACAGCCAAATGTGATGCATCCAAACAATAACCATCACCCAACAATTTGTGACCACCCTGTAAATTCTAATATAGTATATATATATATATATATATAACAATACAACATGAATTTAAGTCATTTAAATTTTATGTAATCTAAGCATGCCTCCATTTAAAAGAGTAAAGATGTAATGTGTTAAATAAAAATCAAGCGTTTTCAAAAATGACATTAGAAAAACTTCCTATCAATTGAATTTATCAATGAAAGGTCCAGGGGAATTTGTTTTTCATTTTCTTACCGCTCACTCTGTATGAAGTGATCGTGTAGAAAATGAAAAACAAATTTTCAAATCTCAGACACACACAGCTTTGAATTGTTTTGTCATCACACTAAAGTAAAATTCTAATGAAGTCTTGTAGCTAGGGTTGTAGACGTTGAAATATCGATTTCAACAAAAAGTGGACTCGTTATATTAGTTAATGCAATTATACTTATTATACCTTATAGTGTTTATAGTAATAATAATAGTGTTATTTGTGTTTAATAGTGTTTATGACAGGTTGTTTATTTATAGTGTGCAATGAACAATCTCATTTATGTAAATGCCAATCATTTATTACAGTTTGATATAATAGATGAAACATTATTTACTTCTCTGACAGAATTTGTTGACTACCATTGATACTTTTGGCTACCATAATGGCCCATTGCGACTTGAAAGCTTACTATTTGTATGTGATATAGCTTTGTGACTTGAAAGTCACAAATTTTTATCATATGACAATAATAGTAACAATATAATTGATGATAGGCAACAAATAAAACGAGGAAAATATAGATTAAATTAAGGTCCATTAAAGATATAGTTGGTGTATAAACTTGTGAGATTACTTTTCTCCTTCCTTTTTATAGATTTAGCATTAGCGGTCCAAACCTAGATGGATAGTATCAAAGAGCCTTGATTATGATACTTCTTCAACACTTAACACGCGTGAGCTATATGCAATTCACACTGAATTGGGATTAACCCCAATGGCAGTCAAATTGTTAAAAAAAGGGGGTAAATTCATATCTTCACACTGTTAAAAATAGGTACTTAAAATAAGTAAAATGTACTCATTTTTGAGTACATTCAATGCTTATCATAGTTCCGAATACATTAGTTTAATTTTTGAAGAAGACATGTGCTCAAAAATGGGTACAATGAGTAAATATGCATAAAAGAGAAATAGCTTTTCTACTTAGGCTGTCTTCATAAACAACTTTCAATAAATATCGACAATTACAACCAAGACTTACCGGGAATCGAACCCACATCTGCAGGCACCGCTGTCCAGAGCATTATTCGTTAAGCTACCAGGGTGACGTGAAAAAGTTATAAACAGAATAAATGTTAAAAATGTGTGTCAAAAGAATGGGAAGCAAGAAAATTGAGTTGTAATAACTCAGTTTCCATTTAAGCAATCGACATAAAATGATATGGAAAATCATCTTCTGAACAACTAATTTAAGTGTGTCAGGGCGCTTTGTTAAGATGGCTTTCACAGATGCTGAAATCAGCAATATTAAATCACACGGCTCCAGTTTTAGAAAGTACTGTTACTTAAATTTGAGGACGTCATCGCTCATTTACGATGCAATAGCACTCAAGGAAAAGCGAATAGGTACAGGTACTCATTTTTAAGTACTTTTTTTTTTTTTTGACAGAGCATTAATACATAAAAACATCGAAGAAAAAAAAATGCAAAAATGCATTTATTGTTAAGAATATTCTACCAGTGAATCTTAACTGTCATCAGAAAATAGTTATATTTAATGGTAGCATAAAATTTAGGAATGTAACCTCTAGGGTCAGAGTTGAGACTCTTTGAAGAAAGTCCACGCGTTTATGTTGTCGCATCTGTTTGCTTATGCCGTGCACGGGACAAGGAAACGAAAAGTCTTCTGATGCAGTGAATACTTTGCTCCGCGCCCACATAGGTCGGAGGTTGCGAATAAAAATGCTTACCTCAAGCCGCTGCCATGCTCATATGAATTCAAGGTAGGGGTTCAATAGACGATTGTCCTTGAACGAAAATTGACTTCACCTTGAAATTTTGAAGTGAATTTTGAGTGAGAATTAACTGGAGAATCATGAGGACAATTCATTTTCAGGATTGAAAAATTGAGTTGGATGCCATCTTTTCAATTATCTGATGCTATCTTCGAATAAAAACTCGTCATGAAAAACGCTGCGTCACGAATATTAAAAGCGAAAACTTTGCAAAATACGCAGTTAGAAGGTGTTATGGACTGTGCATTATTCAGAGAGCTAAGTATCTGTCTTTATTTGTAGGAATAAAAAGAACCAAACTCCTTTGTGTAGAAAAAGATATAAGAAACTGAAAGATTACCTTTTTGATGTTTTTGAGGGGAAAAGATTTGATTTCACACACAGTTCATCTTCTAGTTGCACATTTAACGTTGCTTCTGTTTTTTTAATAATGTGCTTTTCTACAAAAATGTCACTTGTAAAATAAAATTTTCTTTCTATATACTATATTCATCTGATTTTTAATTTATTTTTTCTGCATGAAATATCGAGTACTTGGTCAGAAAATACATGCCAGTTTTTATTCCCCCTCCCTTCCTCTTCAAACTCATTTGAGTACAAAAATGGGTTTTTAAACATGGTCATTCAGAGAGAATAAAATATTGCAAACGGATATAATGTAACAAATATCGTATTTAGTTCCTATGTAAATAGTTTTTTTTGGAAAAATTGACACTAATTGTTATACCAAAATAGAATAGTCAAATTGGACTGGTATGCTCAAATTTTAGTGTATTTCTAAAAATGTTTAATTTTTTAATATTTTAATGGATTTATTTAAATCAATTTTGTTTAAAATTTTTTATCTGCTTTTAAAATTAAGCTTTACAAAATCCAATACTAAATGAAAGAACAATACTTTTTTTGAACGATAAATTACACTCATCATTAGTCGTAAAAAACCACATTATAGATAAAACTTGATGCGAAAACAATTCTAACATACATTTGTAAAATAGTTTTAGCACTTATAAATGTATACTTAAATTTAACTGACATTTAATTTAATATATATATCCGCAATTTTAAGTACAATAACTGTTACTTAAGATAAAAACTCGTCTTATAGAAACTCGTCTTATAACTGTTACTTAGACCCAAAAATAAACAAAACATGTTTAAAATCACTTCTTGGTATGCTACCATGAAAATATAGACGTGGTTCACCATCTTTCCAATAGGTAGCGACTTAACCAACAGCTGAAATAGACAGGGGTTATTTATTTTTTGAATAGGTTCAAGTAACCCCAAGTTACGGTATCTTTATATATATTTCTCTTACGCGGTGATTGAAAAACGCTGTTTTTCTGTATGCTGAGTGGCAACAGTTAGATTGTTTACAAAATTCTGTTGTGCCGTATTTTTATTTTGCCATTATGTAAGCCATTTTGACGATTAGCCCCTTCAATTCATTAGTAAATAATTATTTTGTTGATTTCAGCTTAAAT
The DNA here is from genome assembly GCA_963932185.1 of Troglohyphantes excavatus. NCBI lineage: Eukaryota > Metazoa > Arthropoda > Arachnida > Araneae > Linyphiidae > Troglohyphantes > Troglohyphantes excavatus. The sequence goes on from OZ010669.1 coordinate 50,828,022, forward strand.
TAGGAAGAATATAAACCCTATTACATTAAAAATAGAAGTTTTGCAAAACGCTTTTCTAAATTTTACATTAGAGGAACATTGACGTGGCGCCATCTGTTGGCAATTTTGAAAACTAGATTTCTATGACCTTCATTTTTATGACGTATTAACGGAAGTGTGGAAACAACGGAACCAGTGGTTCCGTTGTTTTAATTTGTAGTTTAAAAGAAATTAAATTAAATGATTTTATATTGATTTACATGGCGAAAAAATTTATTGGTGCCAAGATGAATTATAATTTAAATTCAGTTTCAACTTTTAAAGTTTTTGGTAATCTCTCTATTTAAAAAAAAAGTAAGCCCTAAGGGGAAAAAGTAAGCCCTAGGGGGAATTTTTAGTTCTTTCAATGTTATTCAGAGTGTATCTCAAAATGTATAAATCCTAAAATTACGAAATTAAGTGAATTTGTTAAGAAATGTTTGATAAATAAGAAAAATATATTTTTGTGTCAATACTGTTATTAGTTTATAAGTTATTTAATATTAAAGTCGTCGTTGATAAAATTTCGCTTACAAGTAATTTTGTCGGTCGAGTTTCTGAAACACTATTAAGAGGAGAGATCCAATTTTTTAGGGAGTGTACAAATAGGTTTGAACTGGAAATCCAAGTAAGCATTTTTTTAAATTCGAATTAGTTTTGGATTTATAAATTTTTTAAACATTTAAACACGCTCCACTTTTTGAAGTTTTTTCACCCTCATTTTTGAAACGTGATTTCTAAAATGCTATAAGTAATTTAAAATGACATATTTTCTTATTCAAAAAAATATAATAATGTTCGCTAAAACTTCCTCTTTCTGATGTTATAAAGATTATATTTCTATCTTTATAATTAAATTAGATATGGTCAATTAAGATAGGTATAAAAAATAGCGAAGAAGGATAAAAATGTCGGATATTTCGAGCAAATTTTAATTTGCGACTTTTTGTCTCATTGTTCCGCTTGCATCTCAAAAGATAAAATTCCTAAAATTATGAAATTATGCCAGTTTATTAAGAAATGTTTGGGAAATAAGGTGAATATATTTGTTTTTTAATACGATTAGTATATTACACGTTATTTTATGTTAAAGTCATAATTTTCGAAAATTTCGAACACAATTCATACATTTTTGGATACTTGTCTTCCAATTTTCAATAAAAAAATAAATAAAAAATTAGGGACATAGATAAAACTATTGGCTACAAATGATCCAGAGCGTTTGTGAAAATTCGATTTAGTTTTGTAGTTATAAATTTTTAAATAATTGACGAAATGTCTGAAATAATCGTCAATTTTAAGCGTAAAATTTTAAGGGATAAATTAAAACTGCTCTAAGTAGTTCAAAAGTATACTTTTTTCCCGTTAAAAAAATATAGTTATGTTCGTAAAATCTTCCTTTCTTGAATGGTATCAATACTGAAATTCTATCTTAAAAAATAAATTAGATGTAACTATTTATGTGAAGTACTATAATTATTATTAAAAGATATTTCGGAACGAAATGCCAACATTGGCAAAATGCCAACATGTATTTGGCTGCCAACGGCGAATTATTATCAGCGCCAATTCTCAATTATCTTACTTTATATAAATAAAAATTGGCGAATAGGCTTATTTATGCTTGGCGCGTTTATGCTGTTGTTTGTTTACACATGTTTCGCTTTTCAATGAGCAGAAACAATTGCGTTGAAGCAGTTCTACAGTTGAGCTTTTCCAGTTATCAGTCCCACCACAACGGGGGGGGGGATTGGGGGGAAGCATGCCCCCCCCCCCCACCCTCCCCTCTGTAAACTTGAAACCTTAAAAGTTGGGAATTTCGAGTATTAAAATTCCCTGAGTTGGGAAAATTTATGCCTCAGGGGCAAATTATTATTATTAGCAAATGAAAGTGACGGAAGACTTGAAATTGCCAAACTTGTATTAATGTGAAACTTAAATTAGACCTCAAAACGGACCACTGCATTGGAACATGCGTGCGAAAAATCAATACTTTCGAAATAACTGTTTAATATTACCTATAAAAAAGCTGAAAATGTCTATAAGTTGGAACTGGGAATTTTTTTTAGCACTGTTGCGTTGTGAATTTCGAATCGTTAAGTGTGGTCTGGTTAAATAACGTCGCACTAGAGCTGCACATTGAACTATTGGCGTTGGTTCGAGCAAAGCGCGCTTGATTGGTTATTGGTACGTATTTACTTAGTACATCAAGGACGCTTTGGTTCGAGGACTTTCTCGAAGAAAAGACCCGGGAACGATGCCTCATATTTTTTAACATAGGTCAGATAACGAGGACAACACTTCAGCTGGTACCCGACGTCCTTAAGTTGGGAATTTTGAATCGTTCAAGTTCGGAATTTCGGATCGTTAAGTTTGTTAAATTTCTTGTAACAACATCCGAAAAAAAAATTGTGTGACGGCCCTGACAGTAATAATTTATATAACTAAAAAAAGTATTATTGTTAGGACACATTGTCATTGTCTACAGTGTATGAAGCCGATATTGGTTTGCGAAGCAAACTAAAAAGGATTGCGTAGCAATCCTCCGGGGGTTGGTGGAGCGTCAGCGGAGCAGGGGGCGGAGCCCCCTAGTATAATAAAAAAAAGTATTGTTACTAGGATACATTTACCTTTTAGCGAGCGAAGCGAGAAGTGGTTTGCAGAGCAAACCTATGAGGATTGCGTAGCAATCCTCCGGGGGTTGGCGGAGCGTTAGCGGAGCAGGGGGCGGAGCCTCCTAGTATTTATAAATACACTTACAACTTACTGCTTCATAATTATCATTAAATCATTTTTATATTTTGTAGTCATCCGTGTTATCCCGTCTGACAGTGTGGTCCTAAGGATAAGAAAACCTGACCAACCAAGAGATTCTTCTGTCACTCGAATACAGGTAATTTTACTAGGTCCCTGATAACTCCATTCAAAAGGCTTTAATCCACTGACGATCAAGCGATTTTGGCAATTGTAAAGTTGATTCCACTGTTCGGAAGTTTAATTAATTTTTCCTGAGCATAATATTTTATATTATTTTTCAAATTTGTCATGAATTGTATAGATAAGAGCTTGTGACTTGTACCTAAGACCTTTTAATTAAAAAAAATATTTAAAAATGGAGTATTTTTACGAATTTAAAAATTGAAAAAGGACATTGGACGTAATATCGCGTCCATGAGAGTCGGAAGGTTTACTAGTATCAGACAATAGAAATGATTTTTAGAAATGAGGGAAAGACCTATTTCTAAAATAAAATATTATTTTCCAAGTTTTCCTTGTATTTCCAAAGTTAAGGGTTTCTAAGAAATAGCCCCAAAAGTGCAATTACACTTGCTTCCCGGGACTAAAGTTACTTTAATTTGACTTGAAAAGAATAAAACGTTATTTAATGTGTAAAATACGAGTTTAACTGGTTGTATATGTTACGCGCAATAGATGAAAATTCTATAGTTAGGGGGATGTCGTCATGATTTTTAAGGAGGGGGGAGTCTTAAAAGTATATCAATAAGAGCCGATAATTTAGTTTCAAAAGGTTTATTCTTCCATAATCGACCTAAGTTTCGTTACATGATCTGGGTTACATTCAGAGTGAAGTTGTTTCTCTCGTAGGGATTTTTCATATTTAAAGACAGGGATTTTTAGGGATTATCTTCAATTAGATTGAGGGGTCAGCTAATTGGTCCATGGAAATTTCATGTGGATGCACTGATGTGTTCCTGTGTTAAATGTACGCGAAAATGTTAAATGTTCGCGCAGGCGGTTATTGTGACTAAATTAAGATTGGAATAGAAGTCGCCAGCGAGATTTATGAGAACTCTATTGTATTACAAAAAAAGAAAGATGAATATGATATATAAGTTATGTGGAATGGTAAAAAGAGTTTTTTTTAACACAAGGGAATACTACAACACAATTAAGTTATAATTATTAAAAGGGGTGGTAAAATATAGAAATTTAAAATATGGTAATTTAAGGAAAATATATTAAATAGATATATAGCTGATGCTTCAAGACGAATTTGCTTTGCTGTAGGGATAGTGATTAGATAAAAAATTTCAATTCCCTCCCAATTATTAAAATAGATTTTTTGAACCTCATTTTTAATGAAAAAAAAAAAAAGATTCTCAGTAGACATTTTCGTTATGATTTAAAAATGAAGATAATAACTATATAATTCAGAGATATTTAATAAATCTATTTCTGAACATAACTATTATTAGCATCTATAAAGATGAAAAATTATCTTAAAACAATTCTCCGAAAGAGAAGTATTATAATTTTTCAAGCAATTTCCCTGAAGAACTGGAGCTGGTTTGTAGAAGAAGTTGCGTGTGGCAATCGTAAAACGATATTCGAAAAACAAGAATCGCATTTGCACCCTTTCTAATAACAGCTTTCATGAATGCCTGATTCGTATGTGCTGCAAAAAAGAAAATCCCCATCTACGAATGACATAAGAAAACATTCAAATGACAAGGGTAAAAGTGATTCTTTGAAATACGCGAAAGTGCGACCTCTGGTGGCCTTTCCTTTAAATGCAGTCTTCAAGGTAAGACGATAAATAAATAAATTTTTGGATTGCATGATTACAAATGGCGTTTTGCCGAGCAAGTTTATGGAACCCAGGTGCTGTGTTGCATACAAAAAATGGTAAAATTATTTTATACCAACTTGGCAAATGCCATTGAGGTATTTGAATTTGTTTTTATGTTTGGTGATAATGTTAAATATAATATTGCGAACGAAAACATTCAATTGTGAGACATAACATATGTTTAAGGATTCTAAAAAGCATTATAACAACAATTACCCTTCGTTAGAGAATTTGTTATGGAAGAAATATTTTATTGAAACTTAAACGTAATTGTCCCAAAAATATTTTTCAATAATAAATTTTCAGACGAACCAATTAAGTTGAATGATAGGTTTGGAGGAAACTTGAATTGTTTTTCGTCTCTAAACCAATAATTTGGTTTAAAATATGATAATATTGCTGTTTCGTTTCATATTGTTATCAAAATATTTTTCCATACTCAGAAATATGCATTTTTTTTTGTCAAGTTGATCAACCTTAGAATTGTTTTGAAAACTATTTCATATGCTGAAGTTTGTTTAAGTTTAAAACTACTTTATTCCAAATTATTTTTCAATTTCAATGCTTGGATTTATATTATGACACAGCATTTCAACATAAAATATATTCCTACATTAGCAGTAAACAGTTTTATAAAAATGATTAATATTAAAATAAAATTATATACATAAAAAATAATATAAACATCCTTTGAGAAACGGTTCGTTCATAATATAAATCTATTTATTTAAGATAAGGTATTGTTTTAAAATACCAAATAGGGTTGAATAGTTGGTTTATACTACCTTATAATAAATTAAAAAGCAGAAAAGTCTCTTTAAAGATGTATATTTTTAGCGAAAAATAAATTTTCTTTTAAATATTATTAACTATTTTTTTTATAGAATTTACGGACATAGTTTGAAGGCATGAGGTTTTAAAGTTTCCCTCAGTGGTCAATGTTGCTTAAATCTCAAGTGGAAAGAAAGCTTAATAGTTTTAAATGCTTGAACAAGAAACGATATAAATGCAATTAAATGATTTTTTTACTAAGAAATTCACTATAAATCCATTCCTTTCATTCAAATGTTAAACCGATTCTATTTGAATAAATTGTTAAATTCAATATTTTAAAACGACTTAGATTTTATTTACTTTAATCACTTATTAATAAAAATACGTTTGATATAGTTATAATGTACAGGTGTTGTAGGTTAACTCGTTAAAAAAAGGCAATAGTTTCCACTAATTATACATATGTCGTTATGTCGTCTGGGATTCCACGTAAAATAAAAAAAAACGTGCGACATTCTCAAAAATTCTAACACTTTATCGAAGGTTAGGTTTGGTTTTGTTAATTAACGTCGTACTTGTGCTGCACAGTGGGCTATTGGCGACGGCTCGGGGCCTATCTCGAAGGAAATACCCGGGAACGATGCCTCGTATTTTTGAATCATGGTCAGATGACAATGAAACACCTGAACTGGCACCCAATACCTTAAATAGACGTCGGGACTTTGGACCCCGATCAGATTTATCGTGCTCCAGTCCTGTATACACGACGATAATTTTTTTGGATGTTCTGGACGACATTCCTAGTATTTTGTAGTGAAGCTGGCAACCCTCCGATCACAAGATCACTTAGGAAGGGAAGAGAGTCTAAAGTAATATTTTATAAAATTAGCTTTCTTTCCAGTATCTGCCGTGGCTGAAGGCTTGTTTGAAAAAAAAAATCCATTTTGAGTTTACATTGAAGAAAAGGTTTCCTATGGTTTTTAAGTTGAAATCGAAGATATCCCCTAGTGAAAACTTCGATAATTCGTTCTCATGCAATTGACGAATAAACAAATGTAGATAAACTAAAAGCTGCTGTTTCAGCTTAGTGAAAACTTCCATATTTACAAATTCGGATGCTTTATATATCACATTGAGAATGAGAATTTTAATGTTTTTTAATTATTGATGTAATACCTTATATTTAATCATATACAAAATACGAACTGAATACAACCTCATAATTATATAGACTTTACTGATTACTAATACAAGTAATATATTTGTAAGCTAAATTTTACTTTAATAGTTAAACTCTAAACTATTAATTAACTTAATTATGCACTCATTCTTCTAAATTCTGCAGTATAAGGAAAATTTACATAGTATCTTAACATAATAATGAAAGCATTGCTTTTGAGTATATAAGTTATAGTTTATGTACATTCTTGTAGATAGAGTGCATCAAAAAGCTATTATAATAAAATTTAACATATACATGAGATGCCTACTAAAACAATTGGCCACCCTTTTAACTTTTGAATGCTGACATCTATAGTCAAAGAAGTGGTGTCTTGGTATTTTAAGTGGTTATGCGCTATAGATGAGACAGCTTACAATGCTAACTGGCAACGACGTACGAAGTTAGCGTGGTTACTTTAAAATTATACGAGATACATGAAAATAGTCAGATATAAAGTTGTAGAGCAGCATGCTGCCAAGTGTGAAGAGTAAGTTGTCCATCTCATATAGTACTTATACTTTGTTTCAGCCTGTGCTGTTGGCTCCGAGGATAACGCCGAGGGTGAATGTGCACGATGCCCTCAATCAGATGAGACTACGGCGGATGGCATCACTCCTCGAATCCACCAAATTGCAGCCGGTTCTCCAACAAGCCGGTACGACATATTTTACTTTTATAGTAAAACCGTTCATACAATACAGGATATATTTAGACCACTTGCATAAAAATTACAACAGGGAACCCTTTATAAACTTTATTACCATGCAGTGGGCTTACGTATGTATTTTAAGGAAATTTATTATATTTATGCATTTATTGAACAACTAGAAGTAATAACAATTGTAATTATTGGAAGAAAATGATTAGGAGCAAATTTATTGAAATTGAAATATGGGGAATACATATACTGCGAAAAATGTAATACAAGTACATATCATGGAAATGTATATATCCGCCACTGAAGTAATGTTCCATATTACTTGAGGAATTGGTTTTTTAAAGAACTTGTCCTCGTAATAGTGGTTGTTTATTAGGTCCAAGTATAAATTAATCTTAATTTTTTTTTAATTAGGTGATATTTTATTTAAATTTCGATTTATGCAATCAAAAATAGTTGACATACTAAGATTCATTTTTCACCTAATAAGCATGTGTGATATCCATATTTTTGTAAAAAAATGTACAACTCAAAACTTCAATGCTATTAAAATATAGGAACTTAAATTATTTAACATTGATAATTACCAGATTCGAATGTGAAGGATTTCTTTCTGTAATACCACTTGATAAAACAACTGAAAACTCTTGAAAATAATTTTTCGTCGATGTCTGTACGACAATAACAAAATAAGGCCTCAATAATTCTATTCTCTGTCTCTTTCGTATTACTGTAGCTAGTGATAGATATATCGAAAATGTTATGGTAATTACTCTACTGAAGTTTAACAGTTAAGTGTATTGAAATTATGAAGAAATATACCTGAAATTGCCGTTGTTGCCTGAAAAATCATACATTAGTAAAATTATTTTTCTTATAAGTATTTATTTTTATCGGTAACCTAATACACATGCAGAGAGATTAAAAATCATGTAGATCTGAGGCTTCCAACTCATGGTCCGGTCCACGGACCATTGGTGGTTCGTGAGAGGATCTTAAGTGGTCTGTGGAACTTTTGTCTAACCAAAATGTTTTTGTTTAGCTTTTTCAAAAATAATTGGGCACAATTTGGGTATTTATTTATGTTAAAACAATCTAAACATTGAGGGAATACCAACTTTTTATTGTGCAATAAATACAATTTTGGTCAACTGGTAATTTTTTTAATAAAATAAACACACGTAATTTCAAAAGCTACCTTATCTAATTAGAGAAAAAAAAATTTAAGCTGAACAGTTAGACATTTTAATTAAAAAAATTATTGAAGAAATTTGCTAGTATTTAAGATCCGGATTAAATTTGGTATCTGAATAACATATATTTGCTAACTAAATACCTTTTACTGTTGACGGCTGAAAGGGGTGATCGACACAATGCTTAATTTTTAATTCTGTGGTTCGCGGACACCTAAACATTAGGAACCACTGATATTTTCGAGCATGAATCCTTTGTAGTAGACGAGTCATGACGTCCCTCTCTCTAACAGCAAAGTGAAGCCAACATGTATGGCCCAAGACACGTGGTTAACTACGTCATTCCATTCATAAATTATCACAGTGCCTTTCGCTGAGATGTGGGCTTCACGATTATGACGCCATATTCTCTCTACTACAGTCCATTCATGCTCGAAGACTGATCTAGTGAATGAACTCGACCAGTAAACTACAATAGTTGTCTGACCCCTTTCCCCCTTTATGCAGGTCCCGTAACGCTGTTCGCCCCAACGGACGAAGCCTTCTCCCTGATGTCGACCCCGGGCGACCAGAGGCGACTCCGGGACTTCGTCCTGCAGCACGTGGTGAGGGGGCGGGTGATGCCCTCTGACGTCAGGAATGACGTCACCCTACCCAGTCTGAGGTCCAGCGGAATTCCCTTGAGACTCAACGTTTACGAGGACGGACAGGTGAGACAGGAATTTAGTTTTTTTTTTATAAGCTTGAAATTTACATTTCGTCGGCTTAGAAGTAAAACCATGTATATTTAAAACTAAGATTTACCAGTCGTAGTTGGGGACGAAATAGGAGTGATAAACTTCGAAATGTGAATGACTTTGGCGTTGTTCTATAGAGAGATAAAAACATTGACCTTTGATTTCGTCACCAAGTACGGATTGTAAATCTTTGTTTTAAATATACTTGGTTTTACTTCTAAGCTGACGATTTATATGATGTTTATGATAGTTGTTAAGGAATGTACGGGCAATGAGCACAGTTATATAATTTGCATTTATCGGAAGTTTACCTATCGTTGAATTAGAATCATAGATCAGGATCAATGGCAAAATGTCATCATCGCCCAAGCCTAGCTATCATTACTAAATATTACTTCCCAAATAAACACTTTAATAGATATTCTTTCAATTCCGATGATGATTCTTTGCTTGGCAGATGTTGAGTGTGTCTGGCTCCCAGTTCCTGGACGACGCCCGCGATGCCGAGAACGTGAGGATCCAGCCCATCGACCGTGTCCTCTACCCGATCTCCAACGAGGACCTCGTGACAGAAGTCAGACTCACATTCCCTAGGCTCAACGAACTGCTCCTCAAAGCATCCCTCACGCAGCAACTCACAAGTGAGTAGGATCAGGACCTGATTCTTCATGAGGCAATCAGTGGAAAAACGTCCATCAATATTGTAAAATTGAAGTTGTTTTTTTTACAGGTTTTATAAAGATATTTAAAAGGATTTTTAAAGGTTTTTAATTTTCCTGCCAAAAAAATACGTTTAAAAAAAAAATATTTTTCTTTCAATAATTTCAATGCTTCCAAAAAATTGAAGGTTTTTTAAAAGATTTTTTTAAAGGTTTTTTACAGGTAATGAAGGATATTGAAATAAGAACCTTTTTTAGATAAAAACCTTTCTTAGATAAAAACCTTTCTTAGATAAAAACCTTTCTAGATAAAAACCTTTCTTAGATAAAAACCTTTCTTAGATAAAAACTTTTCTGAGATAAAAACCTTTCTTAGATAAAAACCTAGATCTTTAGAAAAACTGCAGTTTTCTTGAAAAAAATCTTTAATTTTACAATATTGATGAAGGTTTATGCTGACTTTTTTTGCTAGAACATTAGGCCCTGGTCTAATTGAGGGAGAGGGGGGGGAGGCTTTATTTAGCAGCTCCCAACTGTTATTCGACTGTACATCAATTACATGAATATGATACATTGGAAAAAATATTATTATTATATTTATGGAACAAATATTTATAATAACCTCTTTAATAATACATTTTTAATTTTTTAGATATATAATGAACTTATTTAATTTATTATTTCATTTCATTTATAATTTTACAAATAAAAAGAACCTCCTAGGCGATACTTGTCTCTATTGTAGTTCAGTATATAATTATAATTATCCGGATCAATTGGAACCATATTTAATACGGATAATCGAATATTCGGATAATTGGACAATTCATGAGAAATAGGTTATTTATTATTAAAAAAACGAATTAACTTTAGTATTTAAAGTAATTTAATGGGTATTAAAACAACATGATTCAACGATAAGAAACTTATTAAAATGTAGATTTTGCTCCGAATTCTTTGGATTATCGTTTTTGTCAACCAAGAGCACCCAAAGATCTAGAGAGAAAGGAAAGACATATTCTAAAATGAGAATCGAATCAATGATTAAATCTACTATTTGGAATAGAATCAGCAAATAATGCTTTTTAACACTAGAAAATCTCTCATTACTTATATTAGATTCTTAACAAAACTTTAATATATTACAAATATTTTGCAGGTGGAACTTTTACATTGTTTTCACCAACAGACGAAGCATTTTCAGCCTTATCCCCAGAAATTCAAGAGAAGTTAATGGAAAACTCTACATTACTGCACAGTAAGACTCTTTTTTGTAAAAATTACAAACCCATTAATTTAATATTTATTATTATTATTTTGATCATCATCCTTGTACCATTTCTATATTAAAATACATTAAGAAATTATATATAAAAAAAATCCACTCGAAATCGTATTTTACACTTTCAAGAAGAATATGAAGCATGTTGTTATATAGCATTATCTTGTTACAAATTTATTATGTATAACAGCAGATAAAAAAATTGTTTGGTCATAATTATCCATGTTCAGTAATTTAAAATGAAATGTGTATTGTTTAATATATTTAAAGAATTTTGATATTTACTTTCAATGTCAGTGCAATATTTTATCAATCATATGATATATGTAAGAGTTTTATAACATTATTTTTCAAGAATATTTGAATGAATAAGAATAGTTTGTTTAAAAGCGTTTTAACAACTAAACTTATGTTATACGGGTTTACTTACGAAAACTGCAATTCATCAAACATTGCATCACAGAAATTATTGCTTGCAACTTAATTGTTCTATTTTAAATTGTGTTTATATTTTAAAGTAATTAAATTTATTAAAAACTATTATTTATTTAAATGCTATAAAATATAATTAAATGTTATTCATTACTTCATTAAACCGTTATTGTCATAAAACTTTGGTTAAAATGTAATATCTTTATAGCTTTTATCGAAATGTTGCTTGCATAAATGTAATTAATTTGATTAATTAATTCTTAAAAGGATATCAAATAACGCTTAAGCAACGTAATAAAAATAATAAATTTAATCAATCATATTAATCATAAAGTAGAATGAAATTAATTTAGTGTTTCCTTAGACTTACCAATAAGAATATGAGAGTATAATGTTTAGTTTAGTACATACTCTACTGTAAATCTAAATTTGAAAGTATTCTATTATTAGAAGTCCTTCTGAATCATGTCGTACCTGGCACTCAATACAGCGCAGTACTGGCCCACGGGTACTCCCTCAGGACACTGGGAGGGGAGCCCATTCATTTTACAAATAGGAGAGGTGAGTACAAGGTTAGAATTTCAAATTGAAGTTTAATTTTACTTGAAATAATCAGATACGAGTATAATAAAATTTATGTTTTTGGTAATGGATTGTTGGAATTGCGTTGAAAGGTATATATAACCAAAACGTTTAAATAAAATACTCGGTTTTTCGAAAGTAAATTACTTATCAATAACATTTTCATTAAAATAAACGTTTCCAGTCAATTTAATTAAACTGACACAGATCATTTGTTGAAAAAATGCATTAGCTTCAATGAATTGAATATAAGCTTTTCTCTACCCACCGTAAATCATTGTATAAAGCAAAACCCAAATAATCCGTATCCTATTAACACGGATTCAAGAAAAGGTTATCTTGATCTGTCGTTTGTTTCCTAGATTTTGTTGCATACAGTAGATCACGAGCTGGGTAAAGTGAGCCGAAGTCATTTTTCATTGGTCAAATTGTTGCATTCAAATGGGAGAACATGAGTCGTTACTAAATGAATTGTGAGTAGTGAGATAATAGCGGTTCAGCGCCAAAGGAGATATTACGTCATCAAGCCAAGCTCCTTTCCAGTGACGTCATCATGAATGACGTCATTCCTTATATATCACCCCACCTTTGGCGCAGAATCGCTATTATCTCACTACTACGGTGATTGTTTTACATTCTCGCGCCTGTCTAACTTATCAGCGATAGTGAATACTGCAATGCAGGTAAGACATAATTTTAAATTGAATATAATTTTTTTCAAATTTGATCAGTAAAGGACGATTTGAGTAAAAATGAATGCTTTTTTCTAGGTCTGATTCTAGCTAATGGAGTTCCCGTGGTGAAGTCCGACATCTCCGTTACCAACGGCGTCATCCACGCCATCAACAGGTTGCTGCTTCCGCCAGAGCTGTTTGAGCGGAGGCGACCAGTCACAATGGCTCCACCACCATTCACAGAGAACCCGATCCCAGGTATTCCACCTGTCTTTCAGGTCAAATCCTTCATACGATTTTTGGTATACAGGGTGCTCACAAATTGTTTGATTGTATCTCATTTAGCAGCACTGTTAAAAATGCATGCTCATATTTGACGAAACTTTTGTTATTTTTGACGAAAACAGACGCTTGCTATATGCGCCGTAAGGGGGTATGGCACCGTCATAGACACCCATTGTAAATCCACTAACTTTGGGGGCATCTCATTTAGTTATAAATTACTTTATCAGTGTTAATATTTTACAGAGTAATATTTCAATAGTTTTTAAAACTTTAAATAAGGATTTTTAAATTTTTTTTTCGCATAGTTATGAATTAAAAAAATATGGCCAGATCATATAGAAATATATCAGAGTCCAACGCTCTGCCTACTTGGCCAAGATGAATCGTTGTAATTCTAACTATATAAGCATTAGAACCATACATGGAACCAAAGAGGCATCTGGGTAAATTACTTTCGTTCGAAATGTGAAGATTCATGTTTCGTCAAAAGTCGCGTGGTTCAATGATGAAACGATTGTCAAATATCACGAAAGTAGTCTGATGATCGCAGAATTATCAAAAATGGGAGTTATTTCTGAGAATGTGTATTGGCATAATAAAACACTTTTTTATAACTACTTCATTTACATTTTAAATTATATTAAAAATAATGGTTTATTATGTTTAAGTGAAACATCCAAACATTGACCATCGCCCAACCTCGACCACCCTCTACTTTAAATCTTGCAGAAAAATTAAACTCAGATAGTGTGCCCTAAATATAGACATAACAACATTTCACTGTAATTAGAGTAATACTCTATTGCATTTGAAATAGTTTAATAAAATAATCAGAACTCTTGTTTTAAAGACCATCAAAATTGTTTAAAATTATTGAAGTTGAATATATTTTTTTTTCTCCAGTGCCGGAGCCCATGGCCGAGTACATGCCGATTCCCGTGTACATGGAACCTCCGCCGGCCATTCCGCGCCCCCTGACCAAGACCATCTCGGACCCCCTCCAACTGCCCGATGGCCGAAGGATGACCTTCAGTACCGCCAACTCGTTGCTCAGAAGGTCCCTGCTGCTCAGCACACTCAGGAATAACGGTGGGTGTTTTGGAGTTGAAAGTTTCTTGCCAGATGGAGTTCCTCTGCCAGGTGGCCATATTATAATGCTGTGGTTAGACACGGACCGTGGTATCGGGTGAACAGAGACAGTTTTCAACTTCCCAGCTATATTAAGCCTTCTTCTTGTACACTTAAAATTATAAGTGATTCCTTGATAGTTCGGTGGCGGCCTGTACTATAAGCCCTAACTATGTGGCGGCCGCAACTATTCACACGCAAATGCGGGTGAATAGTTGCGGTCGCCTTTTTTTAAAATTCTGTTTCAATTCTAAAATCTGGCTAGGTGATTTCGAAGGTGATTATTTACTTTTGAAACAACCTTTTTAAGACTTCCACAAAAAAGAGGGAATACCTACAAATTATTGTAATGGTGGTAAGAATAAAAATACCTAACGGCAAGTTATGATTGCACAATTTCTTCTCTGTAAGAACAAGTTAGTTGACATTTATGGATACATTTTCTTCTTTAAAAATATTTAACTAGACGCAAGCAAACAACGTTGGAACAAGAGCGTTATTTTTTAATTTGTCGGGTTTTATTAATATCCCTTGAACAGAAGCCGAGATTAGCAATACTAAATATATTTGCTCAACTTAAATCTGAGTGCGTCATCGTTCATTTTAAGAAACGAATGGATTCATGTACTCATTTTTAAGTACCTTTTTTTTATTGTGTTGATGTTTACGCATAGATCTCAAGAACATGGCAGACATTTGTATCACTTTGCCACCTGCATTTCATATGTATAACTATTATTTCACTTAACTATTTTACTTAAATAGTCACTTGTGTACCCCTTGGCTTCTCATCTCCTCATATATTAGTATAGCTGTTACCGTGTAAGTGCAAAAATCAGTGTATCTGCAGATTCACTAGTAACTTTGCAGATACACTAGGACGATACGCGTAATGCGGAAAATTGTTAGTTTCGCACATGCACTAGGGGATCTGAAGATTTCTTAGTGAATTCGCAGATTCACTGACAGACACTCGTAAAAGTGCAAATAATATCGTGTTCGAACATCAGCAAGGCTTTTCAACTGTTCTTATGATGCGTAATTCTAAAAACAACTGCTCGAATGCCGAAACACGACTGATCAGAATTACGAGGCAGTATCCTTGGGTCTTTCAATCGGGGTAGACCTCAAACCCTCGTTAATAGCCAACTGTGCAGCTTTAGTGCGTTATTAATTCAACCAAACGTATTGAAATATCCCACCTAATACAATCATGCTTTTCACTGAAGCTTTGCGGGCCTGCTTTATTTAAACAATAAATCAGAATTTATACTTATATTTATGTAATTCTAACTACCATCCTTTTCAATTAAAAACCGTCTCCAAGCGTCCAAGTCTCGCAATGAACTGAACAAATTGGTAACTTCTCTATTCGGCGAGCGTTTGTTATTTTGAATAGAGTGTGAGATAGAGCGTTTTGCACTTTTGTATTTCGGAAAACGGGAATCTGCAGATTGCCTAGTGTAAGTGCGGAAAATTAATTTTGAATATGATTTCGCACTTACGCTAAAAAAATCAGTGTATCTGCAGAGTCGTTAGTGCATCTGCAGATGCACGGCTTTCACACTTTCACGGTAACATAACAATTCAATATTCCATTCTTCTTTGTTCTAACTAAACAACTGATACAAATTTCTTGACTATTCTTACAGGTTCCGAAATGGGATACACCATGCTCGTGCCCACCGACTCGGCCTTCTCAGCCATTGGTCAGTCCGGCCTGGATCGTCTGCGTCGAAACTCGAAGCTGCTGCGAAGGATGCTCCTGTGCCAGATGATGGAGGGCAGAATCAACCTGACTGGGAGTGGGGACAGGCCCATCAGATCACTTGGGGGGACCATCATTATCAGCTCGTTGGACGGGGGGAACGTGAGTGCATTTTAATAGTATTCCCCCAGTGATTTTGAAATTGTTGAATATAGAAGTGTTGACTGAGCGCCGATTGATACATTAATGTTGAGCTGTTGGTAGGGAAATAGGGTGGTCACAAATTGTTGGGATATGGTCATTGATTGGCAGTTTTAAAACTTCATATCAATGACTCTTGTTCACGAAACTTTTGTCATTTTTGATGAAATAGACGCTTACGATATGCTCCGATGAAATATTTCTGAGTTGAGAGTTTTGTCGTTTTTTTAACGAAATTTATTTCGTCAAAAAAGAGGACGATTTTAATTCAATATTGACGAACTGACTTTAACCGCGGACGTCTCGTTCCAGAGTCCAATGCTCTATCCACTCGGTCAAGTATTCTCGGTTGAATTCTGACAACATAAGTAGAAGAACCAATTATGAGCTCATCACTCAGAAAAGGGCCGAAAGGGAATCTGAATATATGACTTTCAGTCAAAATGTGAGAATTCTTCGTTAGTCAAAAGCCATGGGATTCACTGAAGAAAAGATTGTCGAATATAACGAAAGTAACTTTGCCAATTGCAAAATTTTCAGGAATGAGAGTTATTTCTGATAGTGTTATACCTTCTAATAGAAGGAAGAACAAATTAACGAACTCATTAGCATCACAAAAGCCATTTCATTTCATTTTAAAGATTCACTATATGTACATTATATGGTTAATGGTTACACATATTTTTTTAACTACATTTTCACCCCGACAGAGTATGATAGTGGGAGGTGCCAGAGTGCTCTCTGTACGCCAGGCGTCCGATGGCGTGGTCCTGGTCACCGACAGGGTCACCTTTCCCCCGGCATCCAGGAACGTGGCCGATGCCCTGCTGCCCTTCCCGAAACTGCAGGACATTGTGAGAACACGACCTCACATAGCAGAATCACTTGTGACTGGTTAGTTTTCTTACTTTTATTATTAACCCTTGAAAGCTGTCGCTCCCAATCTTTATATAGACACGGACCACCGATTACACTGTTAAAAATAGGTACTCAAAAATAAGTAAATAATCAAAAATAAGTAAATACGTAAAAGTAGGTACTTAAAAATAAAAATAAGTAAATATATGTACTCAAAAATAAGTAAAAATAGTTTCTCTAGGTGCTCTAAAATAAGTAAAAATAGGTACACAAAAAAAGGTAAATAAGTAAAAATAGGTACTCAAATATAAGTAACTAAGTAAAAGTAGGTACTCAAAAATAAGTAAATAAGTAAAAATAGGTACTCAAAAATAAGTAACTAAGTAAAAGTAGGTACTCAAAAATAAGTAAATAAGTAAAAATAGGTACTCAAAAAAAAGGTAAATAAGTAAAAATAGGTACTCAAAAATAAGTAACTAATTAAAAGTAGGTACTCAAAAATAAGTAAATAAGTAAAAATAGGTACTCAAAAAAAGTAAATAAGTAAAAATAGGTGCTCAATATAAGTAAATAAGTAAAAATAGGTACTCAAAAATAAATAAGTAAGTAAAAAATAAATTTGAGTATATTCGATGCTTATCATAGAATTCTCTGAATACATAAGTTTCATTTTTTAAAAACACATGTACTCAAAAAAAAAGAGTACAATGAATAAAAAGAGCAGTTGCTTGCCTACATGGACTGCTTTCATAAATCACTTTCAATAAATATCAACAATACTTTAAGAAGAATTTATGTTATTAATGACAAGTTTAGCGTCTCTGGGATGCTTGCTATAGGATTAAAGTGTATATATATCCATCTCTCTCTTATGTATCTTAAAACGATACTCTTGTGAAATAAATAATAATAATAAACAAAACTCACGAAAGTTCTCTCAATGCACCTGTCTTAAAAATATGCGTAAATGCAAAACTGCAAATTTGTATAGATCTATAAATAATGTCAAATTTTTAGAAAATTCAAATATTTTACATTTTATGTCTTAATAAGTTATGTTTGAAATTTGGTATTGTTAAAATTAATTTTACTCTTTATTATTTCAATTCTATGTTAAAAATGCAAAGCAATTCTATGTTACGAAATGCAAAGCAATTTCTATGTTAAAAGATAGATGTTTTGAAATGTGATTTTTTTCTCTTATGTATCGAATATTTTTTTTTAAATAGAATAATTAGCCTGTATTTCGGTAAATAAAACTCCCACTAATATTTTTATAGTTTCCACTCGTAATACCTATAGAAAATACTTCGAATTTTTCAACCATACAAGTGTTATTTCCAATAATAAGACTTTCATGAAATTACTAATACAATGGCGTTATTTTTGTAAGAAATGTAAAGTACAACACTATAGTTAATTCTTCAGAAAGCAATTCTTTTTCTATAGATGGAACTGTTTATACAATTTTCGCGCCTACGGATGCCGCCCTGTCAACTCTCCTACCTTTACAGCTAGAAGACAAAAGTTTTATATCTGGTAAGTGTGTATAAATGTTGCTAAAATATTGTGTTCTTTTAGCAATATGTCTTAGTATTTATAACTTTCGAAGTAAAAGCTTTTTTATTTATTCACATACTGATGAAACCGTATTGCATATATTTGTCTCCAATCTCATCGTCATATGTTGCGAACATCAATCTAAAATATTGATAATTTCGCGTGTTAAAGTACATTATTACGCGACATAAACTATAACTACATGACATAAATTATAATTACATGACATAAACGGTATTACAAGACAATAAACTATAATTACATTACTGCATATAACGAATACGAGATCACTTGAGGAACGTGTCACCAAACGTGTCAAAAATATACGAATAATGAGATAAGCATTGAATTTTATACAAATGGATTCAACTCTGTTTTTGAAAATAATAATGTTTTCAAAAATCTCTTTTAGTTCAAAACTTGAAAATCCAGAAGTCTAATGAAATACATCTATGAAATATTTTTGCGTTTTTTTTGCGATTTGCAATCAAACTGTTTTTTGTTGTTGTTTTTTTGTTTTGTTTTTGCTTAGGCGTTATTCAATTAAAAAAAATTGTGAAAAAACTTTCATAATCATTTACAAGCCCCACAGTAATACTCAGTTTTATTTTAGAAAATATTCGTCATTAACACTTAATAAGTCTAAAGAGTGACATAATATAGTTTATTATAAAAACACGTTTTCAACATTTACAAGTCTCTGCGAAATAATTAAAAATTTTAAATGTTGATAAATCCGTCTGACGTAAACTAAAAATAAATGGTTTCTACAATACTAATAAAATGAACAACTTTTCAGTAAAACGTGTGTTACAGGAAGTTTTACATAAAAATATTTTGAATAAGTAGAAAATGTTAAAGAGTTCAAGAAATTGTTATAATGATCAAAATTATCAAATGACAAAAGAAGTTTACAAAACGTCTGTAATAATAGTAATTGTATATAATTAAAGAAAAAGGCGATAATTTGTTTCAGAGCTTTTCTGGTCCCATGTAGTTCGTGGAGCGTATTATAGAAGTCGATTAACACCAGGTCTGAGACTGACAACCGTTCGGGGAAATACCATTGTAATACATCGTTCACCTACAGGTGAGTTTCCCTTTATATGTTATTTGAGTTATGTAAAATATAATTTGTTGAAGAATACATTATTATACTAGTAATTGATGTTTATCAATAAGGGGCCATCTACAAATGATGTTACGCTTGGACGGGGTCTAACTAATTAGTAATTAGTCACTAATAATTAGCAGTTATGCTAATTAGTAATTAGTCACTAATAATTAGCAGTTATGCTAATTAGTAATTAGTCACTAATAATGAGAAGTTACGCTAATTAGTAATTAGTAATTAGTCACTAATAACGAGCAGTTACGCTAATTAGTAGTTAGTCACTAATAATTAGCAGTTATGCTAATTATGACAGTATGCTAATTATTACATCATTTATGCTAATTATTTATCAGCAGTTATGCTAATTATTTATCAGCAGTTATGCTAATTATTTATCAGCAGTTATGCTAATTATTTATTAGCAGTTATGCTAATTCTTAGTTAGTCCTAATTCTTCTAATTACAGTTGACCAATTAAGCATAACTTAGCAGCTATGTTTAATTACAGTCAATCGTAATTTGTTAATTACCGCGGAATTTGCATTAATTACTGAGGAATTTGCATAAATTTCTTAAGATATTTACAATTTTTGGTAGAAAATTTTGACAACGGAGGGGGGAGGGGTGAGCCCTTTGAACCCCCCTTCCTACATTTATGGTAGAAGAACGGGAGTCAAAAATATGAAGAAAAAGTGTGACATCATTTATGGACGGCCCCTAATACAAGAATGTAATTAACTTTGATATTATATATTACCAATAAATCATAAAAATGTATTTTTACTTTTATTAAATATTTCAGAATGCGTGAATTATTTAGAGTAAACTTTAAAATATGTATTTTTTTATTTCATAATATTTAAACGTTATATTTAATGCGTATAGGTTAACTGTTAGTACAACGTATTATTACACTTAATGAACTATTTTTAAAAATAAAATAATCTGGTAAGTCTTAAAATCTGTTGAATGCAAACATTGAGCATATTTTATTGTTAATGAAATATTTCGTTTTTTAAACATTTTTTAAACAAAATTAATATTCATTTACTAAGCTGTCATTAACTAATTATTATTATTTTAATTGGAAACTTATACGATTTTGTAAATTCTAAAATTTTTCGTATTGTTGATATTTCTATTAACCCATGTTCCTTAAATTTTACAAATCCCCCTTCTTACCCTAAAAATGTATTAAAAATATTTTTAGTTGCATAATTGTAAAACAATTGTTATTCATAGTTGCCCAGCAATCAGCTTAACGTCACTTTACAAATGTATGTTTTGTAAAAGAAAATGTTCAACATAACTATATTTAATCATTATAATATACACGATGAATATTAATAGTTTCATTGTTTTAACAATTATGTTGAGGTTTTTTGTATTTGTAAATAACAAATGGATATTATTTCCAAAAGGTGCATTATTTGTGAACGAAAATCCCGTCACCGCAGATGAAATTATAGCAGGAAATGGAGTCATTCATCCCATTGATACCTTACTTTTCTTGCCACGTAAGTATACCAATAAATCCATGCTTCAATAGATTAACTTTTGGTTTAAATTTAAATTATTAACACCATTTTAAAAGATTAACTACTTTAATGAAATTATATTTATTTTCATGTCTGTAAAATGAAACTATATATTCATCATATTTCATCATTTAGTTTTTAAGTATTTCGTTGATTTTAAACATTTTGATGCAAGTCTAATGGTTCCAAAAAAATTTGAAGCATTTTGTGCAAAAATTTGCAAAAACTCGCAGAACTCCATACTTTAAAAAAGAACTGTGATGATGAATTAGAATTTTTTGTACATATTCTGTAGATTTTTGCACAAAATGTTTCAAATAACCGAAATATATTGAAGAAAATGTTTCGAATAACCACAATGTGTTTTGCAGATTAAAAAAAAAAAAAGTTTGTTTTTGGGTATCATCACAATTTAAATATAAAAATTTTCCATACAAACTTTTTCAAATGCAGTTCACAGAAAAAATACTCGTTATTTCGCAAAGTGTATATAGAGTTAAAAAATTATACGTTATTACAATGAATAGAGCAAGTCCGTTCTTTCGATTCTGTTGCAACTGTCTTTCGATGAACTATAAACCAGTTACTTTAATAAGTTTATATATGACTACCGTTGTTACTGGCCTATTATAAGGAAATAGTGACTTGAAACGGGGTTGATTTCGATGTAAACATTCCTCATAAGATATCTTGATATTTAAAGGATGTAATAATGTAGTTATACCTATGTGTAAACGTACCAACCTGAAAGTTATTTGTTTAATTGAAGTTTAAGCTATTGCATGAAATTCGTAATAAAGTTTATTCAAATGAAATTTAACCATGTATTTTTATATGAACTTTTTTGTAGCTGTTGCTGAATCCACTGTGCCCTCTTCTGAGAACGATGAAGATTTGATTAAAGTTGCACGCGAATTCAATGCAACTCAATTTTTGGATTGGATGAAAATGGCACACTTGCAAAACCTACTAAGGTCCAAATGTAAGAAATAAACATACACTATTCAAAGGAAATGTATGAAACTATATTCAACGGAATTCTTTTATTATATTTTATATAATACACTAAAAAAATCTTAATATACGATTTAAAAAGTAGCTTTAGTTTTTTTTATTAAAACTTATGCTGATTATTGATGCGTTAAACTTAGTTTACGAAATGATGTGAGTTATAACGATTTGGATTCATTTTGTGTTTAAAACATTGTTTCAATGTCTTATATTATCTACAGTACTGTATTTTTATCGTACCAAGTTGTGAAATGGGAACAAAGATTAGCGTCCACCAAAAAAAGTTTTTTAAAAAATCAGAAAGCTAGATGACGGGGTAAGAAGCCAAGGAGCACAAGTGACTTAAAAATATAGAGTTAAGTGCCGTTATGGATGGTTAATACTTATGAAATGTTGGTGGCAAAGGGATATAAGTAAATGTCCGTCATGTGCTGAGATCTAGCGGGACGTAAGAATCAACAACTTCAAGAATGAGCTGTTTTGTATTGTGGCCAATGAGAACAAATGACACTTGTACCCGTTGTGCACTGAACGGCCGAAAGGCCATGAAGTTTTGGAAGAAGTAGGATATCTTATTTTGGACAGCGACTCTAAATGATTAGGACAAAATCACTTAATTTGTACAATAAACTTCTTGTTTTGGGATTTTGTTCTTGGATTTAATCGCTACTACTTATTTACCTTTAAAAGCAAAGCGGTACGATGACAATGCTATCTTTAATACAGTCATAGAAAGCGCATGGCATTTTTTTCAAATGTATATTGCTGAATATTCAAGGGATAAACAGTTGGTTCTTAATATAAGCATTATGCAGACTTGAACGTTTCAGAGAATTTATCAAAATGATTTAACTTTTAACTGCGTTTTTATAAAATGATGAAATTGTCACTTGTACTCCCCCCCCCCCCCTACTCATATATGTTTTTCGTTTTCTGCACATTACTTAAGATGTACCGTCATCGTTCTTCCCCAACACATTTCATATATTATAATAATGCTTTATATTTAGTGTCTGATAATGTAGAAATCTACTAGCTATTGTAAGTATTTTGGAATTATATTTGAAATATGACATTTGCAAACCCGTTTTAGCCGTAAGTACCAGCGGTTGCACTCTCTTCCTGCCAACCAACGCTGCCCTCAACAAGATGTCTGCCACTCTGCGCTTTGTTACGCTCAGCGACAGAGTCCGCCTGAAGAAGTTCATCCTGTTCCACGTCAGTCCTCGGCCCTTCAGCTGGAACACGGTGCGCGACAACACTTTCCTTCCGTCCCTCTTGCCTGGGAAGGACATTCGATGCAACGTTTACGCTAAAGGCAGAACGGTAACAAGGCTCAAGTAGTTTTTATCAACTTGATTGGTTCTTGAATTTAGAATGTAAATCCTTCCCCCATAATGTTTGTACTTCGGTAATGTAATTGATATGTGAGAATTTATTTGATTATTTCTCATTCATTGACTGAAAAATCCACATGAAGATTTTAAGTTAAGGAATGTGTGTCATTTTAATGTTATTCAATGGAATACGAACTTTTTGTTTCTGAAGCGGCTTGTTAATTAAATAATTTATTTACTAAAAGGGGTCTTTTTTGTGTTTATACTACAACATATTTTGTATGCACCGATGTTGTTTTCAGTTTGGAATTTTCATAAAAATAATGAAACTTAGTTTAACTCAAAGTAAAAGGGATACCACTTGATTTTCGATGTTGTTTTTAGCTGATCAACACAAATATGATATATTTACACATAAATTTATGGTTACTTTGACAAATTTTTTAGTGACCACTACGTGAACACTTTAAAAACGGTTAAAACGGCTAAGTAATTTTATAGTCCCACAAATTCGCATGTTCAAGCAAGGAATCGCAATGGCAATGAGGCATTATTAAGGCAATAATGTGGCATTATCAAAGCAATAATGTGGCATTATCAAAGCAATAAAGTAGCATCATCAAGGCAATAATGTGGCATTATCAAAACAATAATGTGGCATTATCAAGGCAATAATGTGGCATTATCAAGGCAATAATGTGGCATTATCAAGGCAATAATGTGGCATTATCAAGGCAATAATGTGGCATTATCAAGGCAATAATGTTAATTAGGTAATAATGAGACATTTTCAAGATATCGACAATGATGGAGCTTTGATAATGTTTGATAACCACAGTTCTGACTACAATAATTCGATTGTGACTAATGCGCAATTTGTATTAATTTGTGAAGTTTTTTTTTAACAAATCATAAACTCTCTAAGCGCGCAAAAATGATCTTAAATAGTTTTATTACCTTTAAAAAGTTACTTATCGAAAGACACTTAATTCATCGTATACATTTTATAACCTTATAATTTATTGTCATAGATGATATATCATAAATGATCTACAGATTGTGTGTTTACTTTACTCACAGCCAGGTGCGCTGACCGCCAATGGGTGCAGGGTGACCGCCATGCGACCCCTGTCTCCAGAAAGCAACACGACCGTCGCAGTTATAGACGATGTGATGTCACCACCACCGGGTGATCTGGCCCTCACCATTGCCAAGTCACCCATGCTCACCAACTTCTCAAAAATACTCACAGTCGCCGGTTTTAAAGAAATGATCTCAGGTAAAAGGTTTCTTTCATAACAGTGCTCATTAAAAACTGTTTTTCCTAAGTTCATTCCTTTAACTTTTTGACGACTGAAATGACCTAACCGCCAAAGCGCGCCAAAGGTGACGGGTTATCAATTCGACTTATGTTTTTTTATGTATGTTCGCTCCAGATTTCTGTTCTAATTTATACATTTAGAAAATTATTTTTTTGTTTGATAGGGGATACCTTACTTGGGCACCTTTGAAAAAAAAAAAACGGTTATCCGTTATTTAACTACCCAGAAATCTTAATTAACTGGACCGCTTGGAAAAAAATATCGTTCGATTCCAAAAATTCTTTTTTTGTTGAATAGAGAAAAAAATCCACTTTTGGAATTAAAAAAAATCGGTTATCCAGTTAATACATATCCGGAAATATCGATTAATCAAACTTTTGTTTAACAATTTCTCCGATATCAAAATACTTTCATTGTTGAATAAAGATTGTACAACAGCCCGGAATTTATTAGCTCATATCGGGATTATTTTACAATATATATTGTTGAGACAATATATAATTGTTTACCCGGCCTTTTTTTAAACATGATCCGAGCCGTGGAAAATGTGAGCATTCTTTGCATATTTTTTAAAACAAAAGAATATTAGAAGCATGATAGAATATAATAATGTAGTTTCAACTAATTCCATAACACTAATACCTGGTATTAGCAATCAGTTCTCGACATTTTAAAGTAAAAGCTGCATAAGGTCACACATTTTTTTAAATCATTTGAGGGCATAATGCTATTAGTGGTACAGAAAAAAGTCAGCTGTGTTTGATCCCATGGCACTTGTGTGAAATAAAATATTTATTTGTAATATTTTCATTGGGTAAGTTTAATTAATTTTTATTCGTTTTTCTATAGTAAACGGCTAACGTGCATCCAGTATGGTTTTTCAAATACAAAGAGTTTTTAACACTTGTTGAATCCTGATTTAGAGGATAATAATGCCAACTGTTAGAAAATAGCAATAGCAGGGACTTGGTTCAATATGTCTCTGAAAATATACATCATTAACAAGTAATAATCCACAACAAACAATTTTTTTTAAATACGTTTGAACTTGATTCACTTTAGCTCAGAACGCTATATCTATTGTTTTCGGAGCTTGATAAAATTTTGTATTTACTAATATTTATAAAAATAACATATTGTAATGAATGTATACATGTATTCTTCTAAGCAGAGTTTTCGCAAATTATTTTTTAGACGGGGGCCCCTATACATTGTTTGCTCCAAATGCTTGTGCTTTCTCAGAAATGGACTCCGATGAATACCAACGCCTTATAACAAATACTAA